>JAEIFT010000189.1:0-496076 GCA_018904225.1 Lordiphosa mommai
ATCTCCGACCTCAGCAAGTATATATATTCTTGATCAGTATCAATAAGCGACCATCCGTCTGTCTGTCCGTCTGTCTGTTGAACACCTAAGATCTCAGGGACTATATGAGCTAAGAGCTACCATTTTTCAGTGTGGAGCTTGTATTGTCTGCACCCAGATCAAGTTTGTTTCAAATTTTTGCCACGCTTCCCTCCCGCCCCCGCAATTTGAAAAATCCTCTTCCCACAATTTTGAAAATAGATTGTTCGGACCGCTAGACATATATTTGAATCATCATTACCCTATCGATCCGCCATACATCATTTTTCAGATGCGATAGAAAAGTTACCGCCCCCGCAGTGGAAAAGCTACCTCATATCTCCCACAATTTTGAAAATACATTGCTAAAACCTACTAGACAAATATGTTAATCATCCTACCTATCGATCCGCCATACATCATTTTACGATCAGATCAACGATAGAAGAGTTGCTTCCACACAATTTGGAAAAATACCTCATATCTCCCACAATTTTGAAAATACATTGCTAAAACCTACTTGACAAATATTTTAATCATCAGTACCTATGTTCATACATCATTTCTTGATCAGATTGAACGATAGAAAAGTTCCCGCCCCGCAATTTGAAAAATACCTCTTATCTCCCACAATTTTGAAAATAGATTGTTCGAACCTTCTGGACTTATATTTTAATCCTCTTCTTCTTCTTCTTTGTACTGATATATCAATATCACAACCGATTGTCGTTCACGGCCGCTGCTGATGCACGCCAGCCGCTTGTCTCGTGCGCGCTGGCTCCCGTTGTCATACCGAGATTCTTAAGGTCTTGCTGCCTGGTCTTCCCATCTCTCAATTTGGACGTCCCTTCTGGCGGGGTCTCCCTAATTCTTTCGCCTTCCGACTGTACACCTTTTTTACTGGAGCGTTATCATCCATGAGTGACATGTCTAGCCAGCGTAGCCGCTGCAATTTTATACGCTTAGCTAGGTTTGTGTCCCCATAGAGCTCATACAGTTCGTGATTCATTCGGGAGCGAAATTGTCGCCAGCTTAAAGGTCCTAAATCCTCCGAAGAATTTTTCTCCCGAAAACGCCAATTGCCGCCTCATCCGCTGCTGTTAATGTCACGCTTCTGCGCCGTATTGCAGTACTGGGATGATAAGGCGTATAGCGCTATTTTCGTTCTTCCAGAGGGCTCTACTCTTGAATTCTTACTGAGCCCGTAATAGCATGGCGGTTTGCAAACTGTAATTCTTCTTCGAATTTCGCGGCTGATTGTTGTCGCTAGTTATTGCTTGTTCCCTAGGAAATCCTTTACAGCGTTAAAGTTGTAGCCTCCCATCGCCACAGATTGTCCAAGACGCGTAGACTCACTGCGCGTGGCTAACATGTACTTCGTCTTATCCTCGTTCACCGCTAGGCCCATCATCTGACTGCTTCTCAATCTCTGGAAACGCCCGCTTACCGCCCGTTCATTGTGCCGATAATATCAATGTCATCGGCATACGTAAAATAACATTACATCTTTATAGAATATGGTGCCGGATTGGTTGGCATTTGGGCACTGGCGTATTCTATACTCCATCAGCAGATTAAGGGTCGCACGACAAGGTGTCGCCCTGCCCTAAAACCTCTTTTTGGTATCGAATGGTTCGGAGAGGTTCTTTCTATTTTGACGGAGCTTTGCGTGCTTCTCAACATCATGCTAAAGTCGAACGTACTTTGCTGGTATACCAAAAGTAGACAGGGCGTCAAAGAACTTTGACCTTATCGGCGTGTCGAAAACCACTAATGACCATGTTTCTGCCCGCGGCGAAATTAATTAGCCTCTCCAACCTGGAGGCTTGTTCATGAAGGCTAAAATGTCCGACCGTTGGCCCCAAGACTCCTCTCTCCCGATTTTGCGTTGGGGAAATCGCCTAGCACGATCTTAATGTGGTGATCGGGGCGGCAGCCATAAAGGTGTTCTAGACGCTCGCAAATTCGTCTTTATCCGAGTCATCCTTGTCTTCCGTCAGGGCGTAGGCACAGATAAGACTAATGTTGAAGTACTTAGCCTTAAGTCTGAGAGCGGCTAGTCGCTTGTCAACGATTGAAGCTGATGACAGAGCGCCGTGCAGTCTTTGCTGACTACGAAACCGCGCCAACTCGTGCTTGTTAGCGTGGCCGCTGTGGTAGATCTCCAGAGTACATTTGTTGATGATGTTCTCAACGTGCGGCCCTCTCCAATCCATCGCATCTCCTGGAAGCGGTGATGTCAGCTGAATATTTTTCGAGGACATCCCCAACTGAATGTCACACCGTCCTGTTGAGGGTGCAGACATTCAAGATGCACTCTCAAGTCGTGGTCCTTAAAACGTTTGCGGGGGTCGTCGTCAGAGGGTCCGTATCCGAAGGCATTTTGTCGCAGTTTTCATTGGAACGGTCTGTTTTACGTTGGTGGGTACCAAGCCCGACGCACCAACCCTGTTTAACCAATAAGGAGGGTTTGCCGCTCACGTTAGCCAGCAGCTTTGCGGATGCATCGCTCTGTTACCAGGGGCCACCAGCGAGGTGTGAGACGACTTGAGACGCGCAGTAAGTCAGGATCGCGCTGGGTTCCCAAGTTGAACCAGTCAGCAGCTTTCCTGAATACGTACCCCATCATCATTACTTTTTAATCCGCCGTACATCGATTCCCGATCAAATGTACGATAGTAGAGTTCCACCCCGCAATTTTGGAAACGACCTCCTTATCCCACAATTTTGAAATATAGATTATTCGAACCCTCTAGACATATACTTTAATCATCATTACCTATCGATCCGCAATATTCCATTTTCTATCAGATGGAGCTATGAAAAGTTGCCACCCCCGCAATTTGGAAAAAACCTCATATCTACCACAATTTGGTCATGTTGTAATCTAATAAAATATTCTTAAATAAACCTTACACTGAGTAACAGGTATATCGAAGTCGAGCAGGGGCGACTTCAACTTACACTCTCAGTTTTGTGTAAATGTCATTTTCATTTCTAATTTCAAATAATCCCGATTTTTTTTTGGATTATTTATAATCGTAATCAATAATCAATCGTGGGAAACTTAAAATAATCGTAATTAAATTGATTATTTAACTTTCAAAAAATAAATAATCTACTTAGTAATAATTATGATTAATAATCATTATTTAACATCAATGATTCAATAAAGATTTTTGGTCAAATGAAAAATTCAATCCCTGTCGGCCACTAATAAGTCAAATAACTTTTATTCTTTATATTAATAGTTTTTGGGTTATTTAGCTCAAAAACAAAAACATTTTTAGACTTCGAAGCTAGATGCCCAAAATAGCATTTTGATTTTAATTTTTTTACCTCATAACGGCCGCAGGCTCTGTAATATAACATTTTAACAGTAGCTAAGCAGAAAACTGTTGCGGAGTTTTATGGATGCCAGCCCGAAGGCTTGCAAAAGGGGGGTATCTCGGGCATTTGTCCTCAGATATTAACACACAATAGCTAGTTTAACGACCAATTGATGTATTAGTACGAACAAAGAAGAAAATCAACCAACGAATTTTCGTGAGTTTTTAAATCAAAATTTCACAAAATCGTATTTTCGAAGTTTTGAGCTAAATATGTCGAAATAATTAACTTTATATATTGAATGTCTTTAGCTTATTTGTAGGCCCATTTATTGGCAGTGATTTCGAATATTTCGGTAGGATTATGGAAGGTATTGCAAAATATATCTTTTTACTAATAAGACAAGAATAAGTATAAGTTTTTAGTGAATTTTGTTATGTTTTGCTGAAAAAAAATTTGGTAATCTTTTTGGTATAAAAATAATTTTTTTATTTTTTTGTTATCTTAAGTATTATAAATAAATAAATAAAAATTTAAAATGCCTCGTTCTTTTTTGGACATAATGTAGTCCGGATTTTTTTAGGAGCCTTTTTTGAGTTTTTTTTCTTATATGGGCCGTTATGAATTTCTTGGAGCATTTAAATTTTTTAAAGTGGCAACCGTGCTTACAATACTAAATATTAGTTGATCGTAAAAATTTTGAATATAACACAGTACAACACTAAAAATTAGCCCGGTATTAGACCCATAAATTCTGAATCTTGAGACTTCTCTAAGCATCACCTCATACCCAGTTTTTCAAATAAAGCCTAGGTTCGCGTTCTACGGGCACTGTTGTAGTAGCAACACACAGTAACAACAATTTTAACTGTAATGTAAAAAATTCAAGATAAAATTCTTCAAAATTCAGAATATACGGACAGGGTCATTGGGAACACAATAAAAAAATTGCACTTAAATCGAACAATTGGTTAAGGTACCGCCAGAGGAGGTCAAACCTAAATTCATGAATATCTTCAAAAGCGCACGGTAGATTTTGATAAGAATCAAATATTTTGATGGTGTAATTGGCTATAACATGTCCCAAAGAGATGGTACTCGGCAGCCAAAAAACCGCGAAGTGAAGTACCATTTTTAGAAAAAACCACGAACCACTCCATATAGGCCATAAACCAGACCTTGAAATAGACCGAACTGCGTTTTCAGTTTTACCAAAGAAGCCTTGGTTCGCGAACTATGGCCATTTTAGTACTAGCAATTGCCTTAGAACAACATTGACCATTTAGGGTATTAAGAGCTGCACCAAAATTATGCAATTAATCGTATGAATGAAATGCTTTATTGCAAGCAAAAAAATTAAAAGTTTCAGCTAAAAATGTCCCTTGTGGACCTCCAACAAACTTAACAGTGTTTTCTAAATTTCCTTCAACTGAAGTATTCAACAACTTAATAATTTATGTAGATCTCTGATTTCGATATTAAGCACTTTATTAATACAAATAACCCGAATGTAGATGATTAAAAGCAGTTGTTAATTAATAAAGGCCACGATTGCTGGTGAACAGTTTTCATTTTTTACATTTTTAACTCAATAACATTTTGTTGTTAAGACAAACCAAGTAGACTGTTTTACAAATTTCAAATAAACATCAGATTTTGTTTTAGAAATAAAATATATTCCACCTGAGACCATCTGACAACATTTTGTGATGCCCTCGACACGCTGAATCAGAACGTTGTACGAAACTGTCCCACTCTCTGATCTCCCCTCAGATTTTCCTAATCATTAAAACCATCCTAACGCTTCAATCGATATTGTGTGGAGCTATGCGAATGGCGGCATGATCTTTAAGGAAGGGCCAGCAAGGCAGTCTTCATATTAGGTTGCTTGCCGAAGTTATGCCTGACTGAAAGACAGAAATCGAACTCAACCTAAGCTTTATGAGTGTGCTTGCCCATGTCACAACGACGACGGTGTGCAACAGGCAACACTTAAACACTTGTTTCTTGTTGAGTCCGCTGGGTACACCTTTAGGACCCCTATACCCCTCCTAGGGAGGCTCCTAATATTTTAGGATAAGCACCTTTGGGACTATTCAAAGTGAAAAGTGTTCGTCAGGGACTCCTTAAAAGAGTCAAATCGAAGTCCCAAAGTGTTTACTCGGATAGAGAGTCCGCTCGGGTCCTTGCAGACTCCTCTATTCGCCTAAGATTTTTGAAAAAGACTCGGTCGGAGTGTTTGTGATCTGCTTTTGGATATTGTTGGCTGGGTAGGATTCAATGGCCTAAATTTGTAGAGGGCATCACATTATGTGTTGTGTGACTTGGATGTAATATGTTTTGATTGTAAAACAAATGGGAAATCTTTTGAAATTTATAAGAAAGTCTACTATGTTTGTCATGAAAACAAAATGTTATTGAGTAAAAATGTTAAAAATTATAAATGTTTACCAGCAATCGTGAACTTTTATTAATCAACGACTGCATTTATATCTTCATTCAACCAGTTCATAATGAAAAAGGGATTAATATCATAATCAGAGATTTATATAATTGATAAATCGATACATACTTCTGTCTCATGCAATTAAGAAAACACTTTTATTGTTTTGGAGGTCCCACTAAGGACATTTAAAACTGAATCTTTTTAATTTTCTTTGCAATAAAGCATTCTATTCATACGATTAATTGCACAATTTTGGTGCTAGCATCTTATGCCTAAATGACCAAATGATTGTTCTAAGGCAGTTTCTAGGTACTAAATTGGCCATGGTTCGCGACAACCAGAAAGCTTCTATATTCTGCATATTTATAATGTGTGGTTTTTTGTCTTTCACCGAGTTCTTTACAAAGTACTTAAAAACTGTTGTTACTTTATGTTGCTATTACAAATTGCCCGCATAAACGCGAATCTATTGGCATTTATCATTGAAAAACTGTTGTATATGTGTAGATGCACCTAACTTTTTGAACAGAAGTCTCAAGATTCAGATTTTATGGGTCTAATATCGGGCTAATCAAAAATTGGATTTTGTCGTACTATGCACAGTAACAACAGTTTTAACTGGAATTTAAATAATTCAAGATAAAATTCTACGAAATTCAGAATAAACGGACAGGGTCATTAGGAATACAATAAAAAAATTGCACTTAAATCGAACAATTGGTTAAGGTACCACCAGAGGAGGTCAAACCTAAATTCTTGAATATCTTCAAAAGCGCACGGTAGATTTTGATAAAAATCAAATATTTTGATGGTGTAATTGACTAAAAAATGTCCTGAAGAGATGGTACCCGGCAGTCAAAAAACCGCGAATCGGGTACCATTTTCAGATAAAACCCCGAACACCTCCATTTGGGCCATAAACCAGACCTAAAAATAGACCGAACTGCGTTTTCTGTTTTACCAAAGAAGCCTTGGTTCGCGAACTATGGCCATTTTTGTACTAGCAATTGCCTTAGAACAACATTGACCATTTGGGGTATTACCAGCTGAACTAAAATTATGCAATTAATCGTATGAATAAAATGCTTTATTGCAAGCAAGAAAATTAAAAGTTTCAGTTAAAAATGTCCTTCGTGGAACTGCAAAAACACTAACAGTGTTTTTCTAAATTGCCTTGAACTGAAGTATTTTATAACTTTATCAATTATATAAATCTCTGATATTGATATAAATCCATTTTTCATTATGAACTAGTTGAATGGAGATAAGTAAACGCAGCCGTTGATTAATAAAAGTCCACGATTGCTGGTAAACATTTATAATTTTTTAACATTTTTAACTCAATAACTGCTGCATTTAATCATCTCTTTTCAATTTATTTACTTTTATTAAGAGCTGAATATCAAAATCAGAGATCTATATAATTAATAAAGTAGATACATGCTTTAGTCTCATGCAATTCAGAAAAACACTGTTAGTGTTTTTGCAGATCCACTGAAGATATTTTTAACTGAAACTTTTAATTTTCTTGCTTGCAATGAAGCATGTGCAGCAGGTAATACCCTAAATGGTCAATGTTGTTCTAAGGCAATTGCTAGTACTAAAATGGCCATAGTTCGCGAACCAAGGCTTCTTTGGTAAAACAGAAAACGCAGTTCGGTCTATTTTTAGGTCTGGTTTATGGCCTAAATGGAGTGGTTCGGGGTTTTATCTGAAAATGGTACTCCGATTCGCGGTTTTTGACTGCCGGGTACCTATCTTCAGGACATTTTTTAGTCAATTACACCATCAAAATATTTGATTTTATCAAAATCTACCGTGCGCTTTTGAAGATATTCAAGAATTTAGGTTTGACCTCCTCTGGTGGTACCTTAACCAATTGTTCGATTTAGTGCAATTTTTTTTATTGTATTCCCAATGACTTTGTCCGTATATTCTGAATTTCGTAGAATTTTATCTTGAATTATTTAAATTCCAGTTAAAACTGTTGTTTGTGTGTTGCTACTACAAAGGTGCCCGTAGAACGCGAACCTAGGCTTTATTTGAAAAACTGGGTATGAGGTGATGCTTAGAAAAGTCTCAAGATTCAGAATTTATGGGTCTAATACCGGGCTAATTTTTAGTGTTGTACTGTGTTATTTATTATGCAAAAAAATTAAAAAACAAAAATAGCTGATATGTTAGGACATATGCTAAAATATTTGATTGGAAAATATAACTAAGGCTGGGTTCACACTGTTCGACGCATGAGACATGACAATCTAGTCCCTTATGTTGTCTTGTTTTTATTGTGAGAAACTTGTCATTTGACATTCAGAACAATACAACGTGAAGGCTTACTAGATTATCATGTCTCATGCGTCGAATAGTGTGAACGCAGCCTTACGCTAATTGTAGACGAGTTTGTTTTGAAAAATTTGCTATAAAATTAGAAAAATTATATTCAAGGGCCAATTTAGTATCTTTTGGGTTAGCTGATAAAGCTAGCTTGATTACAGTCGCATAAAACTCATAATCATAAAAAATATGTGCTCGGTGAGGCCTCCATAATTTTTCATTTGCTAAAAATACTGCAAAACTGGGTTTCCTCAGTATCTCGAGAGAAGAGCAAATTACGCAAAACCGAAACCTGAAATCTTTAATGGAGAGGAGTCAGGACCGCACAAAGATGGTAATTTTATTGGCCTGTATTTTTGGTGCATTTTAGCTTGCGTGTGGCATCCTATAATTATATATCAGCAAGGCTGGACAACACAATGTTGGTAATTTTTTGACCTGTGTTATTTATGAACCTAAACGTTGATTTGCGGCGGAAAATGTTCTTAGAATTGTCCATAGATTGCGATTTTGCTATGCACCTATTTAATTTTTTGTCCCATACAAATCGACCCGCCTAATATATACAATAACCTGTGTTATTTATGAACCTAAACGTTGATATGCGGCGGCTAAGTTTTTATTTTAGACCAATAGTTTCTTGGGCACATGTTCTTAGAACTGTCCATAAATTGCGATTTTGCTATACGCCTATTTCAGTACGATTCAGAAATAATTCGGAATAAAAACTGACTAAAATAAATACGAATTAAATGATTAAAGCGGTGTGGTTCCTACGATGCCACGGTGTCAATTTGACGCTAGGTAATCATACTCGAAAGGTATACACTATTATTTACGTAAAAATATAATAAAATATATATGTTCAGAAGATATTTAAATAAACGTGTATTATACGAGGTTTGCTTACATTTTTAATTCTTGTGGCCACATTAATTACCCCTATTCCAACCATATTTTTTTAATGTGAACTGCGATGAATAACGATACAGAAAAAAAATGACGTTTTTATTTTGTTCTTAAGATACCGATCTTTTGATTTTAAAATGAAAAAATACCTTTTTTATACACTTGAAAAGTGTATATTAATTTGCACAGAAGTTTGTAACGCATAGAAATATTCATTTCCGACCACATAAATATATATTCTTGATCAGGACGACGAGCTGAGTTCAATTCCGTCTGTCCGTCCGTCCGTCTGTCCGTCTGTCTGTTTCTACGCGAACTAGTCTCTCAGTTTTAAAGCTATCGAGCTGAAATTTTGCACAGAGTCTTCTTTTTACTGCACGCAACTAATATGTCGGAACCAGCGGATCGGATGACTGTATCATATAGCTGCCATAGGAACGATCGGTCTAAGAACTAGTTCTAGTTAGAAAAACTTTGTTGTTTTCCATTGTAGCGGCACAAATCTTGGTGTATGTTGGTTTTTATGTGCTTCCACATAATTGTGAAAAAATTTATCAAAATCGGATGACTATATCATATGGCTGCCATAAAAACGATCGGTCGGAAAATAAGTTTTAGTGAGAAAAACTTTTTTGTTTTTCATCTTAGCGTGCTACTCTTGGTATATGATAGTTTTATATGATTTCACATAATTCTGGAAAAATGTATCAAAATCGGATCACTATAGCATATAGCTGCCATAGAAACGGTCGGTCAAAAAACAAGTTCTAGTAAGAAAAACTTTTTTGTTTTCCATCGTATCGTCACCAATCTTGGTAGATATTAGTTTTATATGCTTTTACAAATTTTTAAGAAATTTATAAAATTCGGATGACTATAGCATATAGCTGCCATAGGACCGATCGGTCAGAAAATGTGTTTTACTAAGAAAAGTTTTTTTTTATGGTATCCTATTTTTATTATCAATGGTTTACAATTTTTTAATATCTGATATCTATATCCTATATATATTTTACTGGTTAAATCAGTTGGAGTAAAGTGTATTAAAACTTCGGCACAGTCGAAGTTAGCTTTGCCTTCTCGTTTTAGTTTATTATTGCCATTATGCAATAAAGCGGCTTTAAGACTGTACTTTGAGCTGTCTATAAAGAGACGCCACTCTTCGTTGATGTATTCTTGTTTCATTTCTGAGAACAAACCATCAACACTATTGCAAAAGCACATTTTGTCAGATTTCGAAAATATGGCAACAAATTTTTATTTCTTTCCCTATACACTTTTGCTTCCTTCTTAAGCACATTCCACTGCCGCAAGCGGGACGCCAGTAATTCCACTTTTTGCTTCGACAATTGCAAGTCTCTTATTAAATCACTTAATTCTGCTTGCGAAATTTTGTGGTGTTTGTTAATTTCAAAATCGCTTTCATCACTTTCTTCAACGGAGCTTACAGTTTTCCCCGTGTTTGTAGTGGGTGCAGGTAAATAATCCCTTTCATGACGAGGAACTGGCGTGGAAACTGAAGAAAGTCTTGGGTACTTCAATGTTCTGTAGGATTTAGAACTTATGCCTGTCACGTCGGTTAGGCAAAAACAACAGTCATTGGCCTCGTCTTGCGGTTTCTCTCCAAAGCGTTGGCACAGAAAATTAAAAATACATCTTTTCTCCCAGTGACCACTTGTACAGCGTAACGCGGCATGAGTTGCAAAACTTGTCTGGCGTCCATGGCTTTACGGTATTCCGAACATGTAATCCAAAATATTGATAATACGCATCTCTTAACGATTGAGTTATGTTCCGGCCACTCTTTCCAGGATGTACCGGCCACAAACATAGCAAAAGTGTTGAGTGCCAACCTTGCACGTATTCATTTTGTTTTGCCATAATTTTCTAATGTCAAACTTTTTTGTTTTAAAACGCCAACTTTGTTTTTCTAATTGAAAGTAATTTTGGTAGTAAGTACTTTGAATCAAAATGTAGTACAGCTTTATAGTTTTTGGGACATAACTTTCAAAAGCGCGATGATGTCGAAAAACTGTGAACGTAGTCAATAAGAGGACACAAAGGTCTATTGGAAATTTAAAACTCGTTTTTTTTTGGATTTGTAGAACATTTGTAAGAATTATTTGAACTTGGGGAAAAAGGGAGTTTCACTAAAAAAGGTATTTTTTCATTTTAAAATCAAAAGATAGGTATCTTAAGAACAAAATAAAAAGTCATGTTTTTTTTCTGTATCGTTATTCATCTTAGTTCACATTAAAAAAAATAAAGGTTGGAATAGGTTAATTAATGTGGCCACAAGAATTAAAAATGTAAGCTTACCTCCTATAATACACGTTTATTTAAATATCTTCTGAACAAGAGGTACCAGGGGAAAACGGATAATTGATTTGAATTCAGCGCTCGAAAATACATAGGAAACGATTTTTTGTAAACCTGTGATATTTAACACAAATTTAGAGGCATAAATAGGGATCATAAGCAAAGTATAAATGTCAAAAGTTATACAGTGATAATGGAGACTCCATCGGTTTGTTGCAGTGAAGTCAAAGAACTTTAAGGGATGTGATGACTGAATTACAAATACCGGACGCAGTTAAGGTGTTGCCCGCATATGATACAGAAAGGCGATAATTACTGTTAGGAGTAATTGGGGATAAAATCATTAGACAGGCGGACAGAATGCTGGTCCGCGAAAGAGTTTTATTAAATTTGGATGAAATAAAAGAAGCGTTAACTGACACTTTTGGCGAAAAAAGAGACGAGGACACAGTAAACATGGAGTTGAGGGAAATACCTATCAAGTCTCATGGCTTCAATTTTAGAGGTTTTAGGAAGGGAGGAAGCCAATTCAGACATAAGAAAAAAGTAAAGAGGGGTCTTACGAAAAAACTTGCATACTAAGATTCTTAGCAGGACTAAAAGGGCCACTTAAATGGACTGAAAGAGCTCAAAACCCAAAATCGTTGAGGGAAGAAAATGAAATTGCTAAGCTTTAGCGAGATTAATATTTTAGGGAAAAAAACGCGATACAGGGAAATTCCCAGAACTTTCAGAGTGGTAACAGGAAAGGAGGAAATTTTCAGGGACAACTCGGGAATAATCCGTACAACAATTGTAGTGATAAGGCGAGGGATTTAGGTTTCGCAGATGAATGCGAGTTTATCAATGATCTTTTATTCACATTGGGTCCTCTTTTTATACCATTTTGACATGAGTGTAATTTTAAGCTAAATTGAGTCATTTTTCAAAGAATGGTATTTGAGCATTGGGATTATCGTAGAATGAGATACAGGCCGATTAGAGTAACGGTTTCTGCCTTATCACGCGCCTGAGTGCAAACTGGTTATCACTGGTTTGCTAAGCTCAGTGCGTATGCAGTTGAGTGAAATGGTTTCTGTGTTTAATGACTCGATTTAGCTTTTACAAAGCTTAGACTAATTACAGTAGTAACAACAAGTTTATGGCTTAAAATTAATACTTATTGTTATATATATAATATTTTATATATTTGATTGACTTTAAGAATCCTACACCTTCCTTCTCTATAAAAAAAAAATATATATTTTTTTTGTTTGTATATATTTATACACTTGAAAAGTGTATATTAATTTTGCCCAGAAGTTTGTAACGCTTAGAAATATTCATTTCCGACCCCATAAACTATATATATTCTTGATCAGGACAACAAGCTGAGTTCATTTCCGCTTGTCCGTCCGTCCGTCTGTCCGTCTGTCCGTCTGTCTGTCCGTCTGTCTGTTTCTACGCGAACTAGTCTCTCAGTTTTAAAGCTATCGAGCTGAAATTTTGCACAGAGTCTTCTTTTTACTGCACGCGTCCGTCTGTCTGTCCGTCTGTCTGTCCGTCTGTCCGTCTGTCTGTCTGTTTCTACGCGAACTAGTCTCTCAGATTTAAAGCTATCGAGCTGAAATTTTTCACAGAGTCTTCTTTTTACTGCACGCAACTAATATGTCGGAACCGGCCGGATCGGGTGACTATATCTTATAGCTGCCATAGAAACGATCGGTCGAAAACTAAGTCTTTGTGAGAAAAACTTTTTTGATTTCTATCGTAGCGTCTCCAATCTTGGTATATATTAGTTTTATATGTTTCCACACAATTCCGAAAAAATTTATCAAAATCGGATGACTATAGCATATAGCTGCCATATTAACGGTCGGTCAAAAAACTACTTCTAGTGAGAAAAACTTTTTTGTTTTCCATCGCAGCGTCACTAATCTTAGAATATGTTAGTTATATATGCTTCCCCATAATTCTGGAAAAATTTATCGAAATCGGATCACTATAGCATATAGCTGCCATTAAAACGGTCGGTCAAAAAACTATTTCTAGTGAGAAAAACTTTTCTGTTTTTCATCGTAGCGTCAGTAATCTTGGTATATGTTAGTCTTATATGCTTTCACATAATACAAGAAAAATTAATCAAAATCGGATGACTATAGCATATAGCTGCCATAGGACCGATCGGTCGGAAAATATCTGATATCTATATCCTATATATATTTTACCGGTTAAATCAGTTGGAGTAAACTGTTTCAAGTGTATTAAAACTTCGCCACAGTCGAAGTTAGCTTTGCCTTCTCGTTTTTTTTATACACTTGAAAAGTGTATATTCATTTTGCGCAGAAGTTTGTAACGCATAGAAATATTCATTTCCGACCCCATAAACTATATATATTCTTGATCAGGACAACAAGCTGAGTTCATTTCCGCTTGTCCGTCCGTCCGTCTGTCCGTCTGTCCGTCTGTCTGTCCGTCTGTCCGTCTGTCTGTTTCTACGCGAACTAGTCTCTCAGTTTTAAAGCTATCGAGCTGAAATTTTGCACAGAGTCTTCTTTTTACTGCACGCGTCCGTCTGTCTGTCCGTCTGTCTGTCCGTCTGTCTGTCCGTCTGTCTGTCTGTTTCTACGCGAACTAGTCTCTCAGATTTAAAGCTATCGAGCTGAAATTTTTCACAGAGTCTTCTTTTTACTGCACGCAACTAATATGTCGGAACCGGCCGGATCGGATGACTATATCATATAGCTGCCATAGGAACGATCGGTCTAAGAACAAGTTCTAGTTAGAAAAACTTTTTTGTTTTAAATCGTAGCGTCCCCAATCTTGGTATATGTTAGTTTTATATGCTTCCACATAATTCTGGAAAAATGTATCAAAACCGGATCACTATAGCATATAGCTGCCATAGGAACGATCGGTCGAAAAATAAGTCGTTGTGAGAAAAACTTTTTTGATTTTCATCGTAGCGTCTCCAATCGTAGTATATATTTGTTTTATATGTTTCCACACAATTCTGAAAAAATTTATCAAAATCGGATGACTATAGCATATAGCTGCCATATAAACGGTCGGTCAAAAAACCACTTTTAGTGAGAAAACCTTTTTTTTTTTTATCGTAGCGTCCCCAATCTTGGTATATATTAGTTTTATATGCATTCACATAATTTTGAAAAAATTATCATAATCGGATGACTATAGCATATAGCTGCCATAGGACCGATCGGTCAGAAAATGTGTTTTACTAAGAAAAGTTTTTTTTTTTATGGTATTAAATTTTTATTATCAATGATTTCATAATTTTAAATATCTGATATCTATATCCTATATATATTATACCGGTTAAATCAGTTGAAGTAAAGTTTTTCAAGTGTATTAAAACTTCGGCACAGTCGAATTTAGCTTTGCCTTCTCGTTTTTACTATATTTTCTATTGTTACAACTTTTTTAGCCTATTTTTGTGAACTTTAGTGTCTTATTGTTTTTTCCCTTAAGACTTTCATTGTCGTTTTTATCTATGCTTATTATAGTATATGGGCCTATTTTGTTTATTTCAGTTTGTGTCCTGTTTCATTTTTTAGTAAAACTTTCTCTCCTTTATTAAAGTCTGTTATGTAGGTATTTTTATCGTACTCTAATTTTTTGTTTTTTATTTTTTATCATTATTGATGCTCTTTGTCGAGCTGTTTGCAACCTATATTTAATTTCCTTATCGTAGGCTTCGAAGTTATATAGTGGATCTATTTTAGCTGTGTTTGTTATATTTATATTAATTCAAATGGGCAAAAGTTGTTTGTCGTTGATGGTGTTGTGTTATAGCAATAAGTAAAATATTGTATCCATATGTCCCAGTCGTCTTTTTTACTGTTATATTGGATCGTATGTATTCGTTTAATGTTCTGTGACTTCTCTCTATTGTGCCTAGAGTCTGGTGATGGTGAGCCGTTGAAGTTTTGTTTGTTATGTGTAATAGTTTACAAATTTCGTCAATAATTTTATTTTTATACTCTGTTCCCATGTCGGTTAATATTGTTTTCATAGGGCCAAAAATCAAAATAAAATTTTCGAATATTGCTTTGGCGATTGTTTTGGCACTTTTGTCCTTTACTGCTATCGTGACAAGATATTTGCTCAGCTCGCAGATAATAGTTACCGCATATTCATTACCTTCTAAAGATTTTGGAAATGGGCCTATTGTATCTATTTGTACAATATCGAATGCTTGTTGGGTGTTTCTGACAAGATCATTGGTTCTTTTGAATGTTTAAATATTTTGTTTTTGTTGCAGTCGAGACAGTTTTTCACGTAGTTTGTTATATCCTTTTTCATGTTTTTCTAATAAAAATATCTGCGTATTTTATTATTTAGCCTAGTTACACCTGGATGCCCTCCTAAGAGTGGATCCTCGTGGTATTTTTTTCAAGAGCTCTTGCTTTTCTAGCCGTTTTAATAACGGTTATTTGTGGCGTTAGTGCTATATTCAAATTCCTTAAAATTTGATTGCCTATTTGTTTAAATACATTTATATGTATTTTTGTAAAAAATACTTTCGCTAAGGGACATTTTTAATTTTGTAATTTTTAAATCACTGGCTAGTGTTTCAAGCCTTGAGAAAAGTTGTTCTAAATCAATTTTCTCTTTAGAGTCCAAGTCGTACGTTTCAATAGTACCAATGGTACTTTTCCTTTTAATAAACGCTTTCTCAGTGGTCCATTTTAGAATTGCGTAATTTTTTGGATCGTTAAGACTTTCATATATTTTAGGCGTATCTGAATCGCGTTTTATATTGGCATTAGTTTGTTTTTGTATTTGTTCGTCTTGTTCGCTTTTATTGTCCTCTAAACATTTTTGAGCTCTAGTTGTTACTTTGTTTACTTGTGCTGATATGTTTTTAATGTCTGTAAAATTAATTCTTGATAATGCATCGGCTACTTTGTTAAGTTTCCCTGGTAAAAATAATATCTCGAAATCATATTCTTCTAAATCAAGTCGTATTCGGGTTAGTCGGGATGATGGGTCTTTCATTGCAAACAAGTAGCTAAGGGATCTATGATCACTTTGAACTATAAATTTTGTTCCATAGACATAGGGACGGGAAGAACTTTATTGCCCAATGGATTGCTAGTAGTTCTTTTTCAATAATAGGCTTATTGCATTCCCTTTAGTAAATGATTTAAAAGCATATGATATTGGTTTTAGGATATTGTCGACTTCCTGGCTTAGTACCGGTCCACATGCAAGGTTACTAGCATCTGTTGTTATATAGAATTGTTTTCCGAAGTCTGGATATTGTAACAAAACAGGATTAATGAGAGCTTGCTTTAAATATTGAAATGATTTCTGGCATTCGTCGGTCCACTTGAAAGCAGCATTTTTCCTGCATAGTTTAGTACACCTTGTACTGCAAAATGAGCAAAATTTATAATAAACCTTCTATAATAGTTGCAAAATGCTACAAATCGTTTAGTTCCGTCGGGGTTGGTTGGTCTTGGGTGGTTTGATATTGCTTCGTATTTCCTATCATCTGGTAAGATTCCCTTATCTGTGCATTTATGGCCTAGGTATGTAACTTCATGTTGAAAGAAATTGCATTTTTCCGGGTGTAGTTTTAGGTTGTGCTTTCTACAAAGCTGAAAAACTTCTTCAAGGTTACTAAGCATATGAGAAGGGGAACATCCCAATACGACCAGATCATCCATATACAGAAACCCTTGTGTTGGCGTCAAACCGCTAAAAGAGAGAGTCACCGTTCGTTGAAACGAATTTGGTGCTACTTTCAGTCCGTACGGTAACCTTTTAAACCTATATTCACCTTTGTTTGCCGTAAATGACGTTATGTCCCTTGAGTCTTCATGAAGTTTTATTTGGTGGAATCCCGACATAAGATCTAGCGTTGAGAAATATTTTGTGTTTCCCAACTGATCCAAAATATCATCAATACGAGGCAATGGAAATTTGTCTGCTACAAGTTTTTTATTAATTTGTCTATAGTCGACAACAAGACGCCATCTTTTCTCTTGGGAATTCGGTAATGACTTTTTTGGTACTAATAGTATAGGGCTATTGTATTCAGCAATTGAAGGCTCTATTATTTTATCCCGTATTAATTTATCTACTTGTTTATTTATTTCTTCCCGATCCGTGTATGCTGTTCTGAAGTTTTTAATATATACTGGAGTGTCGTCTTTTAATTTCAATTTTTGTTGGTAAAAATTGTTACATGAAATAGTTTCGGACTCTAGTCCGAACACATAACTGTAACTTTAACAAAGATTTATCAGATCGTTTTTGTGTGCTTCAGGACAGTGTTTTTCTAACTTCGTTAATATTTCTTTTTCTGCTTTTTTCAGGGACCGTAACGATTATAACTTATATCAAATAAATCTCTTGATAACAATTATTTCTTGATTTTTGTCCAATTGCTCATGAAATAACTATTAATTTTTAACATTTTTTTAAAACTCAAGAAATAACGATTAATTTGTAAGCATCAAAATAAAAATCACAAATAAGAGTTATTTACGGATTTTAAAATAAAACTCAAGAAATACCGATTATTAATGAATTCAAAAATAAAAATCTTAAATAAGAGTTATTGAAGGATTTTTAAATATAACACATGAAATAACTATTATTTTTTTGAGCATTAAAATAAAAATCTGAAATAAGAGTTATTTTATGATTTTTAAATTAAACTTACAAAAAACTGATTATTTTTTGAGTAAAAAAATATAAATCTAATATAAGAGTTAATTAATGATTTTTAAAAAAATCTAAAAAATAACGATTATTTTTTGATCAAAAAAAATAAAAATCTAAAATAAAAATTATTATATGATTTTTATTTTTTTCCTCAAAATAAAAATCAAAATCAAATAACAGCTTTTTTAGAAGATGTATGTGGCCATGATTGCATATGGGTATAAACTGAAGGTACAGCAACCACTCAAGCCAATTTTAAAGAAAAAAAAATTGGTCACAAAAAATATTTTCTACGTTTATTTCGTTTTAGTGTTTGTCTTGTGTGTAATCAGAGTCCAATACCTTAGCACCTACGCTACCGATTTGAAAAAGGGAATTTTCATGGTTTCACTAATGACTGGTTTTTTCAAAGTCATCAAAACATAAAAAAAATTTTATTTGTGTTAAATGTTTACTAGTTTCTGTTTGTTAACGACTTTTCTAATTAATAAAACTGAGGTATTATAAAAGAAAATGGAGGACAACTTACCACCGACGTTTAAATACCCCTGCAATTTCTTTAATTTTTATAATGTGAGGTTTTCCCAATTTTATAACAAAAATTTTATTCGCTTAATGCAATGCAAGTTGAACAATTTCCTAAGCTGAATAGATTGCGCCTTTTCTGTGTCCATTTGGCTGACCAAGTCAATACTCGATTGTTGTATGGGAGCTATTCGATATATCAAAGAGGCAATTTATATAAGATGCCGCACTTCATACAAACTCCCAAATTTTTTTATTAAGGAATTGCTGCGATTTCAACGTGGCCTAGCCAATCCAGTGTCCAATCGATTTGTGTGAGACAGCAAACGCTCTCTATAACGATTTGAGTACGCCGCGATGCTTAAACAAACAGTGGAAGTTCCCAAATCCCTGTAAATAGTAGAATTGCATGCAAAGCCGTACTCACATCTTAATTCTTTTAATTGTGGGATTGTACGCCGTCCCCTAGCACCTAATTAAAAAGTCTGATTTTGGCTTTGAGGGACAGATCGCTCTCCGCCGAAGAAGCCAATCCATTTTTCGAAGTTTTAAGCGGGCAGAGCTACAGACCCTTTAACATGAGGACAGACGGACTCAGCTCGTTGGCCTGATCAAGAATATATATAGTTTATGGGGTCGGAAATGAATATTTCTATGCGTTACAAACTTCTGGGCAAAATTAATATACACTTTGCAAGTGTAAAATTATCATTGCGACCAATTTTTTTTTTTTTTTTAAATTGGCTTGAGTGGTTGCTGTACCTTCAGTTTATACCCATATGCAATCATGGCCACATACATCTTCTAAAAAAAGCTGTTATTTGATTTTGATTTTTATTTTGAGGAAAAAAATAAAAATCATATAATAACTTTTATTTTAGATTTTTATTTTTTTGATCAAAAAATAATCGTTATTTTTTTAGATTTTTTTTTAAAATCATTAAATAACTCTTATATTAGATTTATATTTTTTACTCAAAAAATAATCAGTTTTTTTAAGTTTAATTTAAAAATCATAAAATAACTCTTATTTCTGATTTTTTATTTTAATGCTCAAAAAATAATAGTTATTTCATGTGTTATATTTAAAAATCCTTCAATAACTCTTATTTAAGATTTTTATTTTTTGAATTCATAAATAATCGGTATTTCTTGAGTTTTATTTTAAAATCCGTAAATAACTCTTATTTGTAATTTTTATTTTGATGATCAAAAATTAATCGTTATTTCTTGAGTTTAAAAAATATGTTAAAAATTAATCGTTATTTTGAAAGATTTATAAAAATTCAGAAATTTGTAAATCATGGTGCAAATGGACAGATATGCCATCTGGGATTTGATTGGTATATTTTCCACCCCCCTAGAGTGATGATGAGCGAATGATTTTTTTGATGAAAAAAAAAATAATCGTTATTTACGGTCCCTGATTATTTCTATGCGTTACAAACTTCTGGGCAAAATTAATATACACTTTTGAAGTGAATAAAAAAAAAAAATTACAAAACTGACAATTGACATTTAAGTTAAGTGCTTTCGGTTACTGAAACTGTTGCAATCGCTCAAAAGTTTTTTTGTCATTGAGCAGAATGAAAGAACAAAGTGGCGACAATTTGTGAAAATTTCATGAGAGATTTTCCAACTAATTTAGTCAAGTTAAAGTGGCCTCGACTGCAATTTAAAGCTATTGTTCTTTTTTGGCCCATTAAAAGGTCTGCTGCCTCGCCCATGCCCCCCTTCCCCACAAAATGGAGCAACAACAAGCCGCACTAATGAGCGTCATGGCATGCATAATGCATATAGGGAAAAGAAATGTCCTCCCATCCAACCAACCAAACCACCCACAAGTAACATAATCGCTGCTGTCAAGTGCAGCGAGTCGCATGTGTAAAAGATACAAAAGATACTTCCTTGTCCGAGTGGTGGGCCACATTCGAGTGCGCACACGAAACTAATGACAATATCAAATTACCGGCAGAGGCACACACACACAAAGAACGATAATTTGCATGACACACTTAAGCCAGGCCCAGGGAGTGGTCGTCGCTGTCTTAAATCCTCAGCTGTTTACAAGTTTGGCTTTTAAGGTTGGCAGTTTGTCAATGACTTGTTAGCCAGGCCAGCAATTTCTCTCAAACTAAAAAGAAAAACTACAGAAAATGAAAGTTATTTGCAAAAAAATAACATGCGTCGTCTTCTTTAATCAAACACAAAGACCGTGTGGCTGTAATTAAAGTCAATGAGAAGATACGCCTGGGGAGTTACACCGAAAAACATGAGCTTCTGGCCAACTGCTGGGCGCCTCCACCTAACTATGACTTTGCCGCCGACTCCACTTCTTTAAAGCGCAAGTTCAACTACAATTGGCTTGATATGTATAAGCCATGGATAGCTTATTCACATAAATTGAAAGGAGCCTTTTGTATATACTGTGTTTTGTTTAAGCCCGTAAAAATACGTGGAGTAGTTAATTCGTTTGTACTACGACCATTCGTAAACTTCAAAAAAATGCATGAAAATTGTAAGTCTCATGCTGCTTCTAATGTTCACATGGAAGCCACACAATCAGCCAGTGTGTTTTTGACACAGCAGCCAGTTGACGTCCAAATGAAAAGTGGCCATAAAATCATTATTGCTGAAAATAGACTCTTTTTAAAATCTATTGTTTCTACAATAATTTTTTGAGGTACACATGATCTTCCACTTCGAGGAAAATCAAATGATGATGGTAGTTATATTTGAATTTAACGGTTGAATTAAGAAAACGTAGTTGTACTCTATTTTCAGGTATATTAAAAGATTTGTTGCTGATGAGACTTGAAGCTGGTGATAAAGCGTTAAAGAAAAATTTGAACGCGAATAAAAAGGCAACGTACTCGTCGCCGCAAATACAAAATGAGCTGATAGATATATGCTATAAGTTATTAAAATCCTATATATGTGAAGATATAAGAAAATCTGCAGCATACAGTATATTAGCAGAAGAGACAGCCGATATGTCTGGAAAAGAGCAATTATCTATTGGCATTAGATTTTGCGATAAAGATCAGATGTTAATTCGCGAAGAGCTTCTCGGCTTTGCTGAGCTTTAATCAATGAACGCACAAAACATCGCTGCTACCATAAAAGATTTTGTAACCGAAATGATTCTTGATCCTTTAAAATGTGTCGGACTAGGCTTTGACGGATGTGTCACAATGGCTGGAAAAACTGGTGGGGTGCAGAAAATTTTAAGGCAATCATTTCCCAAAAGCCAATATTTCCATTGCGCTAGTCATAGGCTTAATTTGGTGGTGAATGATTTAAACGCCGTGCCAGAATTTCGTAACACAATTTCTACTATAAAATACATTATAAACTTTTTAAAGAATCGGATATAAGAAGACAATATGTTCCAAATATTCATTCATTTTGTGAAACACGGTGAGGTTTAATATTTTTTGAAATAATTTTTGCGCTGGAAAAATTAAGCGTTGAACGAAATGCTCCCACCAGAAAGCTCGCATATCAATTACACAGTGCTGCTTGTAAATGCGTGTTTATAATTTGTCTCTGCATTATAACAAAATACTACGGCGTACTTGAATCAGTAGTCAACATAATGCAATCAAAAAGCAACGACATTATAAAATGCACCGAGCATATACGAGACATTTTAGAAATAGTTGAAACGCATAGATCGACCGCTGATGTAGTATTTAATTATATTTTCAAAGAAGCCTCTGAATTGGCAAACAAGTCTTTTGTTAAATTAAACTACTCCCAGAAAAATAAATAAGAAAATAATACAGCATTTGCTATTACCGCGCTGCATCCATCACGTGTTTTAAAAGCCAGTTTCAATGATATGAAATGTAAAATTGCTGATGCTAGCACTTTTATGGTTTGGATGGCATAGAGCATGAGCTAGAATTGTGGTACAAAGCATGTCAAAAAGAAAATTTTACAGATTTGATAAGCTCGTTTGAAAGAACTGAATTTTACCCAAAAATCATGCAGGCCTTGGAAATTTTGCTTGCACTACCATGCACAACGGCTACAGTGGAACGATCTTTCAGCACTCTGAGACGGGTTAAGACATGGCTGAGGACAACGATGACTCAATCTCGTCTAAATGGTAAATTAAATTATTTTTAACGGTAATTACCATATTTATTATTGTTTCTTTAGCCTAAGGATTGTGTATGCTGAGTGCTCATAGACAGTTTGTCCTTCAGAAAAAAGTTGAGCTGGAAGAACGTATTTTGGATGAATTTGCAAAAAACCCAAGAAAGCTGTTAATTGTAATAGTTTATAATTTAGTCCATATATTTAAGTTTATAATTTAGTCCATATAATTTATGGACTGTTACGAAAAATGCCTTGCAGGCTATATATGGTCCTTATCAAAACTATATGACACTTTGTTTTTATACACTTGAAAAGTGTATATTAATTTTGCCCAGAAGTTTGTAACGCATAGAAATATTCATTTCCGACCACATAAACTATATATATTCTTGATCAGGACGACGAGCTGAGTTCAATTCTATTCTATTCAATTCTGTTTCTACGCGAACTAGTCTCTCAGTTTTAAAGCTATCGAGCTGAAATTTTGCACAGAGTATTCTTTTTACTGCACGCAACTAATATGTCGGAACCGGCCGGATCGGATGACTATATCATATAGCTGCCATAGGAACGATCGGTCTAAGAATAGTTCTAGTTAGAAAAACTTTTTGTTTTCCATCGTAGCGTCACTAATCTTGGTATTGTTGTTTTTATGCTTCCACATAATTCTGGAAAAATGTATCAAAATCGGATCACTATAGAATATAGCTGCCATAGGAACGATCGGTCGAAAAATAAGTCTTTGTGAGAAAAACTTTTTTGATTTCCATCGTAGCGTCTCCAATCGTAGTATATATTTGTTTTATATGCTTCCACATAATTCTGGAAAAATTGATCAAAATCGGATAACTATAGCGTATAGCTGCCATAGAAACGGTCGGTCAAAAAACTACATCTAGTGAGAAAAACTTTTTTGTTTTCTTTCGTAGCGTCCCCAATCTTGGTATATATTAGTTTTATATACATTCACAAAAATTTTAAAAAATTTATCAAAATCGGATGACTATAGCATATAGCTGCCATAGGACCGATCGGTCGGAAAATGTGTTTAACTAAGAAAAGTTTTTTTTGTGGTATCAAATTTTTATTATCAATGATTTAAAAATTTTAAATATTTGATATCTATATCCTATATATATTTTTCCAGTTAAATCAGTTGGAGTAAAGTTTTTCAAGTGTATTGAAACTTCGGCACAGTCGAAGTTAGCTTTGCCTTCTCGTTTTAAATATTTTTAAAGATAATGTATTTTCATAATTTTTGCATCAAAAAAGTAAAATGTTTCAACCAAAAATATACTCAAAATATAGGTTTTTTTTTAACTCTTTTGGGAGGTAACATACGGTCATAGGTATCGGAAAAATTTTCTACACCCTTGTAAAGGGTACATTTATGTCAATTTAAAATATTCGTTGAAAACCTATAAGCTGTAGTAAAAAGTAATCCATTATTTTTCCAATAGATGTCTTTAGTACTCTGTATCTGACTTAGTTTTTATTTCATTGATTTACAACAGATGACGTTGTAAAGATGACAGTTAGTACTGAAAAAGCTTTGTGACAGTTTTGCATTTCATTGATTCAATTTAGTTTGCGCACGTGTCAAAAATGACCCATTGCAAAGAGAAAATACTCTACATTGTCCAGCTTTTGTTTGATAAAGGTGAACATGCAAGTCATGCGGCTGAAAATGTGAATAGGGTTTATGGACGTGATACTGTAACTGCCAAACCAGCGCAATTTTGGGTTCGTCGATTTCGTTCCGGTATTTTTCAGGTTAAAGATTGCACAAAAAACCGTTTGGAACCATTTAAATAGGGCCGGATACTAAAATAAATAATAAACAAATAACGGATTTTTTTTACAGCACCTTATATTAAACAACGAAAATTGTTTTTAATTTTGGCCCCCCCCTTTATGGAAAGCTGGCTACGCCCTTGTTTTTAAGTTTACTAAAACTAATTTAAGTTCTGACAACAAGTTAACTTTTTGAACCAATTCATTGAGATTCATTAAATATTTTTAAGTTTCTTAACTAGTTCATTTACTTTATGAATTAAAGGTTTGGTTACGTGGGTCAATGAGTACCCGTTTAGGCAATGAAGACGCAAGCTTTTCTAAAATTGTAATTTTTGGTTCTGTTATACCAAAAGAGTTTTTTTGCCAAACACTTTTAACAGTCGAATTCGAAACAAGACTTATATCCAAACGAGATTACCGCGGGTAACGCGGGACACGCATTAAATATTTAAGCCAGGTAAGATATGGCCTTACATAGAGCCGATTTCTCATCTTCTAAATAGGTTCTAAACGTAAAATTTACTCAGTTATTTGTTAGATGAAAAATCAGCCCTCAATAAAATCTTTATTATACACTTGAAAAGTGTATATTAATTTTGCCAGAAGTTTGTAACGAATAGAAATATTAATTTCCGACCCCATAAACTATATATATTTTTGATCAGGACGACGAGCTGAGTTCAATTCCGTCTGTCCGTCCGTCCGTCTGTCTGTCCGTCTGTCTGTTTCTACGCGAACTAGTCCCTCAGTTTTAAAGCTATCGAGCTGAAATTTTGCACAGAATCTTCTTTTTGCTGCACGCAACTAATATGTCGGAACCGGCCGTATCGGATGACTTTTTTGTTTTCCATCGTAGCTTCACCAATCTTAGTATATATTAGTTTTACATGCTTCCACATAATGCTGAACAAATTTTTCAAAATCGGATGATTATATCATATAGCTGCCATATTAACGATTGGTCAAAAAACTGGCTCTAGTGAGAAAAACTTTTTTGTTTTTCATCGTAGCGTCACCAATCGTGGTATATATTAGTTTTATATGTTTCCATACAATTCAGGAAAAATTTATCAAAATCGGATGACTATATCATATAGCTGCCATAGAAACGGTCGGTCAAAAACGACTTCTAGCGATCTTGGTATATATTAGTTTTATATGCTTTCACATAATTTTGAAAAAATTTATCAAAATCTGATAGCTATAGCATATAGCTGCTATAGGACCGATCGATCGGAAAATGTGTTTTACCAAGAAAGGTTTTTTTTATGGTATCAAATTTTTATTAACAATGATTTAAAATTTTTTAATATCTGATATCTATATCCTATATAGATTTTACAGGTTAAATCAGTTGGCGTAAAGTTTTTCAAGACTATTAAAACTTCGGCACAGTCGAATTTAGCTTTGCCTTCTCGTTATAATATTCTTAGTTGTGTATTTAAAAAAAATTGTTTATGATAATGAAAGCAAAAGCAAAAGTCCGCTGGCTGAACTACAGGTTTTTTCATTAAGCTTGCGTGCTATTAAATTAATAGAGGCCTGTAATGGGTTAACCAGTAGTTTAATGACATATTTCAAGCTGGAATTCTGTATAAAATTTCTTTTTATTCTAATTTTTTTGCTAAGTTTTTATAGGTTTAACCCATTTATTAATTAGTTATTTTTCTTAACCCTTTTCACAGTGTAATCTAATTAAAACAGAAACCCAAGAAAAAACCACCAAAATAAAATTTATATTCTCCATTAAGCAGCTGAGTTCAGCGTATTTTTTTTGCTCTCCCTCTCTTTCTTTAAAGTTTTTTTCACAACTTCAGTTGCGAAAGTTTGACAGCCTCAATTAGAGTGGAAAAGTTGAAGTTTCGAAGGCCATTTCGTTATGTACACAAAAAGCAAAGAAGCTCACATCAACATTAACACGTATCAAAAAGAAAGAGACAATTGCCAAATTATGAAAGAGAAGAAATGAAAAACAAAACAAAAATTAAAAACTTGAGAAAGTTTGGAATGATAACTGGAAATATGTCAGAGTGTCAACGGCCAAATGAAACCGAAACAATGCTCAAAGTAAATTAGAGCTAAGACAAGGGCGGAAAATCTTATGCTATTGTCATTGTTTTATTATATTGAAGATACTTTTGGTTAAAGTGCTGTTGCAATAAAGTGAATCAGCCCAGAGATCTGTCTATTTGTATATATACTTATATTGACGCAAGTTCATTCCAAAAACATATTTTTGCCAAAATTAATTTCCATCATTATGCAAATTTAAACCAAATTGAATCTGATGGGAGCAAGTTATTATCGCAATGCAAAGAGTGTGTTATGCCTCAACATAAAAATTAAAATGCCTGCGGTTTTTGTATGTATTTATGGTTTGGTTTTTTCTCTTCCTCTTTCTGCTTGTTTTGTGGCAGAAGAGTGCATAAATTTCATTAATATGGCCAGTCGTAAAAAAATGGACAACTTGACAAGTGTTGGGGAGGGGTGAATCAGCATTGAAGCTATTGTCATTGTTTAAATATGCGTTTCGTTTAACGGTTTTCTGGTCAAACAATCGATTCGTTTGTATTATATAATGTTTTGAAATGATTTATTGAAAATAATACTGATTTAGAGGAAAATGTGGGGGGAGGCAGAAACTTACTAGAGTCAGGTGAACGTGGGAAATAACGATTTATACTCTAAACTTATTTTTGAAAGCTAATCTGAATTCTGACTATGAAAGAATACCGTGAGATATTAGTTCAAGCAAGCTTGTACCTTTTTGATAGCATGATATAAATCAAATTTGTAATAAACATCTTTTTCGCTTTAAATCACAAAAAAATTAACCTCTGGCAAGTAACTGATTCAATGACCGCGTTCAGCAGAAGAACTTGCTCTCTGATCAATCATAAAATTTAATTGATCTTTCTGCTGACCGCGACTGATCCGGTATCATGATAGCCAATTTAAGGTATCATGATAGCAGAGCAATATATCAGAGAAAATAGTACGCACCTTTTAGTGATGCCGATACCAGTAGCGTGCTTGGTATCGATAACGTGGGGCTTGTTTTGCAAATATGAGCTTTCAATCAGCGTAAATAATTATAAAAAAAACAATAAAATATAATTAAACCAAACTGCTAACTTCAATGTAATTCCCAGGGTGGCACAGAAAGCACGTGTCTGCGACGCCATTAAAAAAAATACTGCGTTCCGTGCCTTGATTTTCTTCTAAAGGCGTTGGCTAAAAATGTAGCACTTCGTTCAGCAGAAACTTTTCGATCTATCATTCTTTTCTGATACATGCTCAGCGCTCCATCATTCTGCTGAACACGGCCAATGATATCAGAAAATGATTTAAGTAAAATCTAGAAGTCTGTCAATAGTGAATACAATTATAAAACTAAGATTGTAAATCTTTAAAGCATGCTGATCAAAAATCTTTTAGATAATTTCCATTCTTTAATCTAGTTCCAACTATGTCAGAAAGCTAATCGAAGTGGTAGCTAATTATTAAATACTTTGATCTAATAATGCACTTTTCTCCCAGTACTGTAAATGTAAATCTGGCAGTCACAGTCCCAAAGAACCAAGCCGAGCTCAATCTCTTGGCTCGTGTGTCTATTAATTTTTGCTGCAAGTCCCTTACAGTTTAACGCCGAATCTGAAAGGTAACCTTCAAATTATGTTGAAGCAGTTAATATTTAAGATTAACAAATTTAAAGACGCCACACAGAAAAAAAGAAAAGATAAATTCAATATTTTTATTCCCTGAAATTGTTCTTAAAAATTGAATCTCGTTTTTGAAAATATTGTGCATCATTCCTAATGCTTTGACTTTAATCCTTTTTGAGATCACGAATCGTAAATAAGGGAGAGAGCTCTCTGTTTTTTTTCGATACAACACCGAGAGACCGCCATACCGAAAAATATAAGTAGCATCTTGGACGCGTAATGATAAACGCAAGCGACGATACAGCGCCTTGAGATGCGATTCATTTCGAATTCAGTTCAAAAGTTTATAGTGTTATAGGGGGGGAAAGCAAACATAATATCCAGAAGAGTAAGTATAAAGGGTTGGGTTATCCACTCTCTATCCAACGATATTTGTGGTCTATTACGAAAAAAGTTTTTCTTACCGGTTTTTGGAGGGATCGTTCATATGTTAGGTATACGCTAGATTCATTCGATCCGGCCGTTTCCGATAAGATAGCTTTAAAATTGAGGGAAGAGATAGCATAAAAACAGACTCACGGACAAACGGAAGATTCACTTGGCTATTACTGCTGATCAATAATATATATTCCTTTAACGCGTTACAAATATCACATCAATTTTAATATACCCTACTCACCAAGTGAATATGGTTATCATTCTCGAAGTAGCATTTGCACCTGTTCAAGAGAAATCCTTAGAAGTTTTTTAAGTCGATTTGTAAATGTAGAGAAAAACGAGAAGGCAAAGCTAACTTCGACTGTGACGAAGTTTTAATACACTTGAAAAACTTTTCTCCAACTGATTTAACCGGTAAAATATATATAGGATATAGATATCAGATATTTACAATTTTTAAATCATTGATAATAACAATTTGATACCATAAAAAAAAACTTTTCTTAGTAAAACACATTTTCCGACCGATCGGTCCTATGGCAGCTATATGCTATAGTCATCTAAATTTTTTCAAAATTATGTGATTATAAAACTAATATATACCAAGAAAACGAAAAAGTTTTTCTCATAAGAAGTAGTTTTTTGACCGACAGTTTCTATGGGAGCTATATAATATAGTCATCCGATTTTGATAAATTTTTCCTGTATTATGTAAAAGCATATAAAAATAAAATACACCATGATTAGTGACGCAACGATATTTATTTTTTTTTTTTAATTAGTTTAATTTTTAAATAGTGTAACCCTAATACAAAATTTTTTACATTTTACTGTTACTTTTAAGCAACTTATAATGTAGTGAAGTGTATAATTGAATTAATTTTGTGTTATGGTAAGAAAATAATGTGTGTTGCTACTTGTAGGGTTTTTAACAAATAGCTTATTTAACTAAGTTTAAGTGATTTAGCTTCAATGAATACGACTTCAAATTCTGACCTGCCGTCGTCTGCATAGTAAAGATGCTCTATTTGCGTTTGTGTTTGACATAATGTACGAAAATAATTCTCCAAAATTAGAAAATTGCAATCAAGAACTGTTAATTCCCCTTTGTCGCCCAGTGATAAAATTCTGTTCTTTATGTTTTCTATGTTACGCACCATTGTTGTTCGCTGCAATCGTAATTTTATCAACTTCGCATCATAAATGTCTTCTTGTGCGGTTCTTGATGTAGTAGCTCCATCATCATTCCCCATTTTGAAGAGAGAAAAAATAACAACAGCCTACCTATGTCTTCCAAGGTTAGAATAAATGCAAATTAGCAAAGTATTTTTGATGGCTATTGACTCACTATGCAATGAACAGGTTTTGATAGGAATTGTACCACTGTGCAATGTGTAGGTGCACTTACGTACAATTATTGGCAAACAAAAGAAAGTGAGCAACAGCAAGATCTACAGCAAATACGGTATATGACACAGACCAATGACCGCAAATGATTTTCGCTAACCAGCCAAAAGAAAATTCTGATTGGATACCGTTACTTGAGTTTTAGTATGTATATATTTCTGAAGTATGTGTGTGTTGCGTGTGTTTTTTTTTTTTTTTTAATTGTCAATTTTTTTTAACTATAATAATATACAATCTAAATGCCAGTATAAAATTATGATTTGAGGAGCCGACTCCTGCGGTACCATCAAATATTATTTCTTGAGAGGATATTTCCTTTCCCATCCAAGCATTCCTTTTTCCAGCCTTCTCAGTTTATCAGAGTGCTGGATGCGAATACACACACTGCATCCCACGTCCCTTGCTTTGCGATCATCTCTGGAACTGGTTTCGCAACCGTTAGGCTTAGTCCCAGCGCTCTCCAGATCCCCTCTTTCAGCATCAAATGACGGGCACTCAAAGAGAATATGGTTTAGCATCCTCCAGTGCCCTCGCCGCAGGCGGTCTCCCTCAGGCTTTCGTGCCCAAAGCGTTTTAAATACTCTCTAAAGCAGCCATGTCCGCTTAGTAACTGCGTGAGTTGGAAAGTTACTTTGCCCGTGTTCTCTGCTCAGCCATGAGCTTATGCTTCTTATAAACATGGGTCCAACGGCCTTGGTTACGTACGCATCCCATCTGATTTGCCAACGCCGAATGCTGGCTTCTCTGGCCTCCCGCCCTTGGGGTGTCACGATCTTCGTCCGCGAGCAGGTCGATCGGTACCATACCAGCTAACACCAATGCATCATCATCAGGAAGGTTCCGGAATCCGCTGCATACCCGGATCGCCCAGACTCGATAGGGTGACTCTGCCCCTTTGCGTAGCTCTTTACCTTAAGGGCGTCTCGCCAGATTGGAGATGCGTACAGCAACGTGGCTCGCAGAACTCCAGCCAGCCAAGTCGCCGGCTCTGCTTTGGTCCTCAATTGTTGAGCATAATTCGAGTCAACGCTTGAGTGCATCCTGCCCCTTTTTTTGGCCGCGTATTCTAGGTGCTCCTTGAACGACAGCCTTATCACGGCACCCCGAGATACCTTATCGCTCTTTCGATTTTATCTGGATACCGTCAATCGTAATACTGGCTGTCTCCACTTTTTTGCGGCTACTTATTAAGACGGCCTCCGCCTTTGCCGCCAGCTGGAGACCCCGAGACCAGCCAAGTTTGGTCCACCGCCTGTTGCTGCGATCTCTCGACCAGTTGGATATCCTTTTCCACCGTGACTAAGGCCGCATCATCAGCAAACCCACAATTTTGTAGCCTCAGGCAGACGAAGGCGTAAGTTGCATCATACATGATGTTCCATAACAGAGGACCCAATACCGCGCCTTGCGGTACTCCTACTGTGACCACGTGTGTTTGGAAGTATCTGGCTATAACCCGGATAAGGTATGCCGGTACGTGGAGTAGCTCCAGTGCATTTAGAATGGTGCTCCACCTAGCTGTGTTGAACGCGTTTTTGATGTCAAGCGTTGTGACGAGGCAATACTTTTTTGTTCCTCCTTTCCACCTTGTTCCTCTGATCGCTGCTCGCGCTGTCTCAACCACCTTCCGGATAGCATCTTCAGTCGACTTTGCCATCCTGAAGCCAAATTGACTTGGTGATAAGCCACCAGCTCTGTCTAGTGCCGCTTCTATTCTGTTGCAAACCAACTTCTCAGTACTTTGCCCATTGTCCAAAGAGACAGATTGGCCTGTAGGAGGAGGGATCCTCTAGTGGTTTCCTGGCTTGGGGAGCAGGGTAGCTTCTGTATCTTCCATCTGTCTGAAATGAGCCTTCCAGAAGGCACTGGCTGAAAAGTGTGCAGAATATCTGCGGTTGGAGTGCCAGCACGCTACTCTGTTTGGGATTCCATCTGGTCCCGGAGCCTTATTTGGTTTCATTCACTTTCCAATTTACCAGCTCGTCTGTGGATACCGTTGCTCTGGTATTTGCGATTCCGCCAGGATCTGGTATGTTGTCCACCAAGCTCGTCTGTTTTGCTCAGAAACAGCATAGTTACGATCTCCCGTGCTCTAGGGTCGGTTGGAGTAGTTGGTCTCCCCCATTAGGCGTGACAACGGCGTCTTATAGGCCTTTCCCCATGGGTCGTACTCGGCAGAGTCACACAACTCCAGGGGAAACACTTTCTTTTGCTGTCTTTAATGGCTTCTTCAGTCTCTTCGCCGCCCTGCTGAATGTTTCTTGCAGCTCATAGGACTCCTCAGTGTTAATTTGCCTCTGATAGTGACGACGAGCGTGAAAACAGGCTGTTCGCGCTTCACCTATCGCCTCGTTACCAGTGAAAACCTGGTTGGTGGTGCCTCTTGTACAGTTTTTTAGCTGCCATGCTCACGTCGCACGCAGATTGGACACGGTCAGCAACCTGAAGCGCATCTCCCTGAGAGCCTGGTAGACCAGAAGGTTGTTGAAAAACCCGGGTGTTAGTGTTTTCACCTTGTACGCCTTTCCGCTTGTAGGGTGCACTACGTTGACCAACTATACGACCCAGTGTATACTGTATGGCCTCGTGGTCACTTTTTGGTGTACGCGTTACTGTGCTCCATGATGTTGTGGGGAAAAGGAGCTGCAATACAAAAGTAAGGTCAACTATGGGTCCGATTCCTGCTCTGATAAGTGTGCCTCGTGCCTGTGTTTTGAAGCGCAATGTCCAAGGATGCGAAGGCCTCCAAGGATCCGTCCCTCTCGCGTTTGTAAGTTGACTGCCCAATTCAGTGGGCCCAAGCGTTGAAGTCTCCACCAATGACTACCCTGGGTCTTCCTCTAGCGTCGGTAACTCTCTCCTCTGGCACTGTCGTGAAGGTTTCAAGGGGCAAGCTTGGAGCTAGACAGCAACTATAAAGCCGCATAGTCCGCCGACTTTGGCGCGCACAAATCCATCCGCTGACCGAATAGATGTCATGAGGGAGACGGTCACTACACAGCCACAGTGCTGCTTTTTTGCTCTTGTCAGGCCCATTTGTTGTCGCTGCCTACTCTGTAAGGCTCACCCAACAGCGCAAGATCTGAGGGCTGCTTGCCTACCCTCTGATTCAAATTTAAGTGGATAGCTCGCAGTTTTGGAAGTGTTGAGGAACCGTCTTTGTTGGACGAGAGGGCAGGTGCGAAGGGCCTGCCTGGTGAGCAATTTCACTCTTCCCTGCGCTTTCAGCGCCCTTGCACTCCGCTATTTGTAGCCTGTCTCTCCACATTTGAAACAGCACCGGCTGCGATCAACCGAGCCTTTACATCTGATAGCTATGGCCAAACTCCGGCATTTAAAACACCTCTGCTGCCCCTGCGCTCTACTACTCGGCAACGTGTCCACCGATTTTCTTGCCAGCTTCCAGGATACGTTTGGCCATTTTAACTGGTGCGCTTTACAACCGCCGTTTGAGTTCCACCAAAGGAAGGACGCAGACTTTTATGAGGCAAGAACCTCCATCGAGTGCCTCCTGATCTTCTAGTGCAGCTAGGATTTCGTCCACCTTTGCCAGTTCGTCCAGATCTCTTATCTCGAGCAAAGTTTCCTGCGTTAGAGCTCGAATTTCGGCGCGTTCTCCTAGGACTTGCCCGATTTCAGACTTTATGCCTTGGGTGTTGTCCTGGCCCACTCCATTAAGCTCTAATAGAAGATGTCCATTGGCCGTGCGTCTACTTGTTTACCTCCTGTTCTCCTGTATGCTCATGACCAAGGAAGGCTGGCTGTAAGTCAGGTCCCCTTTCGCTCCAATTATAATAGGCGTCAGGTTTTGCCGTTGTACGTGGTTTCTTCCTTGCTGGTCGCGGGCTTATCCTCAGCACAGATCTGGACACTGGGTGTCTTTGGACGCTTTTTCGTTTGGGCTAGGAGTAGCTGTATTTGCCACTTTTTCCTTCTCCAACCGGTTTTGGTTGTTTGCTCGCTTTTGCGTTAATGGCTCCTTCGTAATTTCATGCAGCACTTAATGGGGGCGACGTCTGTGCGCAACTCTCCTTGCTCATCCTTGGCTGAGTTTGAGAATGCTTGCGCTTTAAGGCGGGTCTCTGCAAGGGAACTCCAATTCTGCGCTCACAGCCATCTGTATCTCCTTCATTTTTGACAAGGAGTTTTCATCTCTAGTTTATGTGACGAACCGCCGGTTTCTTTTCATTCACCATAAAAATGATCTCTGCCAGTATATTTCAAGTTCACGCATTTGGATGCAAGGAGGTGACATGCTCCTTGACACGTTTCGGGTGTGTGTTCCTCAGTGATATAGGAGAATTTCCAGCTCTCCACTCCTTTTTGGGGGTGTCTGCATCCAGACTTGGTCCTTCGGTGACAAGCACGATGTCCCGTACAGCTGGTGGGGCTATCCCAGGGCTCTGATACCCAGGATGGCGTTCTGCAGATTTTGTGGACTTCGCAAACTCATGTCCCACAGACGGCGGGTCATGTGAACATCCTGGTTACTCTCTTCCTCTTTTTTTCTCCAACTATAGGGGTGGGGCTACCCTGTTTAATTTGGTACGTTCATATTCGATATGGGTCCAAACTCAGAATCGTTGTTACTGTTCGTATTGTGCAGTCACCTTTTATGATCCCGTGGGTGCCTATCAATAGAGTGAGGTCCACGCGAGGAGTTATGACCCCGGTCCTTATGGGGCCGGGGTTCAGAGCCAGATCGGTGTTAGCCAAGACGGTAGTCAACTGGTCTGCACAGGCCATTTTTATATGACGACGGGTAGTAAGCGTTTTATGAGACCTGCCAGGTTTTAACGGGACAGGGGGCAGGCGAGCATTGACCCAACAGCCGTTTCCGCTCTATTTCACTCGGCTTACTAAGATGCTGGAATACTACGGCCTGTCAGCCCAAAAATAGCGTAATAAATAAGAAGGTGGCCTCCAGTATATACCATAATTGAGATCTTACTGGGCTGGGATCTCAATGGATTCAGGAATCAAGTTTAGCTAAAGACCTAGGTGGGCATCCAACGTTGGCTAATGATTTCTCCTTGGCGCTTAACCGGTGGGAGATATACCGCCCCGTTTTGGTCGCCAGGGCCCCGTCGTGGGGACGCCGCCGGAGCGGTGGGGTTGGCAATTGATCAGTTCCAAAGTATTGTGTTCCCGTCGGCCCAGCTTTTGCGTGGAAAAATTATCATATTCCTTTTGATTTTTGGTTTTTTTAGCAAAATTTGCCTACTTTTACCTTTGTTGTTTTTGCTTGTTCATTGTTCGCATTTCCCGAAAGAATAAAGCAAAGGACGCCTACTTTTAGGGTTAAATTTTGTTTATTATTTAGTGGCGCCCTCCGTTGGCGTGAGGAGCAGAAAGAGTCAGGACGCCCTCCTTTGGGCTTTAGGTAAAGTTAATTTTATCGACTATTTTTTCTATCGATCTGGTTCTAAATCGATAAGAAGTTCCCTACCGATAAGAATATTTTACAGTGTAAACAAGCGTGCTTCAATTACTTTGGAAATGAAATTAATTTTGCGCATGTTTAACACCCGCTACAGACAGAAGAACACTATGGATGGAGTACCAACTATGTGCGTATCGAGGCCACATTTGATTGCACAGCTTGGCATCCCCAAAGATGCCGCCTCCATGTTGGCCTGAGAAGCAGCGCGCCTTTGCCGGGACTCCATGTTGCATACATATGTACAATATTGTGTAGTGCATATTTGCACTATTTTGGCCAGGCTACTTCTTCGGTCCACCAAGGATGATCTGGCTTCTTTTGTTGCTAGGAAGCCAGGGAAGCACTGGGTACGTACGCACCTGTTCACTTGCAAACTCAGCCTCTCGCTTGGTTTCTATGTCGGTACTTTCTGAACATCTAATGGCCCTTCTGTTCCAGGTTTTTGGTCCTTCTGGCGATCGCTTTCAGCTCCTCAACTGACGCAACACTATCCGCACGATACAGGTACCATCCTAGCCAAAATTCGAGCCTTTTGGCCACCAATATTAAGCACTTCGCGGTTTAAAACGGGTGCCGTTTAGATTCGCGTCCGCCTCCCACGAAAACTTTCTCTCTCCACGTGTGTGTTGCGTGTGTGGTGTGTCTTGTGTGTGTGGTTTGTGTCTTGTGTGTGGGTACTTGAAAATGATATGGGAGTGGGTGTACTTGCGATTGATGTGTGTGTGTGTGTTTGCAGCTGAGTTCCTGGGCAATATGGATGTCCAGCGAAGTCTCTGGCTGTGGCCAACTTGGCTGTGAGTTGATCCAGCGAAGCTCTGCTGTGCCTGTGACTGCACCGAAGCCCTGGCAAATTTGGTTTTAATTTGGACCAGCGAAGCTCTGGCTGCAGTGTTTGTGTGTGTGTAGAATGTCCAACGAAGTCCCTTGGCAGAGTGAAATCCAACGGAGACACTGATGTGTTCTTGTTGTCCAGCGATGCTCTGATCAACTTTTACGTCGGTTGATCCAGTTGGGCTCTGGTGTGTACCACAAGTAGGTTGCAAAATTGGCTTCCTAAATAGAGAAATTGTGTTCGACGAATTTCGGATTGAAATTAGAACAAACTTATCTCTTGTAGATATGTTCTGTCCTGTCCACGGTCGCCAAAATGTTTCCAGACCTCGCTCTGCATGAAAACCCAAAATTCCTGTAGCCGTTTTTGCTTGATTTGCCAAAAAGTTCGACTTGTCTTCTTTTCTCTTCAAGTGCCGGTTGCTTACCGAGCCGGTGCATTCGATTTATTTTATAAGTATGTGTGTTTAATGATAATGCATTATGTACGGAGATGCCAGATGGGCAGAGAAAATACTTAATAACTAGTGATGTGCATTTAGTGTGACATTTTAACTTAATATATTTGACATTTATACTGTCCCCAAACACATCCCATTCAATCCAACTGGGATGAGAAGCTCATTGCGCTCAAGTCTACACACAGCAGTAAATAACACTCCCTATCGATTAGTTTTTGGACAGCATATGATAACTTACGGCTACACTTATCGACTCTTACGTGACCAAAATCTGCTCGAAGATCGTGCAATTTGTTTTAACCAAGATGATTCTTTAGATTTGATGACGTCTCATTTGTTGTTGGTCAAGAAGTTATTCGTAGGAAATTCCAGCAGAGCAACTTCGCAAAAGGATTTAACGCAAAGCTTGCACCAATCTTTGTGAAGGCCAGAGTCCGAAGTAAGCTAGGAAACAGTTATTATGAACTCGAGGATATGCAAGGTAACCTAACCGGAAAACCGCTAAGGACATAAAGCAATAGTAAAAGATCGTTAGTCCTTGTTACAAGCGAGTATCACCCTTGAGATAACACCAAGTACGATTTTGGTCGGGGGATTTGAAAGTGGCGCTTGTTCAAGGCCAGCAACAGGATTTTTCATAATGCCTAAAAGAATGCAAATTGTTTTGCCTAGCTCGTTTAATTTTAGTAGTAGGTCTTGCTTTTGGTACTATTTGCTTGTAGTCTTAGTAGTAGCTAATTTTATTCCTAGTATAAATAATTGAATTTTTCCCTAAGAAAATAATTATAGAGTCTAATTTTATAAATATCAATGTATCAATGTATTGTAGTGAAAAGATATTGACCAGTCGGTTCTTTAGTCAATTAAAACGAAGGTCCAGTTTTGTTTTGGTACTTGCCCGTGAGGCCAGGCAAATATGAATGATTCTTTATTCTTCAAATCAAAAGTCTTAGACCTAAATACATAAAGTTTAGCTGCGCTTATAGATATATATGTACCAGTAAATAAGTTGGAGCGGCCGCTCTCATGCGGTGCTTTTACATACATATAAACAAAAGGCTTAAATTACAGTTTGAGCGGCAGCGTCGGGCTAATGAGAAATGCATACTCAGCGTAGGGCTGGCTGCCTATAGTACTTATATGTGTGTATAGACATATGTATATAATAAGTTTTATAAATGCAAGTAAATATATTTCTTCTTATCGCAACTTCAGTATTTAAGTAGAGGTATGTGTACAGTGAGTACATGCTATGATGTCTCTAATGCATGCATACTACACCTCCCCTTTTAAAAAGAATAATGTAATTATTAAATGGAATTATTCTTCAAAATATATTTGATCATTATCTTTTATAAGTAATTTTATTTTAATTATTAATTATATATATATATATATTTTTTTTTTTTTTTATATATTCCGTTTTTATGTGCAAACTTTTAACCTATCCTTATGGATTTTAAATCTTTTCTTTTTATCTGCTAATGTACAGTTATTTCTATCGTCTATGCTTACTATTTCGTATGGTCCCTTATAACTGTTATCTAGCTTATGTCCTGTGTTGTTTTTGACTAACACTAAGTCTCCTATATTCATGGTTATTCTATTTGTATTTCTATCAAAATTAGTTTTTTGTTTTTCTTTAGCTTTACTTACTAACGAGTTAGATCTGTTAAGTGCTACCTGTAATCTAAACTTAACTTCCTTATCATATGCCTCATGATTGTAAAGGGGGCTTATTTTAGATTTCTCCAAAAAGTCGTATTTGGGGGGGTTTTTTGAAAAATAAGTTCAAAAGGGCAGTAGCCATGAACAGTAGATGGGGTGGTATTGTAGCAATATGTAAAGTACTTTAACCATTCGTCCCAGTCATCTTTGTCAAGAGATATGTAGGATCGTACATATTCATTGAACGTTCTATGGGTGCGTTCTCTGCACCCAGTGTTTGATGATGGTGGGGTGTTGATGTTGGGTGTTTTATTTTAAGTAATTTGCATAATTCTGTGAAAATGCTATTTTTGTACTCTGTACCCATATCCGTAATGAGCGTTCTCATAGGGCCATAGATAAGAATAAAATGATCAAATATAGCTTTTGCTACAGCTTTTGCATGCTTTGATTTTATTGGTATTGATATTAAATATTTTGTCAGGTCACAAAGGATTGTGACAGCGTATTCATTGCCGTTTTCAGACTTTGGCAATGGTCCAATAGTGTCGATTTGGACTATATCAAATGCTTTTGTGGGTGTGTCAGTGATTATCATTGGTTCTTTATTATATTTTATAGTTTTGTTTTTGTTACAACATGCGCATTTTTATGTAATCTTTAATGTCGTGTGACATATTTTTCCAATGATATTTTTGTTTAATTTTATTTGTTGTGCGATTGATTCCTGGGTGGCCACCATTAACAGGATCATCGTGAAATTCTTTTATTATTTTATCGATCGATTTTTTTGTCATTTATATAAGTTGTTTTTAGGCGTTAACGCGATTTGAATGTCATTAAGGTTTTTGTTTCCCATTTCTTTAAATTCTTCAACCCGGGTATAATGAAACAATTTGTCATCTAAGGACAATTGTAAATTGGTGATTCCCAGATTACCGGCTTCCAGTTTGAGCCTCGAAAATAATTGACCTAAGTCGATTTTCTCGCAAGTAATCAAGTCATTCACATTAAAAGAGCTACAAATTCGTTTTCCTTTTTTGAATAAAATATTCGGGAAGTTGAAAATAAGCTCGACATGTCTTTTAACTTCATATTTGTATAGCGCTTCGTATATATTGGGAACTTTAAGACTCTTTTGGGTAGTGTGTTTATCATTTTCATTATTTGACACTGTCGCTCTTGAGCGATAATTTTAATAATTTTACAAGCTTCGCTTGCAAGTTTTTTCAAATCAGATATTTCTATGCGGGATAGCGCATCCGCGGCATAGTTTTCTTTTCCAGCTATGTACTCCACCACAAAGTCATATTCCTCTAGATCAAGTCTCATACGGGATAGTTTAGATGAAGGATTTTTCATCGAAAATAGATATGTTAATGGACGGTGGTCTGTTTTCACTAAAAATCTTTTTCCGTAAAGGTAAGGTCGGAAATAGGTTATTGCCCAATGAATTGCTGCGAGTTCCTTTTCTATTGTTGCCTTATTTGATTCACCTTTGGTGAAGGCTCTTGAAGCATATGCAACTGGCAGTTGCTTACCTTCATATTCTTGGCTTAAAACAGCGCCGCATGCAAATCCGCTTGCGTCTGTGGTAATACAGAATTGCCTATAGAAGTCTGGATATTTTAATATTTGTGGGCTTAAAAGAGCATCTTTAAGGAAGTTAAATGCATTGGTACATTGCTCAGTCCAAATGAATGGTGTATTTTTTCTACTGAGTCTTGTTACTACTCTTGCAACTTCTGCGAATTTTGGAATAAATCTCCTATAATAGTTGCAGAATGCGACGAATCTTTTTAGTATCGTCCGCTGATTGAGGAATTGGGTAGTTTTTGATGACATTATATTTACTTTCGTCAGGCAAAATGCCTTGATCTGACATTTGTGTCCCAAATAAGTGACTTCATGACTGAAAAATGAACATTTATCTGGATGCAATTTAAGATTGTACTTTCTGCATATTTCAAATACATCTTGAAGGTTTTTTGAGCATGTGGTTTTCAGAGCAACCCAGCACTACTAAGTCATCCATATACAAGAATGCTTGGGAAGGTGTTAGCCCTGCAAATGCCATTGTCATCATTCTCTGAAAAGAGTTTGGTGCTATTGTTAAACCATATGGTAATCTTTTAAATCTATAGGTACCATTGTCTGCCATAAAGGACGTAATGTCACGTGAATTTGCGCAAAGTTCAATTTGATGAAAGCCTGACATTAAGTCTAGGCATGAAAAATATTTAGCTCTTCCAAGTTGATCTAAAATGTCATCTATTCTGGGCAATGGGAATTTATCTGCTATTAATTTTTTGTTAATAGCTCTATAGTCAACAACAAGTCTCCACCTTTTTTGGTTATTCCCGGGTAATGATTTCTTAGGGACAAGAATGATGGGGCTACTATAAGGTGACACTGATGGTTCAATAATGTCATCTTTTATTAATTTGTCGATTTGTTTATTTATTTCATGCTTCTGTGTTTGTGGAATTCTATAGTTTTTGACGTACACAGGGTCGTCATCTTTAACTCGTAATTTCTGTTGATAAAAATTATTATGAGATATCGGTTCATCTTCTGTCGCAAATATATCTATGAACTCTGAGCAGAGTTTGTGCAGTGTTTTCTCTGCAAATTTGGGAAAGTTTTTTACTGAGTCTTTTTAATTTTTCTTTGTCTTTAGTGTTAATGCATTTACTAGTGGTTAATATTTCGTAATCATCTAGGTTTTCTGACTTTATTCGGACGTTATTGATCGTTGCGTTTTCGTTAGTTGTGTTTATTATTCTGACAAATGTATCGTTTTTGTTTGCTACTGTATTAGCAATAAAAATTCCTTCAGTTAATTCTTGATGTGGTATAAAAATATTTTGATGTGGTGAGTCAATCTCAACCAATCGAATAACCTCTGATCTGGCTGGGATTGTAATGGTGTTTATTTTAGGTGCATTGCGCATTGGAATAACAATGTCTTGGAAATAGTCATCTGGTCTCAAGATGATCCAGTATTGGTTAGGTTGGTGGTCTAAAAAACAATTGTATTTAGTTAAAAATCGCGTCCTAATATGCCAGTACAACTAATTGGGAAGTTTTGTGGTACTATATGAAATTTGTGTTTTATTAATAAATCCTCGCATATTAAGTCACTGTCTACTGTTCCTAGTGTAGTAATTGTTCCTTTACCTACTCCATTAATGTCTGTTATTTCGGATATGTTCAAGGCAATATCTTTAGTGATTTCATTTTCTTTGAAGACAGATATATCTGCTCCTGTGTCAATTAAAAATGTACATATTGAGTTATTTAGTGTTGACTTTGTGTGGATATAGTTGCCCAAATTTAAATTAAATGTATAGACTGATCGTGTTGCGCTATTTATTGTTGATTTTGTGGCGGAGGCGGTTGGTTTTCCGAGGGTGGTGCGAACATTTTGCGAACATTTTGCGAATTTCTGTTATTATATTGATTAGTTTGATTGTTACCATTATAATTTCTGTTTCGGTTGTTGTTACCGTAACGATTGTTCTGATTTTGGTTCTGATAACTATTATAATTTCTATTACCGTAGTTATCAGCACGACCTTGATATTGATTTTGGTATTGGCCTCGGTTCTAACCGTGTCCTTTTGACCTTGTTGCTTGTTGTAGTAATTGTTTCTGTAGTACATTACAGAATCTGCATGGCCCGTGTGTTCCGTGCATGTAGTAATAAATTTGGAAATTGCATCATTCATAGTGTTGAATGTGCCAGCTTCCATAACAAGTTTGACTTTGTTAATGGAGCAATTTTTAGTCATTGCCTTTATAGCGTTTTGTGTAGAATATCTTGTTGCTAGTTCTACCGAAATGCCATCAGATATATAGGCAGATTCAAGGGACTTTGTCAGCTGTTCAACTTCTTTTGTGTATTGGTTTGCTGTTTTGTTTTTCTGTTGGAGATTCATCAGTTTTGCAGAAATAACTTCTACTGATTCTCCTTTAACAGAGTTCTTTAGTTTGTCTATAATTTGTGTTAATGTGGCTTCTGTTCCAATGAGATTTCGTGCAGGACCTTTAAGCTTTGTTTTTACAAGGTCTACTGCCGTACTGTCATGTGTGTCTTTAATTGAATTCACAAGCTGGAGCGCATCTAAAAAGCTTTGTAAATTTTCTGCCTTTCCGTCAAACTCTGGAATAAGCTTACTGGCGGTGTTTAGGAATTCTATTACTGTTTGAGGCATTTTGGTTTCTTCTTCGCTTTGTTCAGAAATGGAATTTTTTTCAGCCTTCTCTGGTTCAGGTAGTGTTTTAAATATTGTTGGGGTATCTAAAGATGAAGATAGTATTATTCCCAACGTATGTTTCTCGGTTAAGACAAGTAATCTTTCCTTTAAGCGCGTGTAAATTTCCACGGCTTGTAATCTTTGCAAGGAATCTAAGTGTTGTTGACTTACTCTTATTATTTCCCTGATACTATTAAGACATTCTACTAAAATGATAGTGTGTTTGTTCAAAGTAGTCGTACTGATTGCATTGTTTTTGTTTAGGCACTTGTACGATTTGTCGAATTGATCTTTAATTTCATGTAGTCTTCCTAATGTAATTTTCCATTCCATAATCTATAGCTTTACCGAAGAGAAAAAAAAAAATTGAAATGCATTAGCTGCAATATTTATACCTGATTTAATGACATTGCTCTTGTCATATATCTTTTCTTTAATTGTTTTTTTATGAGTGCTATATATTTTAAGCGCAACGTTTACAACATTCGCCGAGGCGTTTTCTAACTTTGACTGTTGTTTACCCATTTTAAAATGGAATATATATTGTTTTTATTGGGTTAATTTAATGACTATGTTGTTGCCATTATTGATATTTTTATTGTTTAGTTTTTTCGCTTGTGATTGTGCAACAGGCTGTTTTGTGCCTTTCTTATTTTCTTTTCTTAGTTGGAGTTTTCTTTATAAGGCATCTAATTCATTTGTTAATTCAATAGCTTCTTGCCAAGTTGGTGGTGGTTGATTTGTGTAAAGAATGAATTTAAGATAGTTAATCCTTTGTTTATCTTTATATAATTGTCCACCACGTTTACGTGGGCCTTTAGTCTGTGGAATTTTAGTTAGTTCCGCTTCTTTTTTTTGTGAGCTTGTCTTACACGGTATTCTTCGATTGTTACTCGTACACTCATTAAGATTAAGATTTTTAAGTCAATTTCAACCATAACCAACATACAATCACAAACAAACAAACCGAAATAATGATTTTACATCTTGTTTTTGAAGAATACTTCATGAAGGAATATTAGTATTTTATATTGCTAATCTGACAAAGAATTTGAGTGTTTGAAAACTATAGCATCTATATTGTGAATGGAAGAAAAATATTTGTGTTTCGTGAATTTACTTAAATTATTACATTTTTCTACCTAGAAGGTTACACCGGCTATTATGCCCTTGGTGCTCAAGAAGCCTTGCCGGGATGTTAGCAAGTCTTTTACAAACGAATCTTTACATTTCAATATGTTCTTAAGTTTTTAAATTTTTTATTTTATATTTTTTTTTTTTGTAAATTGTATTTATTTTTATTTAGCTTATAATAATCTTTCGTTGGCGCACTTTGTTGCACTGTCGGTCTTCATTATAGTTGTCCTTTTGTTTTGTTTAGGGCCCCGTTGCTGGTTACTTTTTCTTTTTTTTCTTACAAACGGTCGACCGTTTATCGTCTGGTACCGGTGCCGGGATGCACAGGTAACGGGTTTCTGTTTAATAAGATTTTCGTCTTGTTGTCTTCTTTTTTTTTGATGATTGATTCCTTCGCCACTGACCACAGCCTGGTTATGGCTGTGGTGATTAATCTTGAATTTTGCTTATTTTGTGTTCACTTTATTTTATGGAAGGCGGCCGTAATTCTGCTGCCATTGAAGATAATTGTGTTATTTAAAGATCCATTATGGGGACAAAACCTCAAATGTTTTGGGCTCGGCGCAATGACTTCGATATGTTGTTATCCTGATATTCTCGATTTGGTATATTATACTGGCAGGATCGCCATGTAGTGAAAAAGATATTGACCAGTCAGTTCTTTAGTCAATTAAAACGAAGGTCCAGTTTGTTTTGGTACTTGCCCGTGAGGCCAGGCAAATATGAATGATTCTTTATTCTTTAAATCAAAAGTCTTAGACCTAAATACATAAAGTTTGGCTGCGCTTATAGATATATATATGTACCAGTAAATAAGTTGGAGCGGCCGCTCTCATGCGGTGCTTTCACATACATATAAACAAAGGCTTAAATTACAGTTTTGAGCGGCAGCGTCGGGCTAATGAGAAATGCATACTCAGCGTAGGGCTGGCTGCCTATAGTACTTATATGTGTGTATAGACATATGTATATAATATGTTTTATAAATGCAAGTAAATATATTTCTTCTTATCGCAACTTCGTATTTAAGTAGAGGTATGTGTACAGTGAGTACATGCTATGATGTCTCTAATGCATGCATACTACAGTATCGGCAAAGTACCCAAGTACCTGATAAACTGACAAAATATCACTCAATACAGCCGTGGGTATCCGATGTACTGATGTACTGTAAGCACATCCGCCTACTGGTTAGCTGCCTTTTCCGGTTGCCAGCCTCTGTCTTTTCTTTTCTTGATCACTGACCAGAGTGGTTGTGCCTGCAAAGCCTAAGCACCGAAAACACTCAGAAGAAAAAATTAAAATCGTGATAACCCCTCTCACATATTTTTTTGGGAATTATACTCCTAGTGCTACGTACGATTTGCCACGATTAGAACAAGCAAGGCATTTTATTTGGCTAAGTAAGTGCTCCCAAAAATAAAGCTAAAGCTCTGTTTCTAACCGGATATCAGATATTTAAAATTTTTAAATCATTGATAATAACAATTTGATACCATAAAAAAAAACTTTTCTTAGTAAAACACATTTTCCGACCGATCGGTCCTATGGCAGCTGTATGCTATAGTCATCCGATTTTGATCAATTTTTTCAAAATTATGTGAAAGCATATAAAACTAATATATACCAAGAAAACAAAAAAGTTTTTCTCATAAGAAGTAGTTTTTTGACCGACCGTTTCTATGGGAGCTATATAATATAGTCATCCGATTTTGATAAATTTTTCCTGTATTATGTGAAAGCATATAAAAATAAATACACCATGATTAGTGACGCTACGATGGAAAACAAAAAAGTTTTTCTCACTAGAACTAGTTTTTTGACCGACCGTTTCTATGGCAGCTATATGCTATAATGATCCGATTTTGATAAATTTTTCCATAAAAATTTGGAAGCACATAAAACCAACATATACCAAGATTAGTGACGCAACAATGGAAAACAAAAAAGTTTTTCTCACTAGAACTAGTTTTTTGACCGACTGTTTCTATGGCAGCTAGATGATATAGACATCCGATCCGGCCGGTTCCGACATATTAGTTGCGTGCAGTAAAAAGAAGACTCTGTGCAAAATTTCAGCTCGATAGCTGATAGAAACAGACGGACGGACGGACGGACAGACGGACAGACGGACGGACGGACGGAATTGAACTCAGCTCGTCGTCCTGATCAAGAATATATATAGTTTATGTGGTCGGAAATGAATATTTCTCTGCGTTAAAAACTTCTGGGCAAAATTAATATACACTTTTCAAGAACGATAATTACAACAATTGACAAGCTGATTTCAGCGAATCCTGAGGCTATATTGCAATCTGTTAAACTCTTTGAGCTATACAAAATTAAAAAAGCAATTTGGAATTTGTTTTTAAATAAATAAGTAGGCTATGATAATTGACATGGAGCCCAGACAAACTGATTTGATAGTCACTCGACTGCTGGCAGCCCAAGGGACAAGTTCTCCCTTGCTGCATTTTATTTTCTTTTCTTTTTCATCAAATTATTTGCAAAGGTTTTTTACCTTGGGGAAACCGAAACATTTTTCATAATTTTTTTTTTTCTGAAAACTTTCGGCTGTTGTGTTTAGAAATGCTGGGGAAACCGATGAAGATTTCCAATAAATATTACTTTATTTTATTTTTAATAATCATGATTATATTCGCAGGTATTCATTATTGGCTGAAGTGCCGTGCCCACCTCTGTGTCGCGGTAGTCTGTTGAAACTGAATGTTGGACCGCTCTGACATCTCATGTACAGATCATGGATGTTGCAATCGTTAATTGATATCGAATAAATGTATATCGACCCAATCGACTTCATTGCAGCCTGGCTGTAGGAAAAAAAAAATTGTACCTAAGGCCTGTATGGAGTGCTTCCATATTCGCTACTGAAACTAAGCAGATCATAAAAATTACTATATCAGCTAAAATATATGGCAATTTACATTATTATGTTTGAACATATATACATATATATTGTTTTGTTTAGTTATTTGTATATACAGGCGCATACAATATTATTATTAATTCATGTAAAGTTAGTTTTTGTCTTTCGGTTTGCAGTATTCCATCTTTGTGTGTGTGTGAGTGCATTTCTGAGTAGCTTAGAAGACAACAACAACAACAATATGTTTATTTTAAAGTAAGTTCCATTGCCTTCTCTGGTTTCTCTGGTTCTCTAATTCGCACTGAACAGCACATAGATTTGCTCCTTGATCCAAACCTTATTGTATGGAGCATACGTATTGGTGCTCTGCTGATACACCATGCAACTGATGTCCTTCAGGGAGTCCATGAAATCGTATAGCTGGTTAATAACATAGGTGATGGTGCGACTGTTTGGATTGCGACGCTTAAGATGCTCTTCATAGATTTTGCAAATGTCCTCCATGCACTCGTTGACACTCTCATAGTCGCTATAGGTGCGCGTTTCCGGATTTGAGCCCGGCTGGATCAGCAATATGGTGTGTGGCATTTTTTTGTTGTTGGCTAATTATTCAAGCTGTTGCTGATTCTATTTCGTGAGTCTTGCCTTGAAGTTGGCTCTAATTAGTTGAGGGCTAAAAATGCTGTGGATTTTTATTAAAATTTTATTTTAGGCTCGACTATTTGACCCAATGAAATTTGATAGTTTCCGCACTGCTAGCTTTGTTTTTTTGATTTGGTTTTTGTATGCCCACAAATGTCAACAGTGTGTATGTTGTACAGGCCACATGCTGTTAAGTTTTGATTAATAAGTCGTTAATAAAAAGCCGAACCCAAAGGCTTGAACCCATGAACCAAACCTTATGCAGCTTTGATTACAATTACAGACAGTTTCAAGATAATCTCTTGTTAGCTCCTTCCGGTGCAATTGCACTTTACTTCAGTTTGCCTTTTATATCTTAAATTTTTAGAATAACGACTTATTCTTTGAATTTGCTCTTGATTTTTTGCTGTGATCTGGCTTTTTTTGAACTTGTACATTGAAGCAAAAAACGAAGCAAAAGAAAAAATTTTGAAATTTGACACCTAGTACAACTTCGCTATTTATACATGGATTTCCGTCATCAATACCCTTTTTCATCGTAAAAGTGCAATTCGTAATTAAAAGAAACAAAAATTTTTTTATTTTAATTTTTAACCATTTACGGATTTTAGAAAAATAAATTTACAGGTTTTTGAAAAAATCTTTTTTTTTCGAAATAGTTTTTTTCGAATAAAACACTAAATTTGCATTATATATTAAAATTTTTATTGGAATCAATAAATTGGCCTTTGACACGTTTTACGTTTTAAAGAGAACTTCATGTAAATGTTGTCCTCGGCTCCATTCCAAATGGTCCATTCGGAAGGTCCAATTTTGGTGAACACAATTTTTCGATAAAACAGCGAATTTTCATGGAGCTGTTCTATTCACCAAAAATTAGAAGTTGTGGTAGGTCATTCGTCTTCAATTTGCGCAGAAGTTGAATTTTATAGGCTTTCAAACCCAAATCGACACGTAAAATTGTCCATATTGTTGAGTCACACATGTCCAATTGCTGAGAACGGTGTTTATGAAATTTTTCCAAAAAAAAGGCTAGATTCTTGCCATTTTTTTTCCAAAAAGAGGCTAAAATAGCTAGATTTTTGCGTTTTGGGTAAAGAAGGTTAAACTATTGATTGTCTCAATTCAATTTCACTCCGATATTACGAAGATTAACTTGATATGTTAAAAATATCAATACGATCTTTGTTTTAGGAATTAATCTATTTCACGGGTTTTATCAATGTTTAAATGTTTATTTGCTGATCTCTGGAGTTGCAGTGCTTGGTAAAATGCAATTGCCGGCGGCCGATGGCCAGCTGCAGCAGAAAGCTCAGCTCAGATAAGTGGTAAAGCTCCCAAGATAAAAGCTTTGAGCGTAAGATCTGACTGCGTGAGGCATTTAGTTGTTTACAAAAATTCAGAACAAAACAAACAATAGCCAACGGGCATTTACATTGAAAAAATATATGACTTATTCTAATATAACCAAAACATTGCCTTGTCAGGGAATCGAACTCTGGACCTTGTCCTTAACACGAATGGAATGACGTCTCAACGCAGTCAGCCAACGCACACACTCATGTGGAAGCGTCTAAGGGACTATTTATATTTTGTAGGGAAAAATTGATATTTTTATAAGATCATTTTAACAGCAAAGATTAAAATGATCTTGAGCTTTTTTTTTTTCTCTGTAGGCTTATGTTGATAATGCCATATAGGCCCTTTCAACGGACAACCTGTACAGGTTTTATGATACATTCTTTATGTAGAATATTCATTAAAGAAAAAGTTATCTTCATAATTGTAGGAAAGCTACCCATTTGATAGGTTGACCGATAACTGTCCGCACAAGTTTCGGAAAATTCGTACAATCCCCAGAACCTGTAAGGAAGAATACAGATTCTATTGGCCCATCTCCCACCCTCTTAAATCTTACTTAACCTGAAAAAGTATTTATACCTGCAACTTTCTCCGTCTCTGGCTGAGTTTTAATTACTGAGTTAAATAACAAAAGACCTTTGATAACTCGAATTTTCTGAGTAATATAATAAAGGTCTTTAATAATTTTTATGTTCTGAGTCATAAACCACAGTCTTTTTTGAAACTGATATTTTGTTGTATTTATTTTTCATTAAAGTCTTTGCACAACTTTTATTTACTGAGTGATATTATAAAAGTCTTTAATAACTGTTTTACTCGGAGTGAAAAAAATAATAATAGTCTGCGAAGTAAAATAAATAATAATCCTTAAGAACTGTTATTTAAAGAACAATTAAATAAAACTATAATATCAATTTTCACTTTTAAAAAGATCTTATATCAAGTTTAAGAGATTTTATAATCCTGAATGGAACTTGAAATAAGAATTTTGGTTTCAGATTTAGATATTTCGAACTAAGGCTAGATGTGGGGGCATGTTATAACACCCGGTGACATAACGCCCGCACACAAATTAATGCGTATTCATACGACTTCATACAAAGCTCTCACTTTTGATCTTTTTCAAACTTTCATTATACATCTATTTTAGGGTGCCGATCACGAAAACCGTGGTAAAAATTGGCAATAATGTATTTTTCTAGGCTAAAACCGTTATAAAACCGGAAAAAATATAGATATTTGCAGATATCTTAGAAGATATACACGATATAAACGAGAGCGTAAGTTGAAGTCGGCCCTGCTCGACTTCGATATACCCGTTACTCAGGGTAAGGTTGCCCAAATTGTGGGAGATATGAGGAATTTTTCAAATTGCGGGGGCGGGAATTTTTCTATCGTTGATCTGATCGAAAAATGATGTATGGCGGATCGATAGGTAATGATGATTAAGATATATGTCTAGAAGGTTCGAACAATCTATTTTCAAAATTGTGGGAGATATGAGGTTTTTTCATATTGCGGGGGCGGGAGGGGCGTGGCAAAAAATTTGAAACAAACTTGATCTGCGTGCAGAAGATACAAGTCTACACTGAAAAAATGGTAGCTCTAGCTCTTATAGTTCCTGAGATCTAGGTGTTTATACAGACGGACAGACAGACGGACATGTCTATATCGACTCGGCTGTTGATGCTGATCAAGAATATATATACTTTATGGGGTCGGAGATGTTTCCTTCTGCCTGTTACATACATTTGCACGAACTTAGTATACCCTTTTTACTCTACGAGTAACGGGTATAAAAATGTTTCAACATAAATGGAAGATATTGTGGAAACGCATGTTTTAATAAGTTATTAATTTTTGCGTAAAGCTAATAGATAAAGATTGGATAATGCCCGTGGGCGTTATGTAACCGTGCATTATTACATGCACCCCTGGATTTACACTGTTCGAAAATTGTTTTGTTTTCATTGTGAATAGCATGTCATTTGACATTCAAAATAATACAACATGAAGGCTTTCTATATAATCATGTCTTAGTCAGTTATTGAGATAGTTTTCCCCTGTCCAAGAACGAAATACTTGATATTTTTTTCGATACTCAACATGATGCCAAACACGTCGACAACAATCAGCTGTCAAAACAAAACTAAGCGCTCCATTGCGCTGAAAATTGACATGTCTGCCTAAATATGAATGTATTATGAGGCACTATAATCACTCTGGCAGTCAAGGAGGTTATTTTAACCCCATTTAGTATGGATAAGCAACTGAGCATTTCATACTGTGATGTTTACCAACACTGCAGTACATTAAAATTCTCTTAGCTGTCTTGGGGAATTTTTTCATGGGACTAGAATAAATGAATATATGAATCTCAAGTGCCATTATATTTAATGGAAGTAAAATACAATAGTGCATCTTTATTGAAGGCAGCAGGAAACAGATCGAATGTGCACATTCTTTTGACACTTTTATAGTTTGCTGTGACTCAGTCAAGAACTTATGCATGAACTAAAGCAAATAAAGCCACTCAGAACTTGCATATGTAGTTAGGCAGTTAAAATTGTCACTCATTAAGAAGTTTTTTTTTTAATTTTCATATCAAAATAATTGTTATTTGGCTTTGCTCTGCCTTTGCTTCGGCTTCTCTGATAATTAGAATTGTGAACAAATGCCGCACAGTTGGATCTCTGATGTTGAAGTTGAGGCATTCCTTTTGCGACCTTCTTTCCCTGGCGGAAGTGCTGGGTAGAGTTCAGGACTGGTCCAATGCATTTTGGCTGGCGTTTTCGCTGGAAATTGGCTTATGTCGTGCACACACACACACATACACACAACTTCTCCCTTGCCGCTTACCTTGCTAGTGCCTCGGTTGGATATTTCGTTATGTATGTACGTATAGTACGTTATTTAAAGTGTAATAAATTTTCGTATGGCATCGGACTCTCGACTCGACTCCACTTGCCTTGCCTGGTCCTCTCTTTCTTGCCATATATACACCCATCTCTCTCATACTGTTGGCACCCTTGTACCTCTGCCATTACATACTCCTACGGAGGCTGGAAGGGGACAGCGAACGCCATTTGACATTAACATGGCGCACAGTTGGAAATACCGTTTCTCCTCCCTCCCTTGTGTCAAGATGGTCCCTCTGACCAGTTCTAAATGCAACTGGTAAAATTTTTACGAATTTCATTTTTCGGGCCAACTGTGGCCGTCAATGTCGACTAAGAGATTTAACGGTAGCCATGCAGAAACACCGCTCCAGAGAAAATCGAGACAAATTAAACTTTAATTTTCCAACTGCACAACTGTCAAACCGAGCACTGAGATCAAATCAAAACTCCCTCCCCACACAAAAAACGAGAGGTTGAAGTCGGCCCCTGCTCGACTTCGATATACCGTTACTCAGGGTAAGGTTTATTTGAGAATATTTTATTAGATCACAACATGCCCAAATTTTTTGAAGATATTGAGTTTTTTTCCAAATTGGGGTGGCAACTCTACTATTGCTCATCTGATCGGGAAATAATGTACTGCGGATCGATATGTAATGATGATTAAAATATATGTCTAGAGGGGTTCGAATAATCTATCTTCAAAAATTGTGGGAGATATGAGGTATTTTCCAAATTGCGTGGGTGGCAACTCTTCTATCGTTCATCTGATCAGGAAATGATGTATGGCGGATCGATAGGTAAAGATGATTGAAATATATTTATAGAAGGTTCGAACAATCTATTTTCATAATTGTGGGAGATATGAGGTTTTTTTCATATTGCGTGGGCGGTAACTCTACTATGGTTCATCTGATCGAAAAATGATGTATGGCGGATCGATAGGTAATGATGATTAAAGTATATGTCTAGAAGGTTCGAACAATCTATTTTCAAATTGTGGGAGATATGAGGTTTTTTCGTATTGCGGGGGGCAGGAGGGGCGTGGCAAAAATTGGAAACAAACTTGATCTGCGTGCAGAAAATACAAGTCTACACTGAAAAAATGGTACCTCTAGCTCTTATAGTTCCTGAGATCTAGGTGTTCATACAGACAGACGGACGGACGGACGGACGGACGGACGGACGGACGGACAGGTCTATATCGACTCGGCTATTGATGCTGATCAAGAATATATATACTCTATGGGGTCGGAAATGCTTCCTTCTGCCTGTTACATACATTTGCACGAACTTAGTATACCCTTTTTACTCTACGAGTAACGGGTATAAAAACAAATTTACGTGACGCCCGTGTTGGGTGTTGACATGACACCGAAGTGACTCCGCTTTCTGTTTTTGAGTAAGTACGCAACAATATGAGCGAGCAAGTGCATAAATGAATGACTCGACAGACAAATATTTCGCAAAATTGTGCTAAACTTAAATTCTCACACCCTCCTGTGCACAAATGTTTTTGTAAAGCCAATGCAAAATACATAACCAATTGTATTCTTTCTCAATGATTCAGAGCAAAACTCCCGAAATTGCATTGTTAGTAGACATTGGGGTGTTGGAAACAGTGTTGCAAAACAGCGTTGGAAAATAATATTGAAAAGATTCTTTGAAAACAATGTGAAAAGTGTTGGAAACAATGTTGGGAAACAATGTGGTAAAACAGTGTTAGAAAACAATGTTCAATAAGAGTGTAGGAAAACATTGTTGAAAGTAGGGTTGGAAAATCGTGTTGAAAAACAATGTTCAAAAGCAGTGTTATAAAATAGTGTTGGAAAACAGTATTGGAAAACAAAGCTAAAAAAAAGTGTTGGAAAACTATGTCGAAAAACAGAGTTGGAAAACAATGCAAAGAAGACAGTGTTGAAAAGCAGTTTTAGAAAATAGTGTTGAAAAACAATGTTGGAATACCGTGTTGAAAAATAGTGTTGGAAAGCAGTGTTGGAAAACAGTGTTGGAAACAGTGTTGGAAAACAGTGTTGGAAAAAAATATTGAAAAGATTGTTGGAAAACAATGTAAAAAAAGTGTTGAAAACAATGCTGTTAAACAGTGTTGGAAAACAATGTTCAATAAGAGTGTTGGAAAACACTGTTGAAAATTAGTGTTGGAAAATAGTGTTGGAAAACAATGTTAAAATACATTGTTGGAAAACTCCCCAAAACCCAAAGGTCAAGTGGTCTAAAACATAACACTACTAAGTTTAATTGAAATGCCTTGGTTGACCAGGCGATTGCTTGGAGTGTATGCTGAGTCCGTGTGAGCGTTATGCGTTATTTTGAAATTGAAAATTTACCCTTACCAAAAATCGTCCGTACCGAAATTAAAGATGTTTCACATAAAAAATTTTACTTATAGGTTACCTTCACCAGCTATTGGCCTCAGCTGTAAACTGAGTTACCTTAAAAAAGCTTCTCAACGACTTTTTCTTTGGTTCAAATTTACGTCAGTTATGCTGTGTGCCGCAGAGGACTTTTGAAAGCACTTCTTAGGAGATTGGATATTGTGTCGCCATTTTGGAATTTAAATGAATAAAAAAAAGAGACTTTTATTTCTTCATATAAGCTCAAAAACATAGATAATACCTTAAATAAAAATCGGAACAGGTATGATTGGTTTGACGACCTCTTTTGGCCACATCGAAGTGCAACTTTTTAACCATGGAAATTGATAATGCAGTGAGAAAATAAAAATATATATTAACCCTTTTCTTTGTTTCATTAAAGTTTAATAAGCACACGAAATTAACTTCGTGTTATTCACGTAATTCACGAGGTTGTCTGCTTTTAATGGCCAGTAGAAGTCAACTTAGAGTTGTTAGGGCAGGGATTTCATTTCATGTTATTTCTGATGTTTTCTTTTGCCTTCATTTACTTTGGCATTGGCACTGTTTTAGAGTGCACGCCTGATGTTGCCGCTGCTGCTGATGATGATGCTCATTCCTTCCATGCTTTATTATACGTAACAACATATGCGTTGCCTTTTTTATGGTTTCCACGTGCGTTTTTAGAGACGAGCTGGCAAGAGTTAGGTACAAGTAGCAATAACATGGGTGTGACTTATCAAAGGGGAAGTGTTTATTATACCTGATAGTTTTATATATTCAGAGATTGAGAGAAACTCGGCTTGGACCTTTGGGGCTGTAACAGACAGCATTAGTTATAGATAGATATACTCAGTTATTAGAGTTTACGACGATTTAAGTCACAACTCCCTTACTAGACTAACTACTGTTCATAAATTCTAATAACGAACAGATAAACCATACCTAGCAATTTTACTAGGGAAAAGGGGTAAACAATTTCCATAGGTACATTTTTTTAATGTTTTTTCTTCTCTTTTAAATATGTTTATTTATATATGTATATATATATATATATATATATAAAATGAGTCAATGGTTTGGAGTTAAATAAAAAAATATAATTTCTTCGATGTCAAGTAAAACTCGATGTGTGGTTCTGCCGCTGCTGCTTAGCAAACCTCGGTTAATAGCTTTCTGGGAGTCAAGATCAAAAAGCTTTTCTCTCTTTTCTCATTTCATAATTTGAGAGTGGTTTGCATCAGCCGATAATTTGAGCTGCATCAGCGTTTTGTTCTTGGTGGGAATAACGATTGGAGGCGGATGTTTATGCTTGCGTTTTTATGTTTTATATGTCTGGTATTATTGTCACCAGAGTATGCAAATTTATTTGTTTGAATTTTTTTGGGTTTATGTGTGTGTCTAGTAACTACTCAAGTGTTGGATTATGATAAATGTATGGGATCTTGTAGTGGATTGTGGAGGGTTGGATATGTGACTTCACCATCCTTTGAATTTAGCTAGTCCTCAAGCGGATACTTTAGGGTATAATACTGGATTCGATACATTTTCATTATCTGGTGTATTTAGTGTTGACAAATTTTCGTTTGGTGATTGTTCTTTTTGATTTTTGTATTGTACAATGATTCTGTGTGGGATTGCCCTATATTTATAAATAAGATGCAATAGTATTGTGATTAACATTATGATTAGTATAGTTATCGTAATTATTTGGAATACATTATTATGTTTCGTGTGTTCTTGAATTATTTCTTTTGTTTGAATATACGACTGTAGGTTTAGTTTTTGTTACATTATTGTTGACATAAATTGTTTGTGTAAAATCTAATAGTGTGTTTGTGAGCAAAATTTCTTCAAGCTGAATTGAACAATTGAAAGCCTTTATAATGTTATTTCCTTCGATTATTATTTCCCTGTTTATGCAATTTTGATTTAATATTGTTTTGGGAAGATTCCATGTGATGATTATGTTAGGTTCTACATAATTTACTTCGAGATTTTTGTGCATTTTTGTATATCTGCATTCTGTGGAAGCTTGATTTAGTATACCGGTGATACATTTGTTTATTACTAAATCTTTTGAACTAACCGTGTAGGTTTGATTGTGTTGAACGAAATATTTATCATGAATTATTTCTGTTAAAATATTGTTATTCTTGTCTGGGAATGGTAAGATTTAAAAAATTGGTGTTTTAATAATTTGACGTGGAATATGGGATATAATCAAAATTTCGTTTGTAGTGGTTTTTAACCAAGTTGAGGTTTTTAATGCTGAGAAGTTTCTCTGAATTTATATGTGTTAAAGAATCGTGTTTTAATAATTTTGGGGTTAAAAAATACCAAGTCTGATTAGTTGCATTCTTAACTCTATATCTTCTATATATTCTGTGAACTATTGTAAGTTAAATATTAGAATAGCTAATCTTTGATCATTTACATAAATGATATCCATTTGGTTGATTCCGTGGTTAATTGCATCATTAACGTGATTTAAGTCGTTTGTTTGGATACTGTTTTCTGATAAGTTGCTTATTTTAAGATTTAGTTCTTCCTTGTCTTCTTGATCTAAGGTTCCAAATAAGTATTTAAAAGCTGTCCCTACGAAATTTGCAAGTCCTCTTTTGTTGCGTTTTGTGATTCTAATTCCATTCATTTCCCTTTCTAGTTTTTCTATTAAGTATTTTATTTGGGTAAGATTTTCAAATTCTTTTGATCGATGTATAAGGTTTCATAGGTTTGTTCGGTTTTTGTTATATTTACTGACAGATAATGATATTCATAATTTACTGGTAAGTCTAATTCTCCTGTTTTGAAAATTAAATAACCATTCTTTGCTTGAATGGGGATTACTTCGAGGCTTTGGCAATTTGTCTTTTGAATAAAACATGTTATTAGGAATAGTATCAAAAATGATGTAATATTAAGCTGAATTTTCTTGGCTCGGTTGATCGACTGCTGATGATCTGGAATTATCGTATTTGCTTTCATTAGTTTTTTTCTTTTAAAATTTGGCTTTATAATGAGTTATTTTTCTTCCTCTGTTCTTTTCTTCGTAATGTTTTTCGTCAATTTGGGTAATTTCACCCGTCTTTTTGAAAGGGTTAGTGGTTTTAATCTTTACTAAAAGGTGATTGTCAGTATCTAGTGTCAACTTCAAATTGAATTCTATTTTTGTTCAATTTTTCAATTTCGTTTATTTTGTTGTTTTGGGTATTATATTCTAGTGTTCCAGCGTAAATAAAAATATCTGCATGTTCTTCCTGTAGTATTATGTTTAGTTCTGTGAAATTTATTTCAAATTTATTTATTTTGTTTTCTTGATTGGTTTCACTGTTGATGATTCTCAATTTTTCATTGACTGTCTTGTGAAATTGTTCGCTGCTTGTAGTTTTTAGCACACATAAAAGCTGAGTCTTTATCTGCTTTAATTTCATTTGGTTTACCCCATTTCATTGAATATTTTAGTAGGGCTCGTTTGGCTTCTAACAATCTCTTCCATTTACTTCGATTAAAGCTGCGTATTTCGAATATACGTCGATACAAGATAAGAATTGTTTATTGTCAACCATGTAGAAATCGATGACAAATCTTTCTCTTGGACTAAAAACTTCTGGGGTTATTTCATAAGCAAGTTTTGTATTTCTGTGTTCAGTTTTTGAAATGTTGCATATTTCACATTCGTTAATAATGTTCTGGATTAGTTTTTGGTAATCCGGATAGTAAAATTTTTCGTTAAAAAGTAGTATTGTTTTCTCAATACCTGGGTGAGTAAATCTCTGTGAGACTTAATAATTGTTTCTTTGACTTCTGCAAATGTTTGAATATCTACCAACTTTTTGTAAGTTCTCATTAATTTTGACAAATTGTTCGGACTGATGATTTCTATAAATGCATTTTGGAATGTTAAAAATCAATTTCGTTTTCGAAATATATTACACTATTTTTTGTGCATAGGTATTCTTTAATAAGATTTTTGGCATGCTCGTTTGTCATTTCCTTGTAGATGATTTTATATTTGGTTTTGTGAAAATATCTTGTTGTTTGTACTTCGTTTGATTATCCTTTGATGAATTCGATCTGTCGGTTGTAATAATTTATGGGTCTTTCTGTGATAGCAATGTATCTTTGGTTATCTTCATGTGCGCTGTGCACTGTAGCTGCAATACTACTGGGTGTTTCTCCCAAGAAATTTTCTTCGATTTTAACTCTTGATAGAGCGTCTGCTACATAGTTCTCTTTGCCTGGAATATACTTTATGTGGTAGTCAAATTCGTTTAATTTGATCTTCCATCTTTGCAATTTCATGTTTGGCTCTATTTTATGTTGTTAAGCCAAACCAAAGGTTTGTGGTCAGAAAGAATGTCAAACTTTCTTCCATAGAGGTATGATCTGAAGTATTTTGTTGCCCACACAATAGAAAGGAGTTCTTTCTCTAATGCGGAGTAATTGATTTCATGTTCGTTTAAAGATCTGCTGGCAAAGCATATTGGTTTGTGGTCTTGAGATAATACTGCGCCTATGGCAATATTACTAGCATCCGTAGTTAGGGAAAAAGGTTTTCAAAGTTTGGGTATGTCAGTATTGGATCTGACATGATAAGCATTTTAGTTTTTCAAATGCTAGAACACAATCTGTTTCTTTAATATTGATTTTCGATCCTTTCTTTAAGAGTGTTAGAGGTTTTGCTATCTTAGCAAAGTTTGGGATAAATTTGCGATAGAAACCGCAAAGGCCTAAGAAAGATTTAATTTCCTTAATAGTTTTTGGAATTGGAAATTTTTGAATGGCTTGAATTTTAATTTATTGAATTTAAAGTTGCTGGTGCGTTTTTCAGACCGAATGGCATTCGAGTATACTCATAATGTCCATTTTTAGTCGAGAATGCAGTTTTGGGAATTGATTCTTCGTCCATTTGGATTTGATGAAATCCTTTGGCGAGATCGATTGTTGTAAAATATTGGCATTTGCCTTGTTTGTCAAGTATATCATCCATTATTGGGATTGGATATTTGTCACTTATGGTATTTTCGTTCACATCACGGTAGTCATTGATTACTCGGAATTTCTTTCGTCCTGATGCATCTAGCTTTTTTGGAACTATCCAAATAGGCGAGCAATAAGGTGAATTGGATTTTCTGATAATGCCTTGTTCAAGCATGTCTTTAATTTGGTTTTCGACTTCTTCGTCAAAAGCCTGGTGATATTTATAAGGTTTCCTATAAATAGGTTCTTCGTGTTTTGGTTTTATTACGTGTTTAATAGTACTAGTAAAGGTCAAATTTTCACCCTCTTTGTACTGGATGTCACTAAATTCAAAAAGAACTTTAGTGAGTTTCTTTTTCTCTTCTTCATTTAGGTGTTCTAAACGATATTCGGTACTTTCCTGTAACTCATTATTAATTGCGAACAATGTATGTTCGTGTTCAGTTTGTGGTGGATCGAGGCATTTATATGCGGTCTCGTCCGAAATTTCTTCATGTTCATACTTCATGATGAATGCAAGGTTGTTTATTAGTACTGTTTTAGCACCATGATCGATTATTGCTTTAGTATCTTCTAAGAATTCTCGACCAAGTAACATGTCATAATTATTAGAAAAATTATGCAAGTAAAATGTTTGACGTGTAGGGCAAATTTTGCTGGGTTTTAAGCATATACTTTGTTTTAGTTTTACTACACCATTAATAGTGTTTGAAGTTGGTTGTTTTTGATTGGAAAATTTTAAATGGTTTTTTGTCATTAAGTTAATAGATGAACCTGTATCTATTACGCATTTAAATTTATTATTAAAAATCAAATTTATGTATGGGTTTGTTCCTCTTCTTCTTCCTTTTCCGTTCCGAGGCTACTTGATGAAAAATTTTCGGATGTGTCCATTTTTTTGATGGCCACTTCCACTTTCGCGTTGCTTTTTACAGGTGGATTAGGGGCAGTAGAATAATTTTGATTTTGTTGATAATTGGCAGGATTCTGGACTCACCTTGGGTTAGTTTTTGTTTAAATTCTTGATGCATTTGCTGATTAGATTCAGCACGATTCTGATTTTGATTTTTGATTCTGATTTTTTGATTCTGATTATAAATCTGAGGTTGACTGAAATTTTGAGAATAATTTTCCTTATTTCCACGATTGTCATTATATTTCTGATTGCTGTAACCTTTGGAGGTTGATTGACCATTTGATTGAGTCGATTTTGTGCGATCGGAAAAATTGTTTTCAAAAACTCCTTCTTTCTGCGCTACCTGTTTTAACTTTAATACTGAGGTTATATCATGTCTTGCAAGGGTCATAAATAACCTGTCAGGAAGTTTTTTCATTATAACGTCTTTAATTGTATTGTTCAAAGCGTTAGTGTAGATGTGTGTGTTCAGTGTGTTGTCTTCCAAAGTTAATTTACTTGAAATAACAAATGACTTATATTCTAATTCTTCGGCAAACTTACGGATACTTCCGTTAAATTGAGTGTTGTATAAACGTCTTAGAAGTTCTTCAAATGGGGTTTGGACCTTGAAAGCGTCGATGACTGCGATTTTGAGTGCTGATAATTGGGAAACTCGTTGGGCTTCTCCAGAAATTTGCATTTCGATTGCTCCGAATAATACGCTGTGTTGTCGAACATCTCTTGTTAGGTATAGTTGCATAATGAAGTCGACTCGTCTTATGAATGCACACAGGTCTTCTGATGATCCAGTGAAAGTAGGCACCTGCCTAATTTGTCCTAGAGCTTGGCTTAGATGTTGCTCTGATAGCTGTAGTACGTGTGCTACTGCTGGTGCTGATGTTGATGCGGATGTTGATGCTGGGTCTGCCATGTTGATTGGTTTTTTGAGGACTTTTGTGTAGATTGTTCACTGGTTAGTGATATTTCTTTTGGGGTATGATTTGCGATTTTAGTTATTTTAAAAAAAATCGACTTTGTTTTTCCACATAACTTTGTAGCGGTCACACTTGAATTTAAGCGGGCTTTAATTGTGAAAGGGTTTTTTTTTTTTTTATTGGGAGTTTAAAAAATCAAATTCAATTTTCATGTAACTTTAGCGGTCACACTTTGTTTTAAGCGGGCTTTAATTATGAAAACTTTTGCGTCACGATTAGCGGTCACACTTTGTAGGTTTAAGCGGGCTCACGACGACTTTGATTTTATTTCACGCGGGTTCTTGTGCGGATAAGTATACAACGTTTAGCAGTGAGTATTTTCTTTGCAAGTGTTCACGCAAAACCGTACTAAGACTAAGATCTTGATCGATCCTTAAAAATGTCAGACTTATCCTACCGACTGCGCAAATGAGAAGTCAATGGTTTGGGTTAAATAAAAAAATATAATTTCTTTATTTATCATTAACAACTTATATTTGAAGAATTACAATCTTAGGATTAAGATGTGTTGCGGTTGCGATGTCGAGTAAAACTCGATGTGTGGTTCTGCCGCTGCTTAGCAAACCTCGGTTAATAGCTTTTTGGGAGTCAAGATCAAAAAAGCTTTTCTCTTTTCTCATTTCATAATTTGAGAGTGGATTGCATCAGCCGATAATTTGAGCTGCATCAGCGTTTTGTTCTTGGTGGGAATAACGATTGGAGCGGATGTTTATGCTTGCGTTTTTTATGTTTATGTCTGAGTCGCCCGAATTGTTATTGTCACCAGAAATATGGAAATTTATTTGTTTGAATTTTTTGGGTTTATGTGTATGTGTCAAGTTACTACTCAAGTGTTGGATTATGATAAATGTATGGGATCTTGTATTGGATTGTGGAGGGTTGGATATGTGACTATATATATATTTCAGTATATATTGGTGACTTCCCCTAAGCTGGATTGTAAACTGTCTTACCTCTACGTTACTAATGCAAAAATTAGAAGACTTAACAAATGTACCAGGTAAGTCAAAGCAATGTTTTTTGTCCATTTACAAAATATTTTTTTTTAATTTCTGAAAAACAAACTTTTTCTTTGAGTGAAGGGATTTTTAATAAGAAGAATAATTTATTTCTTTTTGCCTTGAAAACTTCTGTGAATTATATATGAAACATTTAGCTATTTAGGCTTCCTTGCTTTAGTTAGAGAATTTCCTAAGACGTAAAATTTGTATTACAATTTTTCTTTAGAAACTTTCTTAATTTTTGAGATTTCGAAAAATCCTATCTTATTGCAAGGCAATCATTTCTAAACAAAGGTTTAGGCAAAATTTTAGCTCTTAATGTCAAGCCGTTTGGGCTGGGAGTTGATTTTTTAGTCAATCAGTCAAATAAAATATTTTATACTTTTTGTTGCATTCCGGTACAGGCTCTGGTTGGGACAGTAAAAATATGTATGTTTTAGATTAACTTCTAAAGTGATTGGCAGCCCTTACCAAAAGCTTAAACCATCTTCGACTTCTTTAGACATAATGGATTCAGTAATGGAAACCTTTTCATCGTCTAATCCTTTTGGCCTACGCCTCTGCTACTCACACACACACACTCTCAAACATAATGAGTCCAAATAAAATTATATGTACTATATAATTTCATTTACGAATACTTTTCCTTCGTGTGATTTGCACGTCATGCACTTTTGCCTGACTGCCTGGTCCCTAGGTCTAAGTATATGAATGTGAATGAGTTTTATGGCACTTCAAGTTTCCAGCCAGTGTCATAGTGTGTGTGTGTGTGAGCGACAGTCAGTCATACGCATACTTCAATTAGCACATAATTTACTTGGGTCTCATCAAAGTTCATCAGAGCGCTAATTGAAGCGCTTTTAGTACTAGTTGAAACCATAAAAGCAAAGCATCCCAGACAGTCATGCCCCAGTATCTTAGTATACGGGAAAGTGTGTCTGTGTGTGTGTGTGGTTTATTTTAGGGCTCAACGCCTGCCCCAGATTTTCAAATTATTTTTCCCAGTTGGTTTTGGTGGCTAATTAAAACCAAAAGAAAATAAAAATCTAATGCAATTTTCTCTGCTGTCAACATGTTGTTGTTGTAGGAGTAGGTCGAGGGTTTGTAGCTTTGCTTAGCCGTGACCAAAACCGCACACACAATAAGCCAGAACAATTCAAATGAAGTGGCTGGACAATGAATGTCACTTCCACCCCCTTCACTCACTCTCTCTCGCTCTTTCTCTCTATCTCTTTGTTTTGTTGATTTTTGAAACATATTCCTGCTGCATGCAGTGGTTTGCTGTTATAGTTGTTGTTGTTGTTGCATCCCATATTCGTGATAGACAAAGAGAACCGCAAACAAATAAAACAAAAGTTTACTTGATTGGTAAGGTTTTCCAACACCGCCTTCGAAATAGCTAATAATCTATCACCTCCACCAGCTATTGATGTCAGCAGTGAAATAAGCAGCTTATGAAAAGCTTCGCAAGCCAAGAGAATGAAAGAAGCTTGACTTTGGCAGTCTCTGGGTTATTCCAGCAAAATATTCATACACTTATTACACAGGGCAACAAAATTACCACTTTTGTGAGGTCTGGCCTTCTCGATGCAAAATTCTGTTCCTGTTCTGCGCCCTCATTCCAAAAGTGGTCTCGGTTTTTCCATCAGCTCTTGTTTGCGAGAAATCGCGGAAAACCCATTTTGCTGTTTTTTTAGCTTATGGAAAATTATGGGGGTCACACCAAGCACAAATTTGTAGGTTTATAAGTTTTATGCGGTACTACATATATCAATGCAGCCATAAAAAATCAAGCGAGCCGCATCAGCAAACCCGAAAGTGACTAAATTGGACCTTGAAGATAATTTTTTCTCAATTTATAGCAAATTTTTCAAAATAAACCGTCATCTACAACCTAGCGCATAAATCGTAAAATTAAAACAACTATTTTAGCATATTGCCTAACATATCCGCTACTTTTACGAATTTTGTTGCACTTTTATCAGCTTGTTGGACTCAGCTAAGTGAATTAAATTTTATGGCAGGATTACTAGATTAATTCACAAAATGTGTATAGGAAATATAAAAAGGCTACTCGATTTAGCATAGCTCTTACATTAATAGTCAAACAAATGTACAATAACATTCCGGCAGTACAAGCCTTTACTCACGCACTTATAAAAAAAAAATATATATACATCTTTTAATCTTTAAATTTTATTTTTTTTTGTTATTCATGTTTATGTTTTATTTTTCTATTTTTCTTTTTTTTTAAACCATTTGTGAATCTTTTTGTTACACTGTAAGCCCGTTAAGTTCACTTTATATAGATTTTAAGCTTATCTTTATTAATTTTTAAAATTTAAATGTTAATTATGAACTGATCATGTTGTGACTAACGCAATAATTTATAAGTCTCTCCTGACTTGTAGCGCTAGGATGATAAATAAAAATAATAATAATAATAATAATACAAAATTAAAAATAAATTAAAAAAAAATAAAAAAAAAAAAAAAAAAGGCAAAAGCAAAAATGGTATTCAGGAATTAATTCTAAGTATCCAATATTCGCAACATATATGGTAACGTGCATAACAAACATAATTTTATTGTTTAATAATTAACATAATCAAATAAAATTTACCCTTTTGATGCAAAAAGAGAAGAATTTAAAAAATCCTTGGGTTCCTCCCGTATAGAAAAGGAACTTTAGAAGCAGGAGTTTACCTTGCATTACAGAAGAAATAATAATAGAAAACATTGCTCGAAGTAAAATGAATACTAATAACACAGCAAGCACCTATCAGCCTAACCAACCTTTTGTTAATAACCCAATAAGAGGGCAACCAGTAAACATGACACCCACACCAACCGACATTTTTTCACAAATGAGAATCCCCGATCCCATTAATCAGCTACCAAATTTTAGTGGAGGTAGTCAACTACTCCACGAATTTATCAATAACGTCGAAGAAATTCTTTTGTTCATAAGAGGAACAGATCAGACACCATACGGTCAAATTCTTTTTAAGAGCCATTCGAAATAAGGTAATAGAAAAGCTAATGAGGTTTTGAATATGTAATGGCATGTCTTCCAAAAAACTATTAACGTCTCCTGACTGTTTTTGCAATAACCTTAATTATAAAAACTTTTTAACTATGAATTTTTATCAAAACAAAACATATACTTCAAAAAATCTTTCTTCTATTCACCCAAAAATTAAACTTTCAGCCAAGATACCAACCAAACTACCAACAAAATTACCAACAGAACTGCCAACAAAATTACCAACACAACTACAACAAGCCCAATCCCCAATTCAGACCAAGAAACCAAAACTCGGACCGATAACCCAATATAACAACCCATTTCCTGACGGCAGGGAAGATCTACCAAAATCAGAACAACTTTAGGCAGGGGGCTTCCACCCACCACAAAACCACAAACTAACTATGGTCAAGGGATGCTCAAAGAGACACATGTACCCATACTTCCAATTCAACAACCCACAACAACTTGCTATTAAGTCTACCCTTAGCTCAAGGTCTAGAATGCAGAGAGTTGAAATGCACTATTCCGAGCCACACACCGTCACAGAAGAAACCGACCATAGTCACGAAGACATGGTGGAGCTAACTAACATCGAAGATTTCGAAGCCAATAACGAAAGTGAAAATTTTCCAACAGCTTGCTACCAAAACCCACCGGATATTTAAATTCCGCCAGGTTTGTTTTACTACTACTCTGCTACCCGTGAGCAGACAGTTTCCTCAAATACAGGGCTCTCATCTTTTCTCAACCCTGAATTTATCTTGGAAAACGATGAAGAAAGCGGCCGATGAACCAAATAACAAAACTTCTTCGTCCATAATTTCACAAAATGAGTATGTTCGCAATTTTTAACAAAAACGTTTCTATATTAACGTCACACTTTATCACGCGTGATTTCTGAAACAATTAGGCAATCTCAATTATATCAGCTTCGTGCATGTAAGGATTCAATTTAGAAATAGCCAAGTGCTAGATAATGTTTTCTCACCGGCTCTCTATTTCTTCGTCAGATCATCAATGGCAACAGTGATGATGTTGGCGTCCGACAAATATTCTTTTCGAGAACAGTATAGCTCAATATGACGTTCGATCTGATCGAAAAATAATGTATGGCGTGGTCGAATTTCAAAATATGAGAAGTAGAAATTATAATGTCTAGAAAAATGTTCGAACAACCTCTATCTTGAAAATTGTAGGAGTTATATCTGCATTTTTTTTATATGAGAAGAGCAGAGGCGAAAAAAACCGCAAATTTTTTTTTCAAAACTAAACTTGCATCTCGCAAAAGGAAAATATAAATATACTCGTATAATATTTTACCTATAAGAAAAGAAGCAAAATCAATTTTATATATTATACTAGTATAAGCACTTTTATTATATTCGTGGTCAGAATATCTAACGAAAATTATATTTTTAACATTTTAGCATTTGGCTAACACTGGGACAAAACATAGACGTCCAGACCATATATAACTGACACGACAGCAATAGAAGTAAACTTGGAAAACAGTATCATAAATTCTTATAAAAACTTGATTCATATAATCAACACTACAGCAATTAAATATCGACGACATTTCACTAGTGCTAGAAACATTTGAACAAGACGATGACCCTAACATCCAACAAATAGTAACAACAATACGATTAAAAACAATAAGGACTCTTTACGAAATTTCAAAACATTCTCCCATACAAAGGAAGAAAAGAGGCCTTATTAACGGACTAGGTTCAGTAATAAAAATTATAACAGGCAATATGGAGGCGACGGACGCTTTAGAAATTAACAATAATCTGGAAGAAAATTCAAGATTCTCAGACAAACTCAAATAAACAATTTGACTTACAGAATGAACTAAATATATTCGTCTCTAAACAACTTTACAACATAACAGAACATATTAACAGGGAACAACAAATCATTTCAACCTACATTAACTTGGAAATTATAAACAACGATAATAGAATAAGAAAGACTGAAGAAGACATACAAAAATCCAATACTTATACAGACTGGGGTACAACATAGACATCCTTCATGGTCATATTAGCGACATTGCAGAAAGTATCATTTTAGCTCGACTTAACATAATATCCAAATTTATTCTAAACGAGGACGAGATACAGACAATTTACAATGCACTTATCAGGGAAAATATACAATTAAAATCCACCGACCACATATATGAATTGCCATCTGATACCAATGCCTTTAAACAAAACGAAATTTATAATATCACCAAATTAGATTGCTTATAACAAACAAAAAAATTAAGTCTTACAAGCGGCCATGTCCAAGAATAGAAATATATATTATTGTTTGGAGACTTACGAGACAACATCAGCAGAAGAATCCAAATGCATCGGCAACATCAACAAACAACATGCGATTCAGTCTCACCGAATGCAATAGAAGCGCGGTAATACTCTCAGCGAGCTCTCTCTCCCACAGATTGTTGTTATTATTGCACGCTCCGTCTTTGCCGCATTGCTGTTGCGTCAATCGTGACTTAACCGCCCGCGTGTGAGCCCCCGCGCCTTGTGGTTGCATTTGCTGTTGCGCTTTTTCCCCCATACCATTGCTTGAACGTTTTGGATATTCCTCTGTGGATAACTCTTCGACTGTACAGGGTTCAATTTTAAAATGCTCCGCCGAAAAGTGCGAGTTTGGTGGCAATATAGTTTGTGACCAATTTCAATATGTTGGCTTTGCAACAACAGTGCACATATCAAGTGTGCTGGTCTAAATAGTCGAGTAAACGACATCATCTCCGAGCGGATCGGATTGACCTGGTCATGTGCTGATTGCCGCGAAATAGAAAACGAGATGCGCACATTTATGAGGCAAACCCGAACTGGATTTAAGGAGGTTCATAGTGAATTTTGGAGGCTTGGTGAGAGATTCCTTGCTCTGGAGTCCCAGTTTCTAGGCCTTAAATTGCTTAGTGAATCTCCTAAGAGGGAAAAAATGTGCTCCTCAAAGCACCTCGAACTTGCTGAGTGCTCCTATGCTTTGCTCGCCCTGAGCCCATTTCCACCGGAATCGTTCCTAACTCCGACTGGTGTGGCATCAAATATGCATAGTGCTCCCAACTACCTGAACCTGTTCCTGCAGCCGTTTCTGTTCCTGCTCTGCCGTTCCCGCTGCCGTTTCTGCTGCTGTTCCTGTTCCTGCTGTTTTAGCATGCGGTCCTGCCGCTGTTTCTGCTGTAGTTTCTGCAGATGCTCCTGCTGTTCCTGCCGATGCTCCTGCCCCAGTTCCTGCTTTTGTTCCTCCTGTAATTGCTGCTGTACTTTCTGAAGCAGTTCCTACTGTAGTTCCTTTTGGAATGACAAATGCCGTTCCTACGGTTAGTGTTGCTGCACCCCATAATGCTACACCAGCTACCATCATCTCGCAACCTACGTCCGGTCGCCGTGATGATCCTGTTCCTGATGCCCTTGTGACCCTCACTGCTGTTCCACCAGTTGACCTTAACATAAATTTAACAGCGGTTGCACCTCCTAAATCAATATTTGTATCACGACTAATGGGAACCGCTCGAATGCTCTGGTCAAACGTTATATTTGTTCTAAACTCAATATTTCTGAGGTTAACGAGGTTATGGTCAGAAAATTCAATTTTAATGCTAGAAGAAAGATTTCTTCCTTTAAAATAACTATGCCAGAAAAAATATATTGAGAAAGCGCTCTGCCCATCTTCATGGCCTGAGCATACAGTAACTCATTTATTTAGAGATAATCAAGCCGCTATCAATGAACCTTCTCCTTCCGTAAAGGTTCCAAAAAACTTAAATCAGTAATTCCTTTTACAGTTTGCTTCCAAAATGTCAACAGTCTTCGCGGTAAGCTTAGCACATTATATAGCAGTAGTGCTACCTTTACTCATGATGCAATTGCTTTTTGTGAGACTTCCTCTTCACCCGGAAATAAACAATTCTGAAATCCTGACAGATAACTTCTTTGTGTACAGATTTGACCGTCCTAATCGTCGTGGTGGTGGTGTCCTTATTGCGGTAAACGCGGTTTGGGCATCCCAACAAATTCTTGTTGACACTTCGTCCAACATCGAGATTATTGTTGTCAAAATACGGACACATGAATATAATATCTTTATAATATGCTCATATATTCCACCGGCTTCTGACCTTGCTATTTACCTATGCCATGCTGAACAAATCCAGCACATATCGTCTCTTTTAGGTGATCGTGACCGTTTAGTAGTTGTTGGTGACTTTAATATTCCTCATATTTCCTGGTTATCTTGTGAAAATTCAAACGAACTCTATCCATCTGTTCAAAATGATTTTGTTGATTTAATGGCGGAGCTTTCTCTTGGCCAGATAAATTGTATATCTAACAATATGCACAGACTACTTGATCTTGTCTTTATCAATGACATTTCCAGCTCGGTTGTATCCAGAGTGCCACCGCTATCGGTACCTGAGGATGTTTACCATCCTACTCTACAGATTGAGATGGAATTTGAGACATCGAATTTACCTACAGCCAAGTCAAATCATATAGATGCTTTTTGTTTTCGCAAAGCCAATTTTTCTGCCATCAATGATGCGTTCATGAATATTGATTGGTCCTTCCTTGACACTTCTCATGATATTGAAGAAGCCACCAATTCATTTTATTTCAAGATGAATACCGTCTTGAAGGAATTCGTTCCACCGTGTAGTCCATCCCCCTCCCACGAGGGCACCACCATGGTTCACGAGGGAACTATCCAACCTAAAAAACGTTAAAAGTCGGCTATATAAGAAATTTAAGAGATCTGGATCCGAAATCGATTATTCGAAATACTCGGTGGCTTGCTCCAAATTTATGACCGTTAACTCCGAGTGCTACCAAAATTATTTGGTCAGCTGCAAATTAAGCTTTCAAGTTGACCCTAAAAATTTTTATACCTTTGTTAATTCGAAACGTAAGTCTTCTCGTTTCCCACCTTCACTTTCTCTAAATAATCAAACTGCTGATAATGATGTGGACATTGCCAACTTGTTCGCAACATTTTTTCAGCGTTGTTATTCCGCTTCTTCTCCTAATTTGGGGGGCCTCGTACCCTTATCCGATTGCACACTCCTCCTGCATTTATTCACCTGTCTTGGATTCGGAGAGTCTACTGTCTGGGCTTAGATCGGTTGAGTCATCCTTCAGTCCGGGCCCCGACAATATTCCAAGTTGTGTACTTAAATATTGCGCTGACTCTTTGTGTTTGCCCCTGCTAAAACTCTTTAACCTGTCTCTTGAACTTGGCGACTTTCCTAGCTATTGGAAGGAGTCTTACATTATTCCTATCCACAAAAAGGGACCCAAGTCAGTAGTATCAAATTACAGGGGCATCTCCAAGCTTTCTGCAATTCCAAAACTGTTTGAGTCGATCATAACTACTCAATTGCAGCATTTCTGTCGCTCAGTAATTTCCCCGGCTCAACATGGATTTATGAAAAAGCGTTCTGTTAATACAAACTTGCTAGAGCTTACAACTCTTGTCAATATGAGTTTTGTAAATAAGCAGCAAACGGATGTTATATATACAGACTTTAGCAAGGCCTTTGATTCCGTTAATCATGAGCTCCTTACACACAAACTTTATCTGCTTGGCTTCCCTCCTAAGCTACTCAATTGGATCAAGGCTTATTTGTGTGATCGGTCCCAGAGAGTAAGCTTTAATTCGATGTTTTCAAAACCCATTCACGTAATCTCTGGTGTACCCCAAGGCAGTCATCTGGGTCCCTTACTTTTTAATTTATTTGTAAATGATATTCCGAATGCGTTATCTTACTCTCATGTGTTAATGTATGCTGACGATCTTAAACTTTGCCTATCTTATAATGATCCAGTGTCACCTCTTCTCTTGCAACGGGACTTAAACTCTCTGAATGAGTGGTGCATGATCAACAGACTCCCACTCAACAATGAGAAGTGCAAATACTTAACGTTTCATCGTAATACGCCCTATCTTTACGATTATGTGATTGATGATAACTCTCTGGAACGCATCTATGAAGTTGACGACCTGGGAATTCATTTTGTGCCTAAGCTTTGCTTCAATAGTCATATATCTGTTATTGCAAACAAAGCTAAGGGAGTTCTAGGCTTTATAAAGAGATGGTCCAAGGAATTTCATGATCCCTATGTCACAAAACAACTGTATGTGTCTCTGGTCAGGCCTATTCTTGAGTATGGATCATGTGTCTGGACCCCACATTACCAAATATATCAGAACCAACTCGAATCTGTTCAAAAGCAGTTTCTAATTTTCGCCCTTCGTGGCTTAAACTGGGATCCCAATAGGCATCTACCTTCATATGAGCATAGACTGCGCTTATTGGATCTACCATCCCTTTATAACCGTAGGATTTATCTTAGTGTGATTTTCCTTCATAAGTTACTGTCAGGTGAAGTTGACTCAAGCACTCTGCTTAGCCTAATAAGTTTTGCGGTTCCGGCACGTGTAACGAGGAATTATGTCCCGATTTATTTACATCCTTGTCTTACAAACTATGCTCATCATGAACCCTTTCGTAACCTCTGTCTTAATTACAATAAATACTACCATCTTTTCTCATTAAACTCTTCTTTGTTAGATGTAAGGAATAATCTAATGTCTAATCTTAATTCTTAAATATTCACTGTAAAGTTTGACTGAGCCTAGTTGAACTATAAATAAATAAATAAATAAATAAAAAAAAAAAAATAAGAACATCCCCCCTAATTCCCCCCCCCCCCAGAAAAAACACCCCCTCCTATATAATTCAAACAAAAAATTATTTTTTTTTTTTATCCAAACCAAATATAAATAAAAAAGAAAAAAAAACAACCACCAAAAAAATCACTCTAAAAAAAAAAAAAAAATATATTTATAAAAACCATCTTTTTTTTTTTTTTTTTTCCTCCAACTTCCTCCAACCCACCCCTCCTTTTTTAAAAAACAAAAAAAAAAAAAAAAAAAAATAAAAAAAAAAAAAATATATATTCTTTAAAAAAAAAAAATTAATTTACCATTCCAACATCGGCGGTTCACCACTCAACCGCTTACGCACTAGCTTCTTTGTTAATCATCGGAGTAGCTATAATAGCTGTCATACGATTCCGTGGAACTACTACCTTCATTCCTACCTTTACGGCGAAACCTTCGCTCCGGCCTCATCCTTCTGGCCCTCGCTTTTACTCTAGGGGGAGGAGTTACCGCTTCGCTCCACCCTACACCCACAGACCCAGCACCACCAAGCCTCCACGTGCATAGCACATTAACCCGATGACAACAACAACAACTGTTGGCCCAATTGCGGTACAACAATCCCGGATGTGTTTATACCAGGGAATCAAACCGAATCGAATTTCGGTTCCGGTTCCGGTTCTGGTACGTACCGAAACTCATGTTTCGGTAAAAGGTTCTGTTTAGGTTCTAGTTTATTTCGGTATTCGGTTCCGTACCGGTACCTTGGTTTTTATTTCGGTATACCGGTACGTACCGGTATGTACCGGTATAATTTAAAAATCCTTTAATCCGAAGATATAATAGAAATGGTAGCAACCTACACAACAAAAAGTAGTTATAAAGAAGGAAAATTAAACATAATTAACTTTACCTCAGAAAAAAATGTCCTAATAATAGAAGAGCAAGAAGATCTTTTGATATCTGATGAAATGTTAAATACACTGTTTTCAGATAACGTTACCGATCACAATTTAACCCTGCTATTAGGTAAAGTCCATTTGGGCCAATTATTAATTCTTTCCCTTTGTAAATGCAAAAATTAAGGATAAATTAATAATATTTGGAATTTATTGAACCAAAATAGATGCAACGAAATAAGATGAAATTGTTATTTTTATTAAACAATTTTAGTATATCTCAGATGGTCCCTTAACTTAACATTTGGAAGTTTTTGCTTACGTTTACCCTGCGTTTGACCCTGAAGAAATCCTTGATTGAAGCAATAAAAATGAAATAACAAAAAAAAACTCAGAACCGAAACTGTACCGGTACAATGTTTCGGTTCTTTTTGGTCATTTCGGTTCCAAAAATAAAGGTTCCGAAATACCGGTACGCAAAAAATAAATAATAACGGTTCCGGTTCCGGTTCTGGTTCTGAGTTTCAATCGGTTCTTTTCGGTATACGGTTCCGGTTCGGGTTCCGGTTTGACACCCTGGTTTATACACAAGACACCTAGCCAAAAACAACAACAGCTGTTGACCAAACTGCAACGCAGCGATCCGCTGACAACAGCAGTCCAGCGGCCACCATGGGCTGACGCAGCGTGTCGGGTTCCACCGAGCCGCCGCATTCAGCGGATGCAAGCCAGCTGCTGTGTCAGCACTTTTGGCAATACTTTAAGCTTTGTATCTGTATTTATAATTTTTAGAATTTTAATTGCTTCGCTGTGACGAAGCTTAGGGCTATATATATTAACAAAAGAGACATAATAAATCAGTTTCTTACGAGAATTCCAAATTGACGGTCTCGTTATTCGGGGCGGTACATAACTCGCGCAAACGTCTAAGGAACTATTTATATTTTTTCTACGGTGCCTAAGTTTTCGATAAGACGCATTTTTTGTCTCTTTCCTTTTTTCTGATTTTATTTATTATATTATCAATTTGATGTTAGTACGATTAATTTAATATTATTTAGGCTGGGATGACACGTTCAATTTTTACAGACAATTTCTAGCTGCAATTTTTTTCTTATGGGAATCGTAATGCGTGTGACGAGAAGGAGCTAGTTGAATTCGCCGCGCAATTCGTTGCATCTGGGGGCAGCGCAGCAGGCAGAATTGAATTTGCTAGAAACAACTATTGTCGCAACCCATCTGATTACTGAGACAGCTGTGTTTGTTACATCTTTGATCAGAATGGATGGATGAATGGTCGTAAATCTAGCTTTGTGCACCCAACTATTAAATTATTTAATTATTCCAGCTATTAAAATGAAGTTAAAAAACAAAAAAAGTGGTCTTCAAGATGGCTTCTGCAAAGGGAGAGAGAAGGTAATTTTGATTAAAATACATATACAGCAGATTAAAAATACAATTGGTTTCACAGGTTTTAGCCACAAGCTTCTGCGTGAAATCCATGATGAGGAATATAACTTGAAAGGAATTTTATATTTATAAAAAGGGCTTGCAATTATTTTAGAAACAGCTTATCCAAACAATTCTTAGTACTGCTTAATTTTTAGAAAACATTTCTACAAAAGAGAAAAAAAACTATTTTCTGATTTTTAAGTCGATCTGAACCAGCTAACAAAAAATATATTTTTTAAAAAATGTCCATATCCATTTGGACTGGATATTATAATAACCTATTTTTTAATTTATAATACATACGGGCATTTCCATTATGTCGAACGGGACCTTCAAACACTTTTAAAGTGAAAAAGAAGACAAAATAAAACGAATTTTTGTTTTGACAAACGGCTAAACTTATAGCTCTTAATTTTCCCTATAATTGGTGCTAAGGTTGATTTTGGGCAATTTTACTTTTCAATTTAATTACAAAAACCGAGGCATTCGCACGGGTCAAAAACAAAAAGTGATTTTGGCGACCAACAATTGACATGACGATTTTAGCGCATCCTGAGGATATATTGGAATCTTTTAAATTTTAGAATGTTGTACCCTTGGAAAGATTTAAGAATACAAAAGTCAATGTATAAAGAGTGAGATTTAGGAACTTTCATTAAAACAAAAGTGCAAGGGAAATATCAAAAGTAGCGCTAGCGCGACTTTGCTCTTAAATATCTCGAAGTGGGTTATAAATAAATTTAAAATGGGGTTATATTAGTAAAATTGGACTGTTTTTATACGAAAATATCATAAAGGGTTTTGAAAAACTTTAAAATTGTTGGTCTTGGTGGACTTTTCGGTGGTTATGCCCATATCTTAAAAAAATAATTTATTTCTGGTTTTTCTTTAAGGTCGAATTTATAAAATTTTACCGATTGAAATATATATTTTAAATAAGCATAAATCAATCAAATATATATTAAGAAACCGAAAAGACACGGTATTAGCGTTTCGTTATTTTCGGTTCCTATTATAACGGTTAGCGGTTTTTGGTTCTCAAACAATTTTTAATATCGGTTCTGGTTTCGGATACCGGTACGTGGCTTGAAACGGTTTATTTCAGTAAACGGTTCCGGTATTATTCCCTGATCCTAATGGATCTTTTATTTCGGTGCACTCAAAAAATATGAACGTGGCTTGAAACAGTTAATTACGGTTAAGGGTACCGTGGTTATGTACTTACTTTATTTGCTTGGCATTTGAAGACTATTTCGTATTCAAACCAAGAAATGTTTTAACTGAACTAAGTTAAATTTTGTTTGCTTAAAGTAAGATTCTTGATTTAATAATTTTTGTTCTTTAATAACCAATTTAAGTGGTAATTCAAGAACAATTCACACCCAAGTCAAGAACAAAATATCTTTGAAATTTCAAGTACAAAATGGTATACATTTTTGTCGAAATCTTGCATCATTTTTTTGTTCCATGGTTAAGTCTGGGGAATACCCACATATTGTCATACTTTGTGCATAATTATGTAATAAATATAATTTCCATGGAGAACGTGCAGACATATGTATGCACAACGACAACGACGAGGACAGGAATGGTTATGGAGATGATGATGAAGCAGGACACAAAGTCGCGTTCCATTTTTGGCTCGTGTGTGAGTTTGTTCCTCGGGTCAATGGCAACACTCCAGCCTGTCTGCCTCTGCCTCTGCCTCTGTGTGTGTGTGTGTGTGCATTATATATAATTTATTATTTAAAAGGCTTAATGACAAAACTTTTAGCATTTTATACAAAATACAAATTACGAAATATGCACGCCAAACAAATTTTCAGGAATCCAAACATTGTGTGGTGAGGCAACAGGCAAAAAAGTTGTGCATTTCTGATGGCTTAGCTAATTTAAATGTGCATAAAGTGGAAATATTAATAACATTACCGAATAACATAGTCCACTTTAACAGAAAGTGGCATCCTCAGGTGATGTCTGTAGGTTTAACATACCACAGCGGGAAGGGGACATGATGCCTCTTCATTTCGAACTTCAAGCATGAGAATATTTTTTTAGTTTCCAAAGCAAAGGGACATCAGCATTGGAAAAAAAAAAATTCAATCTGGACCATTGCTAAGCAACTTGATGAAATATGTAGAAGGTACAAGTTTAGGTGAAGTCAGGCACTGGCTTTGTGCTGGTCAATTTCACACACACACACACACACAGTTTCCCTTTGTCATTTGTAGATGGGCTTTGCGGTTATAGGAGGGGGGTCCACTTGGCTGCCAAATGAACGAAATGGCAGTAAAACAATTGTGAGTGAAAGAGGGGGGGGGGGCATATGGTTACCATAGCAATATAGACAGACAGCAGCTAGCAAAAGTGTTGTCCATTTTAGCAATGTTTAGTGGAAATTTGATGTGACATTAATTTAATGACTGCCTAAAAGCAGGCAATGCAATATTAAGCGAAATCAAAAATTGTTTCATTAGCAAGATTGCCAAAAATTTTCACCAGATTTGATTTTGTTGGGAATACGGCCTTACAATTATAAATGGGTATCGAAATTCCATAAAATAGAAGTCTACAAACGGCTCCGCCGAGGTTTTAAATACCCTTGCGGTTTATTAAAGACGCTACCATTGATAACAAAAAAGTTTTTCTCACTAGAACTTGTTTTTGGGCTGATCGTTCCTATGGCACCTTTATGCTATAGTCATCTGATTTTGATACATCTTTTCAGAATTATGTGGAAGCCTATAAAATAGTTGTTAGAGGGAAATAATAAAGCTGTATTATAAATAGAGTGACCAGATGGTCGTACGCAATTTAATGCTAATTATGCCATCTTTTGTAAATCCTTTAAAACTTATTTGCTCACCAAATAAATAGCCTGAAAGCAGTAGATCCTTTGCCCTTGTAATAAAATAATAAGCAAACAAATCCAGAGATTGAGAGAAGCCAGACTTGAACCTCAAGACAAATATTTAGTTGTTTAAAATGATTTTATGTTAAGCATTTTTATACCCTTGCAGAGGGTATATTAAAATTGTGAAGATGTTTGTAACGCATAGAAGAAAGCATCTTCGACCCCATAAGGTATATATATTCTTGATCACCATGACGAGCTCAGTCGATATACACAGAAAAGAAATGATAAAATATTAATTTAATCTATATTGATTAATAAGATATTTAACCAAATATCAATTTTTCATTAAATTTTGATGATAAGGCTGGGATGACACATTCAATTTCTACCCTCAATTTATTGTTGGGCGAAAACGGCGAATTCGGCGAAGACTAAAAAAAAATTATGAAAAATCCTTAAATCGCGAGGAACAGTGTTCAGAATCTAGTATTTTGGTTATTTTCTTTGGTATTTTGGAACTGACAGGGTCACACTCAATGTACGTGACAGCTGTTTGTGGTAAACAAATATTTTTATAACGTACAATTAAAAAGTTGGCAATAATGGTTTTTTGGAGAGATGCGAAAATCAATTGCCTGATTGACACCGTCAAAAACTGTCGGTTTGTCTGAGACTCATCGTCTGTGGACTATAAAAAGAAACAAAAAAAATATCTCTTCTGGGCATCCGCTGCAGACAAAATCAATTCAAGTTATATTCCTCATCATGGATTTCACGCAGAAGCTTGTGGCTAAAACCTGTGAAACCAATTGTATTTTTAGTCTGCTGTATATGTATTTTAATCAAAATTACCTTCACTCTCCCTTTGCAGAAGCCATCTTGAAGACCACTTTTTTGTTTTTTAACTTCATTTTAATAGCTGGAATAATTAAATAATTTAATAGTTGGGTGCACAAAGCAAGATTTACGACATCCATTCTGATCAAAGATGTAACAAACACAGCTGTCTCAGTAATCAGATGGGTTGCGACAATAGTTGTTTTTAGCAAATTCAATTCTCCATGCTGCGCTGCCCCCAGATGCAACGAATTGCGTGGCGAATTCAACTAGCTCCTTTCTCGCTCACACGCATTACGATTCCCATAAGAGAAAAATTGCAGCTAGAAATTGTCTGTAAAAATTGAACGTGTAATCCCAGCCTAAATAATATTAAATTAATCGTACTAACATCAAATTGATAATATAATAAATAAAATCAGAAAAAAGGAAAGAGACAAAAAATGCTTCTTATCGAAAACTTAGGCACCGTAGAAAAAATATAAATAGTTCCTTAAACGTTTGGGCGCACGCGTGTGCTGTCTCACTCACTGCGTTGAGACATCATGCCATTTTGTATTTTTGTAAAAATTTTGTATTTTTTCTCTACTCAACTAATATGTGATGTGGTGTAGATGTTAGTTGTTTGATTACCGATCCAAGGGATGCAGGTTCGATTTCCGAAACATCCAGATGGGGTTTGATTTTTCTTATTTTTTTAATATTTCTTAATCTTTTTAATTGTTTTACCGAAATGTATCGCAGAGGTCAAAACCAATATTTTGGACGAGGAGCTCTTCTTGAATTTATTGATCATTGAAAATAATTTTGCGAAAATCCAGAACACACTTCTGTTTTTCGAGGTGCAAATGCATCGCCTTTCAATATCAGTTGAATTAATTTTAAATCTTCAGAAGTCTCTTAAACATGCACCTAAAGAATTCAGGAATATTGTTTATAAAACACTGAAAGACGTAATAACTAAGGATAAGATTCTTCTTGGAATTGGTCAGCTTATCAAAAAAATTGATCAAATTCAATTGCCGAAACAACCATGAAAAATAAATTTTAGAACAACATTTTTCTTGCTCCAATAACATCTTGCGATTTAGCATAGCTCTTACATTAATAGCCAAACAAATATACAATAACTTTCCGGCAGTACTAGATTTAAAAAAAGAGGTGACCTACTGTTAGGTGGACCACAAAAAAACTATTATTGAATCAAATCATACCAAAAAAATTTCAACTTTGGGGAAATTTTTTTTAATCTAGTACTGCCGGAATGTTATTGTACATTTGTTTGACTGTTAATGTAAGAGCTATGCTAAATCGTGTAGCCTTTTTATATTTCCTATACACATTTAATTCACTTTTTCGTGAAAAAGTGGCTGTAGCTTAGTCCAACAAGCTGATAAAAGTGCAACAAAATTCGTAAAAATTGCGGATATGTTAGGCTATATGCTAAAATAGTTGTTTAAATTTTACGATTTATGCGCTAGGTTGTAGATGACGGTTTATTTTGAAAAATTTGCTATAAATTGAGAAAAAATTATCTTCAAGGTCCAATTTAGTCACTTTCGGGTTTTCTGATGCGGCTCGCTTGATTTTTTATGGCTGCATTGATGTATGTAGTACCGCATAAAACTTATAAACCTACAAATTTGTGCTTGGTGTGACCCCCATAATTTTCCATAAGCTAAAAAAACAGCAAAATGGTTTTTCCGCGATTTCTCGCAAACAAGAGCTGATGGAAAAAAACCGAGACCACTTTTGGAATGAGGGCGCAGAACAGGAACAGAATTTTGCATCGAGAAGTCCAGACCTCACAAAAGTGGTAATTTTGTTGCCCTGTGTAATAAATGTATGAATATTTTGCTGGAATAACCCAGAGACTGCCAAAGTCAAGCTTTTTTCATTCTCTTGGCTTGCGAAGCTTTTCATATTTCACTGCTGACACCAATAGCTGGTGAAGGTGATAGATTATTAGCAATTTCGAAGGCGGTCTTGGAAAACCTTACCAATCAAGTAAACTTTTGGAGCAACTCTACAACAAAACCATTGCAGTGACTAGTTTTTTGTTTTATTTGTTTGCGGTTCTCTTTGTCTGTCACGAATATGGGATGCAACAACAACAACTACTACAACAGCAAACCACTGCATGCAGCAGGAATATGTTTCAAAAATCAACAAAACAAAGAGATAGAGAGAAAGAGCGAGAGAGAGAGAGAGTGAAGGGGGTGGAAGTGACATTCATTGTCCAGCCACTTCATTTGAATTGTTCTGGCTTATTGTGTGTGCGGTTTTGGTCACGGCTAAGCAAAGCTACAAACCCTCGACCTACTCCTACAACAACAACGTGTTGACAGCCGTGAAAATTGCATTAGATTTTTATTTTCTTTTGGTTTTAATTAGCCACCAAAACCAAGTGGGAAAAATAATTTGAAAATCTGGGGCAGGCGTTGAGCCCTAAAATAAACCACAAAGGTGCACTTTAAGCCAGCATTTCCTAAGCTTAGTCAATTCACAAACACCCACACACACACACACAGACACATTGCCCGCATACTAAGATACTGGGGCATGACTGTCTGGGATGCTTTGCTTTTATGGTTTCAACTAGTACTAAAAGCGCTTCAATTAGCGCTCTGATGAACTTTGATGAGACCCAAGTAAATTATGTGCTAATTGAAGTATGCGTATGACTGACTGTCGCTCACACACACACACGAACTATGACACTGGCTGAAACTTGAAAGTGCCCATAAAACTCATTCACATTCATATACTTAGACCTAGGGACCAGGCAGTCAGGCAAAAGTGCATGACGTGCAAATCACACGAAGGAAAAGTATTCGTAAATGATATTATATAGTACATATAATTTTATTTGGACTCATTATGTTTGAGAGTGTGTGTGTGAGTAGCAGAGGCGTAGGCCAAAAAGAATAAAAGAAGATGAAAGGTTTCCATTACTGAATCCATTATTTGTAAAGAAGTCGAAGATGGTTTAAGCTTTTGGTAAGGGCTGCCAATCACTTTAGAAGTTAATCTAAATCATACATATTTTTACTGTCCCAACCAGAGCCTGTACCGGAATGCAACAAAAAGTATAAAATATTTTATTTGACCGATTGACTAAAAAATCAACTCCCAGCCCAAACGGCTTGACATTAAGAGCTAAAATTTTGCCTAAACCTTTGTTTAGAAATGATTGCGCGCAATTAGATAGGATTTTTCGAAATCTCAAAAATTAAGAAAGTTTCTAAAGAAAAATTGTAATACAAATTTTACGTCTTAGGAAATTCTCTAACTAAAGCAAGGAAGCCTAAATAGCTAAATGTTTCATATATAATTCACAGAAGTTTTCAAGGCAAAAAGAAATAAATTATTCTTCTTATTAAAAATCCCTTCACTCAAAGAAAAAGTTTGTTTTTCAGAAATGAAAAAAAATATTAAATGGACAAAAACATTCTTTGACTTACCTGGTACATTTGTTAAGTCTTCTAATTCTTCTTTAGTAGTAACGTAAGGTAAATAATTTTACAATTCAGTTTAGGGGAACAAAATAAATGAAATATATATATATATATATTTATTTATATATGTATATATATATATATATATATATATGTATATATATATACATATATAAATAAACATATTTAAAAGAGAAGAAGAAAACATAAAAAAAAATGTACCTATGGAAATTGCTTACCCCTTTTCCCTAGTAAAATCGCTAGGTATGGTTTATCTGTTCGTTATTAGAATTTATGAACAGTAGTTAGTCTAGTAAGGTAGTCGTGACTTAAATCGTCGTAAACTCTAATAACTGGTTATATCTATCTATAACTAATGCTGTCTGTTACAGCCCCAAAGGTCCAAGCCGAGTTTCTCTCAATCTCTGAATATATAAAACTATCAGGTATAAAAGACACTTCGTGAATTACGTGAATAACACGAAGTTAATTTCGTGTGCTTATTAAACTTTAATGAAACAAAGAATAGGGTTAATATATATATTTATTTTCTCACTGCATTATCAATTTCCATGGTTAAAAAGTTGCACTTCGATGTGGCCAAAAGAGGTCGTCAAACCAATCATACCTGTTCCGATTTTTATTTAAGGTATTATCTATGTTTTTGAGTTTATATGAAGAAATAAAAGTCTCTTTTTTTTTATTCATTTAAATTCCAAAATGGCGGCACAATATCCAATCTCCTAAGAAGTGCTTTCAAAAAGTCCTCTGCGGCACACAGCATAACTGACGTAAATTTGAACCAAAGAAAAAAGTCGTTGAGAAGCTTTTTTAAGGTAACTCAGTTTACAGCTGAGGCCAATAGCTGGTGAAGGTAACCTTATAAGTAAAAATTTTTCATGTGAAACATCTTTAATTTCGGTACGGAAGATTTTTTGGTAAGGGTAAAATTCAATTTCAAAATAACGCATAACGCTCACACGGACCCAGCATACACTCCAAGCAATCGCCTGGTCAACCAAGGAATTTCAATTAAACTTAGAAGTGTTATGTTTTAGACCACTTGACCTTTGGGTTTTGGGGAGTTTTCCAACACTGTATTCTAACATTGTTTTCCAACACTATTTTCCAACACTAATTTTCAACAGTGTTTTCCAACACTCTTATTGAACATTGTTTTCCAACACTGTTTAACAGCATTGTTTTCAACACTTTTTTTACATTGTTTTCCAACAATCTTTTCAATATTGTTTTCCAACACTGTTTTCCAACACTGTTTCCAACACTGTTTTCCAACACTGCTTTCCAACACTATTTTTCAACACGGTATTCCAACCAGGGCTGCAAACCCCTTTAATTTTTACTGGGGTTCGGTTCGGCGTTCGAACCCTTACCCTACTCTGGGGGTTCGGTTCCACAACCGGTTCCCTTCAAATTGAGAACCGGGGTTCCGGTTCGGGTTCGGGTTCCAGATAGCATTTTATATATTTATGTACATAATAAGTAATTGAATAGAATTTGAAGACGAGATGCCATATAATCTGCCTCTTGGTGGCTTGGAAGTCAAGCACATAAGTGATCTGTCTTGATTGATTGATTGTATGTATGTTTAGAAGAGTTAAGCGATTCTGCCAACTTGCACTCACAGCGAAAGTCATTTCTCCTTCACAGTAGTGGGATTGCTGAATCTGATGTGATTTTTGTGGCTATGAAACCTGCAAAAAACACGGCCACTTTTGGCCTAAAAATAAGAGATGAGCTTTATCTGCGTACCCGTGATTTAGTAACTGTGATTGACCATATCGGCGTAACTGTGATTAAGTCACAGTGACTGGCAGTCATCAAATCACACTGTTACCTCAAATATGCAGTCACTGTGTGATTTAATGATTGGCAGTGACCGTGACTTAATCACAGACATGCCGAGTTGTCTCATCCCTAACTTAAAGTGTTCAGCCACACACACACGTACATACATTTCCGAGAATTCAGTCAAATTATTTTTTCTACAAATGGGACCGACACAGCACGGCTTTGACTGGCATATTGTGAGAGTGAAATGTTAAAAGAACTTTATTTGTGATTTGGTTAAAAAAAATGAAGAAATTTAAATAAAGTGCAACTTTCCCGAACAAAATTGTACACAGAAATACGGTTTCAGATACAAATTGAATTCCCTTGCTTGAGGTTGTGTAAAATAACACAGTCTTTTGTTGCGGATGGGAAAAAGTGTCGCCATCCGTACATGGGCATATGAATGGATACATTTTTCTTCATAATAATGAAATATTTTAAACCATCAAAGTGCAAAAATAAATTCTATGCTTGCCAATTTATTTTTAGATCCGAACCCCATCGATAAGAAAACAGGGTTAGGTTCGGGTTCGGGTTCTCGTGATTATTTTCAATGGGGTTCGGTTCCCGGTTCGGTTCAGGCATCACCAGAACCTGAACCGAACCGGTTCTGAAGGGTTCGGTTCCGGACCGGTTTGCAGCCCTGATACCAACATTGTTTTCCAACACTATTTTCTAACACTGCTTTTCAACACTGTCTTCTTTGCATTGTTTTCCAACTCTGTTTTTCGACATAGTTTTCCAACATTTTTTTTTATCTTTGTTTTCCAATACTGTTTTCCAACACTATTTTATAACACTGCATTTTGAACATTGTTTTTCAACACGATTTTCCAACCCTACTTTCAACAATGTTTTCCTACACTCTTATTGAACATTGTTTTCTAACACTGTTTTACCACATTGTTTCCCAACATTGTTTCCAACACTTTTCACATTGTTTTCAAAGAATCTATTTCAATATTATTTTCCAACGCTGTTTTCCAACACTGTTTCCAACACCCCAATGTCTACTAACAATGCAATTTCGGGAGTTTTGCTCTGAATCATTGAAAAAAGAATACAATTGGTTATGTATTTTGCATTGGCTTTACAAAAACATTTGTGCAGCAGGTGCTCAGGAGGGTGTGAGAATTTTAAGTTTAGCACAATTTTGCAGAAATATTTGTCTGTCGAGTCATTCATTTATGCACTTGCTCGCTCATATTGTTGCGTACTTACTCAAAAACTATAAAGCGGAGTCACTTTGGTGTCATGTCAACACCCAACACGGGCGTCACGTAAATTTGCACTGTTTTTTTTTTTGGTTTGTTGGAAGGGTTTTCAGTTTTGATTTGATCTCAGTGCTCGGTTTGACAGTTGTGCAGTTGGAAAATTAAAGTTTAATTTCGATGTGTCCTCGAGGGACCGGGTTTCTGCATGCACCGTTAAATCTCTTAGTCGACATTGACGGCCACAGTTGGCCCGAAAAATGAAATTCGTAAAAGTTTTACCAGTTGCATTTAGAACTGGTCAGAGGGACCATCTTGACACAAGGGAGGGAGGAGAAACGGTATTTCCAACTGTGCGCCATGTTAATGTCAAATGGAGTTCGCTGTCCCCTTCCAGCCTCCGTACGAGTATGTAATGGCAGAGGTACAAGGGTGCCAACAGTATGAGAGAGATGGGTGTATATATGGCAAGAAAGAGAGGACCAGGCAAGGCAAGTGGAGTCGAGTCGAGAGTCCGTTGCCATACGAAAATTTATTACACTTTAAATAACGTACTATACGTACATACATAACGAAATATCCAACCGAGGCACCAGCAAGGTAAGCGGCAAGGGAGAAGTTGTGTGTATGTGTGTGCGTGTGCACGACATAAGCCAATTTCCAGCGAAAACGCCAGCCAAAATGCATTGGACCAGTCCTGAACTCTACCCAGCACTTCCGCCAGGGAAAGAAGGTCGCAAAAGGAATGCCTCAACTTCAACATCAGAGATCCAACTGTGCGGCATTTGTTCACAATTCTAATTATCAGAGAAGCCGAAGCAAAGGCAGAGCAAAGCCAAATAACAATTATTTTGATATGAAAATTAAAAAAAAAACTTCTTAATGAGTGACAATTTTAACTGCCTAACTACATATGCAAGTTCTGAGTGGCTTTATTTGCTTTAGTTCATGCATAAGTTCTTGACTGAGTCACAGCAAACTATAAAAGTGTCAAAAGAATGTGCACATTCGATCTGTTTCCTGCTGCCTTCAATAAAGATGCACTATTGTATTTTACTTCCATTAAATATAATGGCACTTGAGATTCATATATTCATTTATTCTAGTCCCATGAAAAAATTCCCCAAGACAGCTAAGAGAATTTTAATGTACTGCAGTGTTGGTAAACATCACAGTATGAAATGCTCAGTTGCTTATCCATACTAAATGGGGTTAAAATAACCTCCTTGACTGCCAGAGTGATTATAGTGCCTCATAATACATTCATATTTAGGCAGACATGTCAATTTTCAGCGCAATGGAGCGCTTAGTTTTGTTTTGACAGCTGATTGTTGTCGACGTGTTTGGCATCATGTTGAGTATGGAAAAATAACGATTTTCAACAACAATCAGCTGTCAGCTGTTTGGTAAATTGCATAAAAAACGAGAAGGCAAAGCTAACTTCGACTGTGCCGAAGTTTTAATACACTTGAAAAACTTTACTCCAACTGATTTAACAGGTATATTAATATATAGAATATAGATATCAGATATTTAAATCATTGATAATAAAAATTTGATACCATAATAAAAACTTTTCTTAGTAAAACACATTTTCCGACCGATCAGTCTTATGGCAGCTATATGCTATAGTCATCCGATTTTGATAATTTTTTTAAAATTATGTGAAAGCATAAAAAACTAATATATACCAAGATTGGGGACGCTACGATAGAAAACAAAAAAGTTTTTTGACTAGAAGTAGTTTTTTGACCGATCGTTTGTATGGGAGCTACATAATTTAGTCATCCAAATTTCATAAATTTTTCCTGTATTATGTGAAAGCATATAAAACAAACATATACCAAGATTAGTGACGCTTCGAAAAAAATATCAAGTATTTCGTTCTTGGACAGGGGAAAACTATCTCAATAACTGACTAAGACATGATTATATAGAAAGCCTTCATGTTGTATTATTTTGAATGTCAAATGACAAGCTATTCACAATGAAAACAAAACAATTTTCGAACAGTGTAAATCCAGGGGTGCATGTAATAACGCACGGTTACATAACGCCCACGGGCATTATCCAATCTTTATCTATTAGCTTTACGCAAAAATTAATTACTTATTAAAACATGCGTTTCCACAATATCTTCCATTTATGTTGAAACATTTTTATACCCGTTACTCGTAGAGTAAAAAGAGTATACTAAGTTCGTGCAAATGTATGTAACAGGCAGAAGGAAACATCTCCGACCCCATAAAGTATATATATTCTTGATCAGCATCAACAGCCGAGTCGATATAGACATGTCCGTCTGTCTGTCTGTCCGTCTGTATGAACACCTAGATCTCAGGAACTATAAGAGCTAGAGCTACCATTTTTTCAGTGTAGACTTGTATCTTCTGCACGCAGATCAAGTTTGTTTCAAATTTTTGCCACGCCCCCTCACGCCCCCGCAATATGAAAAAACCTCATATCTCCCACAATTTTGAAAATAGATTGTTCGAACCTACTAGACATATATTTTAATCATCATTACCTATCGATCCGCCATACATCATTTTTCGATCAGATGAACGATAGAAAAAGTTCCCGCCCCGCAATTTGAAAAATTCCTCATATCTCCCACAATTTGGGCAACCTTACCCAGAGTAACGGGTATATCGAAGTCGAGCAGGGCCGACTTCAACTTACGCTCTCGTTTATATCGTGTATATCTTATAAGATATCTGCAAATATCTCTGTTTTCCGGTTTTATAACGGTTTTAGCCTAGAAAAATACATTATTGCCAATTTTACCACGGTTTTCGTGATCGGCAACCTAAAATAGATGTATAATGAAAGTTTGAAAAAGATCAAAAGTGAGAGCTTTGTATGAAGTCGTTTGAATACGCATTAATTTGTGTGCGGGCGTTATGTCACCGGGTGTTATAACATGCCCCCACATCTAGCCTTAGTTCGAAATATCTAAATCTGAAACAAAAATTCTTATTTCAAGTTCGATTCAGGATTATAAAATCTCTTAAACTTGATATAAGATCTTTTTTAAAAGTGAAAATTGATATTATAGTTTTATTTTATTGTTCTTCAAATAACAGTTCTTAAGGACTATTATTTATTTTACTTCGCAGACTATTATAATTTTTTTTCACTCCGAGTAAAACAGTTATTAAAGACTCTTATAATATCTTTCAGTAAATAAAAGTTGTGCAAAGACTATAATGAAAAATAAATACAACAAAATATCAGTTTCAAAAAGACTGTGGTTTATGACTCAGAACATAAAAATTATTAAAGACCTTTATTTTATTACTCAGAAAATTCGAGTTATTAAAGGTCTTTTGTTATTTAACTCAGTAATTAAAACTCAGCCAGAGACGGAGAAAGTTGCAGGTATAAATACTTTTTCAGGTTAAGTAAGATTTAAGAGGGTGGGAAATGGGCCAATAGAATCTGTATTCTTCCTTACAGGTACTGGGGATTGTACGAATTTTCCGAAACTTGTGCGGACAGTTATCGGTCAACCTATCAAATGGGTAGCTTTCCTACAATTATGAAGATAACTTTTCTTTAATGAATATTCTACATAAAGAATGTATTCTAAAACCTGTACAGGTTGTCCGTTGAAAGGGCCTATATGGCATTATCAACATAAGCCTACACAGAGAAAAAAAAAGCTCAAGATCAATTTAATCTTTGCTGGTTAAAATGATCTTATAAAAAATCAATTTTTCCCTACAAAATATGAATAGTCACTTAGACGCTTCCACATGAGTGTGTGCGTTGGCTGACTGCGTTGAGACGTCATTCCATTCGTGTTAAGGACAAGGTCCAGAGTTCGATTCCCTGACAAGGCAATGTTTTTTTTTTTTTTGTAATAGAAAAGATTGATCGAGCAGAAGCCTTTTGGTTATATTAGAATAAGTTATATATTTTAAATGTAAATGCCCGTTGGCTATTGTTTGTTTTGTTCTGAGTTTTTGTAAACAACTAAATGCCTCACGCAGTCAGATCTTACGCTCAAAGCTTTTATCTTGGGAGCTTTACCACTTATCTGAGCTGTGCTTTCTGCTGCAGCTGGCCATCGGCCGCCGGCAATTGCATTTTACCAAGCACTGCAACTCCAGAGATCAGCAAATAAACATTTAAACATTGATAAAACCCGTGTAATAGATTAATTCCTCAAAACAAAGATCGTATTGATATTTTTAACATATCAAGTTAATCTTCGTAATATCGGAGTGAAATTGAATTGAGACAATCAATAGTTTAACCTTCTTTACCCAAAACAAAAATCCAGCTATTTTAGCTTCTTTTTGGTAAAAAAATGGCAAGAATCTAGCCTTTTTTTTGGAAAAATTCATAAATACCGTTCTCAGCAATTGGACATGTGTGACTCAACAATATGGACAATTTTACGTGTCGATTTGGGTTTGAAAGCCTATTAAATTCAACTTCTGCGCAAATTGAAGCCGAATGACCTACCACAACTTCTAATTTTTGGTGAATAGAACAGCTCCATGAAAATTCGCTGTTTTATCGAAAAATTGTGTTCACCAAAATTGGACTTTCCGAATGGACCATTTGGAATGGAGCCGCGGACAACATTTACATGAAGTTCTCTTTAAAACGTAAATGTCAAAGGCCAATTTATTGATTCCAATAAAAAATTTTAATATATAATGCAAATTCGAAAAAAACTATTTCGAAAAAAAAGATTTTTTCAAAAACCTGCAAATTTATTTTTCTAAAATCCGTAAATGGTTAAAAATAAAAATAAAAAAATTGTTGTTTCTTTTACAATTACGAATTGCACTTTTACGAGGAAAAAGGGTATTGATGACGGAAATCGATGTATGAATAGCGAAGTTGTACGAGGTGTCAAATTTCACAATTTTTTCTTTTGCTTCGTTTTTTGCTTCAATGTACAAGTTCAAAAAAAGCCAGATCACAGCAAATTCAAAGAATAAGTCGTTATTCTAAACATTTAAGATATAAAAGGCAAACTGAAGTAAAGTGCAATTGCACCGGAAGAAGGAGACTAACAAGAGATTATCTTGAAACTGTCTGTAATTGTAATCAAAGCTGCATAAGGTTTGGTTCATGGGTTCAAGCCTTTGGGTTCGGCTTTTTATTAACGACTTATTAATCAAAACTTAACAGCATGTGGCCTGTACAACATACACACTGTTGACATTTGTGGGCATACAAAACCAAATCAAAAAAAACAAAGCTAGCCGTGTGGAAACTATCAAATTTCATTGGGTCAAATAGTCAAGCCTAAAATAAAATTTTAATAAAAAACCACAGCATTTTTAGCCCTCAACTAATTAGAGCCAACTTCAAGGCAAGACTCACGAAATAGAATCAGCAACAGCTTGAATAATTAGCCAACAACAAAAAATGCCACACACCATATTGCTGATCCAGCCGGGCTCAAATCCGGAAACGCGCACCTATAGCGACTATGAGAGTGTCAACGAGTGCATGGAGGACATTTGCAAAATCTATGAAGAGCATCTTAAGCGTCGCAATCCAAACAGTCGCACCATCACCTATGTTATTAACCAGCTATACGATTTCATGGACTCCCTGAAGGACATCAGTTGCATGGTGTATCAGCAGAGCACCAATACGTATGCTCCATACAATAAGGTTTGGATCAAGGAGCAAATCTATGTGCTGTTCAGTGCGAATTAGAAAACCAAAAGAGAAAAACCAGAGAAGGCAATGGAACTTACTTTAAAATAAACATATTGTTGTTGTTGTTGTCTTCTAAGCTACTCAGAAATGCACTCACACACACACAAAGATGGAATACTGCAAACCGAAAGACAAAAACTAACTTTACATGAATTAATAATAATATTGTATGCGCCTGTATATACAAATAACTAAACAAAACAAATATATATGTATATATGTTCAAACATAATAATGTAAATTGCCATATATTTTAGCTGATATAGTAATTTTTATGATCTGCTTAGTTTCAGTAGCGAATATGGAAGCACTCCATACAGGCCTTAGGTACAATTTTTTTTTTCCTACAGCCAGGCTGCAATGAAGTCGATTGGGTCGATAGACATTTATTCGATATCAATTAACGATTGCAACATCCATGATCTGTACATGAGATGTCAGAGCGGGTACAACATTCGTTTCAACAGACTACCGCGACACAGAGGTGGGCACGGCACTTCCAGCCAATAATGAATACCTGCGAATATAATCATGATTATTAAAATAAAATAAAGTAATATTTATTGGAAATCTTCATCGGTTTCCCAGCATTTCTAAACACAACAGCCGAAAGTTTTCTGAAGAAAAAAAAAAATTATGAAAAATGTTTCGGTTTCCCCAAGGTAAAAAACCTTTGCAAATAATTTGATGAAAAGAAAAGAAAATAAAATGCAGCAAGGGAGAACTTGTCCCTTGGGCTGCCAGCAGTCAGTGACTATCAAATCAGTTTGTCTGGGCTCCATGTCAATTATCTAGCCTACTTATTTATTTAAAAACAAATTCCAAATTGCTTTTCTAATTTTGTATAGCTCAAAGAGTTTAACAGATTGCAATATAGCCTCAGGATTCGCTGAAATCGGCTTGTCAATTGTTGTAATTATCGTTTTTATACACTTGAAAAGTGTATATTAATTTTGCCCAGAAGTTTTTAACGCATAGAAATATTCATTTCCGACCACATAAACTATATATATTCTTGATCAGGACGACGAGCTGAGTTCAATTCCGTCCGTCCGTCCGTCCGTCCGTCTGTCCGTCTGTCCGTCCGTCCGTCTGTTTCTATCAGCTATCGAGCTGAAATTTTGCACAGAGTCTTCTTTTTACTGCACGGAACTAATATGTCGGAACCGGCCGGATCGGATGTCTATATCATCTAGATGCCATAGAAACAGTCGGTCAAAAAACTAGTTCTAGTGAGAAAAACTTTTTTGTTTTCCATTGTTGCGTCACTAATCTTGGTATATGTTGGTTTTATGTGCTTCCAAATTTTTATGGAAAAATTTATCAAAATCGGATCACTATATCATATAGCTGCCATAGAAACGGTCGGTCAAAAAACTAGTTTTAGTGAGAAAAACTTTTTTGTTTTCCATCGTAGCGTCACTAATCATGGTGTATTTATTTTTATATGCTTTCACATAATTCAGGAAAAATTTATCAAAATCGGATGACTATATTATATAGCTCCCATAGAAACGGTCGGTCAAAAAACTACTTCTTATGAGAAAAACTTTTTGTTTTCTTGGTATATATTAGTTTTATATGCTTTCACATAATTTTGAAAAAATTGATCAAAATCGCCATAGGACCGATGGGTCGGAAAATGTGTTTTACTAAGAAAAGTTTTTTTTTATGTTATCATATTGTTATTATCAATGATTTAAAAATTTTAAATATCTGATATCCGGTTAGAAACAGAGCTTTAGCTTTATTTTTGGGAGCACTTACTTAGCCAAATAAAATGCCTTGCTTGTTGTTCGTGGCAAATCGTACATAGCACTAGGAGTATAATTCCCAAAAAATATGTGAGAGGGGTTATACACGATTTTAATTTTTTCTTCTGAGTGTTTTCGGTGCTTAGGCTTTGCAGGCACAACCATTCTGGTCAGTGATCAAGAAAAAGAAAAAGACAGAGGCTGGCAACCGGAAAAGGCAGCTAACCAGTAGGCGGATGTGCTTACAGTACATCAGTAATCGGATACCCACGTCTGTATTGAGTGATATTTTTCAGTTTTAGTACTTTTTGGGTATTTTTGCAGATACATTGATTTCCGAAAAACCAATGCAAATGATAATGAATAGATCCAACAATTATTTATAAAATTAGACTCTATAATTATTTTCTTAGGGAAAAATTTAATTATTTATACTAGGAATAAAATTAGCTACTACTAAGACCTCAAGCAAATATTACCAAAAGCAAGACCTACTACTAAAATTAAACGAGCTAAGCAAAACAATTTGCATTCTTTTAGGCATTATGAAAAAATCTGTTGCTGGCCTTGTAACAAGCGCCACTTCAAATCCCCCGACCAAAATCGTACTTGGGGTTATCTCAAGAGTGATACTCGCTTGTAACAAGGACTAACGATCTTTTACTATTGCTTTATGTCATTAGCGGTTTTCCGGTTAGGCAGTACCTTGCATATCCTCGAGTTCATAATAACTGTTTCTAGCTTACTTCGGACTCTGTCCTTCACAAGATTGGAGCAAGCTTTACGTTAAATCCTTTTGAAATTCCTACGAAAACTTCTTGACCAACAACAATGAGACGTCTCGACTTGAAGATTATATACATTTTCATTGCGTATATGCTGCTTTCGCATCCCGTGAATCGCCCTTATTCCTCATCAAATCTAAAGAATCATCTTGGTTAAAACAAATTGCACGCGCCCAACCACTGTTAGTTTGCTTATCAACGATTTCTTGATCGCACACTGCCATACGTCTCCGGATGCTGATAGAGCTGGCACCTCATCTGTCAGGAGAATTTTCATTGCAGATTGGAGAATTAGGATTCCTTATCGGCTTATGATCGTACTAGATGCTCAACCTCCACTTGAAGCTGTTTGCTTAAATGGGACAACTCCAAATTAATAACCCAGATACCCTGCTCAAGCTTAACATGCACAGGCTCTTGAACTCATTTCTAAGTTCAAAACAAGAATCATTTTACTGGATCAGTATTCTCACACGCCACTGCTGCTTTGATCTTCAGTTTTACGTTTAACACTTTTCAACGCACTTACCTCAGTCACCCTGCATGTCCACAGTTCTCAAATTGTTCTTCCGGGGTAGCGCACCAAATCCCATGTCATCATCCGTAACCACATGGAACTCGACTGCTATCTGTATGTTGTCAATTTTAACGGGAATAACAAAACTACCAAATGTAAGAACCTGGCTATTGCCTATACCAGTTAGATACTTGGAATAACCTGTTAACTGTTGATTCCTAACTTCATGAAAACGCATTTACACACGCCAGGGCAAAAGATCCCGCTCCCAGTATCAATAAGACCTTTGATGCAGACTGAAAACACACTCAGCATCCTTCAACTCAAAGACCAGAAGATGTTAGAAGACCTTTGACAGTTTATTCGACAACTTCCCTACAGCAGACAACGTTTGTTGATTTTTCGTGCTTCAACTGACTTTCAGTATTGCACTGCGCTGCAGTGTCCCGACTTACCGCATTTAAAACAAGAGAAATCTTTTTGTTACTATCTTTTTATTACATGCGATTCGTCACCACATTTAAAGCATTTACGCACTCTATCAACTTTCCCCTCTCTTCCCGCTACCTGCCGATTCTTTCTTAACAAAAGTCGATCAAGTTTGTTGACGACGCACTTGAATAACGCGCCTTTTTGATAAATCTCAATTTGGACTTTAGCTGTTAATCGTCTTAGCGATGTAATAGCATCTTATTTGTCCTGGAATTAGGAATACCTTCGATAAAGTACTCAATCAGGCTTTCGTCCTCCAGAACTATTGGCTTAGCAATTTCCCATAGGGCGTACGGGAACTCTTTTAACGTCTCACTTTTCTTCTGCTGACTTTCCCAACTGCTTATGAATTTCAGCAGACGACACCTTGACCTGAAATTCTTCTTTAAGTACCCTTTTCAACTTGAAATCCAACTATCAATACCCCTCTGGCTACAGAATGAACATTTTGCTGCACCTTCGAGTAACTGCTTTGCATATACGGCACAACTGTAAGTCACTCCACTGAACCGTGATTGCACATTCCTCTAATTCACATACCCATTGCTCAACAATCAATAGATTAGTCCCATCAAACTTAAAACGCTACCTTCTACGTCTTTAAGCGTAAACCATGACCGAACTCTTTCAGGCACTTGCATCCAATGGTGCTGTATGAGTTGAACCATCGTCATCAGCTAAATCACATTTTCGTCCTCATCTTCAAACCCATAATGAGACAGTAGTCTTTTTCTTGTAACACACTTTTCCGACCCGTTGTAGCTAACTGCAACTCTGCTAGCTTTCTTTATAAGATCGTCTACACGAAAGGCTTAAGAACTCGTTTCTCTCCATCTCACAATATTATCCAGCAAATAAAATAAAATTCTGTTAATTTAACAGCACACTTGGCTGTTAATATTGTTAGTATTATGTTAAATAAAAATGTGCAATATGTTAAGATAAGTGTTGATGCACATAATAAACTTAATTTCGTCAACAACTCAGCTCCGATGGCTTCAATCGGCCTAACCAGTTTCTTCCGTCCGCTTCTCGTGCTTCTTGCCACGGCCTGTGACCCGTTCTTCTTCTGCGTAGTTGCCCAAAGTGTGTATGCGGCGCACAAGATACACCACTTGCCATAGCACAAATGCCCGTTGCTCGAAATAACAGCGCAGCTGCAACTCACCACATGAAGTTCGTCGTTTATCAACACAGATCGACACACCAGCCTTCTTGGTTTGCCGTCTTTCTGCTCTTTACAGCACTGCTCAACAGATACAGCAGGTGTTCCAATAACAACGCACCAGCTATCGCCTGCGTAACCCGCTTTTGATCCAGTTCTCTGTTAGCGCCGTTTCACTCTAACTCACGCAACAGTCGTCTGTCTGCGTGTAGAAATCGACCTTGCTGCAATTTTCTACCTGCCAGCTGATGAGCTGGACGCCTGCGTAACCGATTGACCAATTTTCAACTCCTACGCACCAGCTCTTCCACTGCACGTACCAGATTATCTTTTTGGTTCTGCTCACATTATTTTCAGCCTGCTATCTCAATCGTTGGCCCAGATAACATCACTCGTCTCGCTGTTCACCAGTTTCGTTGACCCAAAATTTACCGCACACCAGCAACCAATACACGCACAAAATTCTCGAAATTTCGATCAACGTTTGCTTGTGGCGTCACACTGTCTCGCTCGCTCTCTCACTGCTGCATGCGCGCCAGAATTTCTGGTGTTTCTCAATGTTTTTTTCCACGAATTTGCACGCAGTTTCTTTAACCACACTTTTCACACCGCTGAATTTGGTCTTTAATTGTTGTCCATGGGCCGATCTCGGACGGAAGGCCCCCAATTGTATGTTCGAAGTTTATTTACTTGAACTGTTTAAATTATTTTATTATAGTATTTGTACATAATGTTTAATGACACTGGTACTTAATATATTTGATTATGGTTTATGAATTGATTAAATTAAATATTAGCTCCAGGTATAACAATTAAAAGGAATTCAAAACAACGATGTGAGCCAAACGAGACCTTCAGCAGAATGACTATTTCGTCATGTTTTCTCGTACGCGTAAAAAAATGAGGAAACGGTGCTGCCACCTTGCAGAGCATCGTAGTCAGCTAATTGGAGAGCTAAAACAGTGGCCACTGCATTGTTTTCTAGAGGGCTCTGCTGACTCTCGGATTCCCACATTATTATAGTTTTACGAAAAATTCTTGACTTCAACAAAAAATAAGACGTCGCGACACACACTTTACTTCAGAAATATATACTTTCAAGATTATATACATTTTCATTGCGTATATGCTGCTTTCGCATCCCGTGAATGCCTTATTCCTCATCAAATCTAAGGAATCATCTTGGTTAAAACAAATTGCACGATCTTCGAGCAGATTTTGGTCACGTAAGAGTCGATAAAGTGTAGCCGTTAGTTATCATATGGAGTCAAAAACATAATCGATAGGGGAGTTATTTACTGCTGTGTGTAGACTTGAGCGCAATGAGCTCTCATCCCAGTTGGATTGATTGGGATGTGTTTGGGGACAGTATAAATGTCAAATATATTAAGTTCAAATGTCACACTAAATGCACATCACTAGTTATTAAGTATTTTCTCTGCCCATCTGACATCTCGTACATAGTGCATTAACATTAAACACACATTTTCATTTCATGGTGTATTTTATTTTTATATGCTTTCACATATTACAGGTAAAATTTATCATAATCGGATGACTATATTATATAGCCCCATAGAAACTTCTCGGTCAAAAAACTACTTCTTATGAGAAAAACTTTTTCGTTTTCTTGGTATATATTAGTTTTTATATGCTTTCACATAATTTTGAAAAAATTTGATCAAAATCGGATGACTATAGCTATGGCTGCCATAGGACCGATCGGTCGGAAATGTGTTTTTTTTATGGTATTACATTGTTATTATCAATGATTTAAAAATTGTAAATATCTGATATCTATATCCTATATATATTTTACCGGTTAAATCAGTTGGAGAAAAGTTTTTCAAGTGTATTAAAACTTCGGCACAGTCGAAGTTAGCTTTGCCTTCTCGTTTTTCTCTACATTTACAAATCGACTTAAAAACTTCTAAGGATTTCTCTTGAACAGGTGCAAATGCTACTTCGAGAATGATAACCATATTCACTTGGTGAGTAGGGTATATTAAAATTGATGTGATATTTGTAACGTTAAAGGAATATATATTATTGATCAGCAGTAATAGCCAAGTGAATCTTCCGTTTGTCCGTGAGTCTGTTTTTATGCTATCTCTTCCCTCAATTTTAAAGCTATCTTATCGGAAACGGCTGGATCGAATGAATCTAGCATATACCTAACATATGAACGAAACGGTAAGAAAAACTTTTTCGTAATAGACCACAAATAGCGTTGGATAGAAAGTGGATAACGCAACCCTTTAAACTTACTCTTCTGGATATTATGTTTGCTATCCCCCCCTATAACACTATAAAACAACAACACTTCACTTTTGAACTGAATTCGAAATGAATCGCATCTCAAGGCGCTGTATCGTCGCTTGCGTTTATCATTACGCGTCCAAGATGCTACTTATATTTTTCGGTATGGCGGTCTCTCGGTGTTGTATCGAAAAAAAAACAGAGAGCTCTCTCCCTTAAGCTTAGTACTCAGACCAGCTAACGTCCGCTAAGCGGAACTGTGCAACTTCTTACGGTCGGGGTAAGATAAATTTTCAGTGTGACCACAAACTCGCAAACGGCCACACTGCAGCTTTGTTTTGTTGACATCTACAAATTAATTGGAAAATGCAGGAATATTTGCATGATATGTGGAGAGCAGAAGTCCTGGGCAATGCCTTAGTTGTGGGGATGACGGTGTATTGTGCAGCAATGGAGGAGGAAGAAGCAAATGCACGGAGCCAGCGTCGTAAATTTTGGGTGAACCCATATTTGCAGGGAAGAGGCAATAAAGGAAGGTTTGCTATCGATGTAAGTACAATTTATTAATACATTTTTCTATACATATCACTATGTTTTATAAACATTTTATAGTTTGAAAACATGACGCAGAACCCAGCAGTTTTTTTTGAAAATTTCCATATGATGGAGAGCAACTTTAATTGCCTTTTTGGAATGTTGGAGCAGCACTTGGTCCCGAAGAAAAACACTCGCCCAGACGCAATTCCGCCCAAGGCTAAGTTGGCCATTGTTCTGGAGTAAGTTAGCTTAGCAAAAATACAAACATTCATTTTAAATAGATTATTTTATTAGGTATCTTGCATCGGGAGATTTGCAGCGTCACATCGGATCGACTTACCGGATATCCAAACAACATTTGGGCGTTATAATTGGCCGGGTGTGCCGTGGCGTTTGTGCTGCGCTATGTGGAGAACTACCAAAATGGAACCCACGTAATATGTTGAGTTGGGCTGAAGCCTTCGAGACTCAATGGAACTTTTCGAACTGCATTGGTACAGTTGACGGAAAGCATGTAGCAATAAAGGCACCACCCAATAGTGGAAGCGCTTTCTACAACTATAAGGTAAGTAGGCGAATAATAAGCAAACCACACGTATGTAATTACATGTAATTTTCCGCCCTCTGTCTTAGCTCTAATTTACTTTAAGCATTGTTTCGGTTTCATTTGGCCGTTGACACTCTGACATATTTCAGTTATCATTCCAAACTTTCTCAAGATTTTAATTTTTGTTTTGTTTTTCATTTCTTCTCTTTCATAATTTGGCAATTGTCTCTTTAACTTTTGATACGTGTTAATGTTGATGTGAGCTTCTTTGCTTTTTGTGTACATTACGAAATGGCCTTCGAAACTTCAACTTTTCCACTTTAATTGAGGCCGTCCAACTTTCGCAACTGAAGTTGTGAAAAAAAAACTTTAAAGGAAGAGAGGGAGAGCAAAAAAATACGCTGAACTCAGTGGATTTTTCTTGGGTTTCTGTGTTAATTAGATTACACTGTGAAAAGGGTTAAGAAAAATAACTAATTAATAAATGGGTTAAACCTATAAAAACTTAAAAAAAATTTGAATAAAACGAAATTTTACACAGAATTCCAGCTTGAAATATGTCAATAAACTACTGGTTAACCCATTACAGGTCTCTATTAATTTAATAGCACGCAAGCTTAATGAAAAAACCTGTAGTTCAGCCAGCTGACTTTTGCTTCTGCTTTCATTATCATAAACAATTTTTTTTAAATACACAACTAAGAATATTATAACGAGAAGGCAAAGCTAAATTCGACTGTGCCGAAGTTTTAATACTCTTGAAAAACTTTACTCCAACTGATTTAACCTGTAAAATCTATATAGGATATAGATATCAGATATTAAAAAATTTTAAATCATTGTTAATAAAAATTTGATACCATAAAAAAAACCTTTCTTGGTAAAACACATTTTCCGATCGATCGGTCCTATAGCAGCTATATGCTATAGCTATCAGATTTTGATCAATTTTTTCAAAATTATGTGAAAGCATATAAAACTAATATATACCAAGATTGGGGACGCTACGATAGAAAACAAAAAAGTTTTTCTCGCTAGAAGTCGTTTTTGACAGACCGTTTCTATGGCAGCTATATGATATAGTCATCCGATTTTGATCAATTTTTCCTGAATTGTATGGAAACATATAAAACTAGTATATACCACGATTGGTGACGCTACGATGAAAAACAAAAAAGTTTATCTCACTAGAGCCAGTTTTTTGACCAATCGTTAATATGGCAGCTATATGATATAATCATCCGATTTTGATAAATTGGTTCAGTATTATGTGGAAGCATGTAAAACTAATATATACTAAGATTGGTGAAGCTACGATGGAAAACAAAAAAGTCATCCGATCCGGCCGGTTCCGACATATTAGTTGCGTGCAGCAAAAAGAAGACTCTGTGCAAAATTTCAGCTCGATAGCTGTAAAACTGAGGGACTAGTTCGCGTAGAAACAGACAGACGGACAGACAGACGGACAGACAGACGGACAGACAGACGGACAGACAGACGGACGGACAGACGGACGGACGGACAGACGGAATTGAACTCAGCTCGTCGTCCTGATCAAAAATATATATAGTTTATGGGGTCGGAAATTAATATTTCTATTCATTTACAAACTTCTGGCAAAATTAATATACACTTTTCAAGTGTATAATTTATTGAGGGCTGATTTTTCATCTAACAAATAACTGAGTAAATTTTACGGTTAGAACCTATTTAGAAGATGAGAAATCGACTCTATGTAAGGCAATATCTTACCTGGTTTAAATATTTAATGCGTGTCCCGCGTTACCCGCGGTAATCTCGTTTGGATATAAGTCTTGTTTCGAATTCGACTGTTAAAAGTGTTTGAGCCGAACCAAAAATTACAATTTTAAAAAAGCTTGCGTCTTCATTGCCCTAAACGGGTACTCATTGACCCACGTAACCAAACCTTTAATTCATAAAGTAAATGAACTAGTTAAGAAACTTAAAAATATTTAATGAATCTCAATGAATTGGTTCAAAAAGTTAACTTTTTCAGAACTTAAAGTAGTTTTAGTAAACTTAAAAAACAAGGGCGTAGCCAGCTTTCCATAAAGGGTGCGCCAAAATTAAAAACAATTCTCGTTGTTTAATATAAGGTGCTGTAAAAAAATCCGTTATTTGTTTATTATTTATTTTAGTATCCGGCCCTATTTAAATGGTTCCAAACGGTTTTTTGTGCAATCTTTAACCTGAAAAATACCGGAACGAAATCGACGAACCCTATTCACATTTTCAGCCGCATGACTTGCGTGTTCACCTTTATCAAACAAAATCCGCATGACTTGCATGTTCACCTTTATCAAACAAAAAACAATGTAGAGTATTTTCTCTTTGCAATGGGTCATTTTTGACACGTGCGCAAACTAAACTGAATCAATGAAATGCAAAACTGTCACGAAGCTTTTTCAGTACTAACTGTCATCTTTACAACGTCATCTGTTGTAAATCAATGAAATAAAAACTAAGTCAGATACAGAGTACTAAAGCCATCTATTGGAAAAATAATGGATTACTTTTTACTACACCTTATAGGTTTTCAACGAATATTTTAATTTGACATAAATGTACCCTTTACAAGGGTGTAGAACATTTTTCCGATACCTATGACTATATGTTACCTCCCAAAAGAGTTAAAAAAAAAAACCTATATTTTGAGTATATGTTTGGTTGAAACATTTTACTTTTTTGATGCAAAAATTATGAAAATACATTATCTTTAAAAATATTTAAAACGAGAAGGCAAAGCTTACTTCGACTGTGCCGAAGTTTCAATACACTTGAAAAACTTTACTCCAACTGATTTAACTGGAAAAATATATATAGGATATAGATATCAAATATTTAAAATTTTTAAATCATTGATAATAAAAATTTGACACCACAAAAAAAACTTGTATTAGTTAAACACATTTTCCGACCGATCGGTCCTATGGCAGCTATATGCTATAGTCATCCGATTTTAATAAATTTTTTAAAATTTTTGTGAAAGTATATGAAACTAATATATACCAAGATTGGGGGGACGAAACGTTTTCTCACTAGAGAGTTTTCTACCGAAAGAAGAAAACAAAAAAGTTTTTCTCACTAAAGTAGTTTTTTGACCGATCCGTATTCTATAGCGAGATTTGATAATTTTTCCGGAATTATGTGAAGCATATAACAGCTATATGATACGCTGGAAAAAAAGTCATCCGATTTCTTAACCGGTTCCGACATATTAGTTGCGTGCAGTAAAAGAAGACTCTCTGCAAAATTTCAGCTCGATAGCTTTAAAACTGAGAGACTAGTTCGCGTAGAAACAGACAGACGGACAGACGGACGGACGGACACTAGCAAGCAAAATTTCCAAGGCCTGCATGGATTTTGGGTAAAATTCAGTTCTTTCAAACGAGCTTATCAAATCTGTAAATTTTCTTTTTGACATGCTTTGTACCACAACTCTAGCTCATGCTCTATGCCATCCAAACCATAAAAAGTGCTAGCATCAGCAATTTTACATTTCATATCATTGAAACTGGCTTTTAAAACACGTGATGGATGCAGCGCGGTAATAGCAAATGCTGGATTATTTTCTTATTTATTTTTCTGGGTGTAGTTATTTCAACAAAAGACTTGTTTGCCAATTCAGAGGCTTCTTTGAAAATATTATTAAATACTACATCAGCGGTCGATCTATGCGTTTCAACTATTTCTAAAATGTCTCGAATTTGCTCGGTGCATTTTATAATGTCGTTGCTTTTTGATTGCATTATGTTGACTACTGATTCAAGTACGCCGTAGTATTTTGTTATAATGCAGAGACAAATTATAAACACGCATTTACAAGCAGCACTGTGTAATTGATATGCGAGCTTTCTGGTGGGAGCATTTCCTTCAACGCTTAATTTTTCCAGCGCAAAAATTATTTCAATAAAATATTTATTAAAATCGCTTATGCTTGCATTTTTTTCTGACCACCGTGTTTCACAAAATGAATGAATATTTGGAACATATTGTCTTCTTATAACCGATTCTTTAAAAAAGTTAATAATGTATTTTATAGTAGAAATTGTGTTACGAAATTCTGGCACGGCGTTTAAATCATTCACCACCAAATTAAGCCTATGACTAGCGCAATGGAAATATTGGCTTTTGGGAAATGATTGCCTTAAAATTTTCTGCACCCCTCCAGTTTTTCCAGCCATTGTGACACATCCGTCAAACCCTAGTCCGACACATTTTAAAGGATCAAGAATCATTTCGGTTACAAAATCTTTTATGGTAGCAGCGATGTTTTGTGCGTTCATTGATTTAAGCTCAGCAAAGCCGAGAAGCTCTTCGCGAATTAACATCTGATCTTTATCGCAAAATCTAATGCCAATAGATAATTGCTCTTTTCCAGACATATCGGCTGTCTCTATTGCTAATATACTGTATGCTGCAGATTTTCTTATATCTTCACATATATAGGATTTTAATAACTTATAGCATATATCTATCAGCTCATTTTTGTATTTGCGGCGACGAGTACGTTGCCCTTTTATTCGCGTTCAAATTTTTCTTTAACGCTTTATCACCAGCTTCAAGTCTCATCAGCAACAAATCTTTTAATATACCTGAAAATAGAGTACAACTACGTTTTCTTAATTCAACCGTTAAATTCAATTATAACTACCATCATCATTTGATTTTCCTCGAAGTGGAAGATCATGTGTACCTCAAAAAATTATTGTAGAAACAATAGATTTTAAAGAGTCTATTTTCAGCAATAATGATTTTATGGCCACTTTTTTTGGACGTCAACTGGCTGTGTGTCAAAAACACACTGGCGATTGTGTGGCTTCCATGTGAACATTAGAAGCAGCATGAGACTTACAATTTTCATGCATTTTTTTGAAGTTTACGAATGGTCGTAGTACAAACGAATTAACTACTCCACGTATTTTTACGGGCTTAAACAAAACACAGTATATACAAAAGGCTCCTTTCAATTTATGTGAATAAGCTATCCATGGCTTATACATATCAAGCCAATTGTAGTTGAACTTGCGCTTTAAAGAAGTGGAGTCGGCGGTAAAGTCATAGATAGGTGGAGGCGCCCAGCAGTTGGCCAGAAGCTCATGTTTTTCGGTGTAAGTCATGACTCTAGTTAGATTAACCCACACACAAAAAAAAAACAACGTAAATCCAACTATTTACACTTAGATTCAAATATTTTCACCAATAATATTGCACCACAGTGTTTATTTGTTTGTTGTTTTATTAAATATAAAGTGTGTCAACTTAAAACTTTCATTTAATATGCCCATAGTTGATATAAAGTGTTGTACTGTTATATTTAATGTGGTGGCATATTTAAATAAATGTTTAAGCATATTCACTTAAACTATTATTCATAGTGAAATGCTTACACTGCCATAGTTAATTTAATTATTGCCAACTTTAATATTACTATGTTTAATATTGGTTTTAAATTTATATCATATTACATATAAATATGTTTCATATTAAAATCAAATTATACTGTTTTGCAGTCATTTCGATTGTTCTTGACTCACACACATTCGCAGTATGTTACGCAAACATACACAAAAAAAACTGTACCATTCAGGCTCAACTCAACACCAAACGGGCTCAATAATGGGTTGATCATGGAATGACATGAGCTGCGCCCGAGAGATTTTTTTTTTTATAACTACTTTGCAGAGGGTATATTAAATTGTCACGATGTTTCTAAATTTCCACCACTAAGTATTTTTCTTGATCAGCATGACGAGCTGGTTCATTTCCGTCTGTCCGTCTGTCCGTCTGTTTCTATCTATCTCCTCCCTCTTTTGAAGCTATCTTGACCAAACTTTCCAAAAAGTCTTTAAATAAAATACGCTGCATTTGGAATCGCCGGATCGGTTGACTATATCATATAGCTGCCATAGGAACGATCGGTCCGAAAATTTCTAATAGAAAAACTTTTTTGTTTTCCATCGTGCATCACCAATCGTGGTCATATAAGTTTTATATGCTTCCACACAATTCTTGAAAAATTTATAAAATCGGATGACTATAGCATATAGCTGCCAATAAACGGTCGGTGCAAAAACGTGTTCTAATGAGAAAAACTTTTTGTTTTCCATCGTACAGCACCAATTTCCTATGTTTTACTTTTAGAAAAATTGATCGAAATCGGATGACTATAGCATATTGAACGGTCGGTTAAATTTGAAAACTTTTGTTTGATAATAATTGTTTCTATACTTGGATACTATAGCATATAGCTAAGTCTTTGAGATCGGTTTAAAAACTAATTCTAGTGAGAAAAAACTTTTTGTTATCAATGGTAGCGCCTTTCAAAATTAAATTAAAACATATTTTATAAATAATTGTATTTTAATTCATTTAAGTCTTCTTTAATATGAAGAAATATATTATAAATTTATAATACTTACTTTAACTTGCCTTGTCTGGGAATCGAACACGGGACCTCGGGGACTAAAGCACGAGAACTTCTGCGTCTCAGCGCACTCGACCACAGCGCGCTTGCCAGACTAGGCGCCCAATGACATACAAGAGCGTTTGCTCCAGACGACAAAAGAGAGAAGCCAAGAGAGCAAATTTGCTATTGCTCTCAGCTCACTCGACATTTAAGCCCGAATCGGATTAAAAACAATCCCAAAAGGGATCAATATCGGATAATCAATCCTAAAAGGGTTTAAAATTTCAATCCTTCCGTCGGGTTCAAATCAAGCTTTTTAGTCTTAAAAATATCCCGGCATTTTTTTTTCTGTTTATGTATGTTTGCATGAGTGCAGGGCACCGCTACTTAAAATTTAAGTTATTTAAAAGTTCGATTTATATATTTCCAGGCAAAGTGTCAAGCACTTCGTTTTAACGTTGTTGAAATTGTACATTAAATTAACATCAAAATCAAATTAAATATTTTTCATATTTAAGTTAACTATATTTCATATTTACCACTGGTTTTTTTTATATCAAGTGGTAAATGTTTGATTTTAATATGATTACCTTATACTTTAAGTATGGGCAAATTTAAAATTAAATATGGAAAATATTTGATTTACATATTTTCATAGTACATTTATATTTACTTGAAAAATCTTTGATTTTAAGTTGAATAAAATGTTTAAACTTGATACGAAACATATTTATTATACCCTTGCAGAGGGTATATTAAAATTGTCACGATGTTTGTAACGCAGTGAAGGAAGCATTTCCGACCACATAAAGTATATATATTCTTGATCAGCATGACGAGCTGAGTTCATTTCAGTCTGTCCGTCTGTCCGTCCGTCTGTCCGTCTGTCCGTCTGTTTCTATGCTATCTCCTCCCTCAGTTTTGAAGCTATCTTGACCAAACTTTGCAAAAAGTCTTTAAATACAAATACGCTGCACATTTGTCGGAATCGGCCGGATCGGTTGACTATATCATATAGCTGCCATAGGAACGATCGGTCCGAAAACTAGTTCTAATGAGAAAAACTTTTTTGTTTTCCATCGTAGCATCACCAATCGTGGTACATATAAGTTTTATATGCTTCCACACAATTATTGAAAAATTTATAAAAATCGGATGACTATAGCATATAGCTGCCATATAAACGGTCGGTGCCAAAACGTGTTCTAATGAGAAAAACTTTTTTGTTTTCCATCGTAGCATCACCAATCGTGGCACATATAAGTTTCATATACTTCCATACAATTCTAGAAAAATTGATCGAAATCGGATGACTATAGCATATAGCTGCCATATAAACGGTCGGTTCAAAAACTAGTTCTAGTGAGAAAAACTTTTTTGTTTTGCATCAAAGCATCACCTATCTTGGTATATATTAGTTTCATATACTTCCATACAATTCTAGAAAAATTGATCGAAATCGGATGACTATAGCATATAGCTGTCATTGGAAGGATCGGTTTAAAAACTAATTCTAGTGAAAAAACTTTTTTTGTTATCAATGGTAGCGCCTTTCAAAAACTGCAAGGGTATTTAAAACATCGGCGTAGCCTGTTAGCCTTCTCTTTTTTAATTATGTTTTTTGTAAGTATGTGCATAATACAAACAAATATGACTTAACATAAGATTTAATATGACAAACATTAAATTAAATTTGCGTACATCTTCATTTTAATAAATTTCATATTAAATCTGTAATGTTAATATGTTTTTAGTTAAAATTAAGTCATTTATATTTGAATCTAATATGAAAAATAGCATTTTCAAAATTAATATACTAATATTTAACTATACTATGCACTTTTTTTATCAGTGCACAGCCTATATCATTTGGATGACAGTCTAGGCCGTCGTTCGCATTGGCTACACGTTCAGGACTTTTTCCGTTGTCATCAGAGTCGCTTGGGCTATACCTTCGCTTTGAAGCTGCATTCCCCAGGCGTATCTTCTCATTGACTTTATTTACAGCCACACGGTCTTTGTGTTTGATTAAAGAAGACGACGCATGTTATTTTTTTGCAAATAACTTTCATTTTCTGTAGTTTTTCTTTTTAACTTGAGAGAAATTGCTGGCCTGGCTAACAAGTCATTGACAAACTGCCAACTTTAAAAGCCAAACTTGTAAACAGCTGAGGATTTAAGACAGCGACGACCACTCCCTGGGCCTGGCTTAAGTGTGTCATGCAAATTGTCCTTCTGCGTGTGTGTGTGCCTCTGCTGGTAATTTGATATTGTCATTAGTTTCGTGTGCGCACTCGAATGTGGCCCACCACTCGGACAAGGAAGTATCTTTTGTATCTTTTACTTGACAGCAGCGATTATGTTACTTGTGGGTGGTTTGGTTGGTTGGATGGGAGGACATTTCTTTTCCCTATATGCATTATGCATGCCATGACGCTCATTAGTGCGGCTTGTTGTTGCTCCATTTTGTGGGGAAGGAGGGCATGGGCGAGGCAGCAGACCTTTTAATGGGCCAAAAAAGAACAATAGCTTTAAATTGCAGTCGAGGCCACTTTAACTTGACTAAATTAGTTGGAAAATCTCTCATGAAATTTTCACAAATTGTCGCCACTTTTTCTTTCATTCTGCTCAATGACAAAAAACTTTTGAGCGATTGCAACAGTTTCAGTAACCGAAAGCACTTAACTTAAATGTCAAATGTCAGTTTTGTAACTTTTTTTATACACTTCAAAAGTGTATATTAATTTTGCACCAGAAGTTTGTAACGCATAGAAATATTCATTTCCGACCACATAAACTATATATATTCTTGATCAGGACGACGAGCTGAGTTCAATTCCGTCTGTCCGTCCGTCCGACTTTCCGCCTGTCCGTCTGTCTGTTTCTGCGCGAACTAGTCCCTCAGTTTTAAAGCTATCGAGCTGAAATTTTGCACAGAGTCTTCTTTTTACTGCACGCAACTAATATGTCGGAACCGGCCGGATCGGATGACTATATCATCTAGCAGCCATAGAAACAGTCGGTTAAAAAACTAGTTCTAGTGAATAAAACTTTTTTGTTTTCCATCGTAGCGTCACTAATCTTGGTATATGATGGTTAAATATGCTTCCACACATTTATGGAAAAATTTATCAAAGTCGTATCACTATAGCATAAAGCTGACATAGAAACGGTCGGTCAAAAAACAAGTTCTAGTGAGAAAAACTTTTTTGTTTTCCATCGTAGCGTCACTAATCATGGTGTATTTTATTTTTATATGCTTTCACATAATACAGGAAAAATTTATCAAAATCGGATGACTATATTATATAGCTTGTTATTATCAATGATTTAAAAATTTTAAATATCTGATATCTGGTTAGAAACTGAGCTTTACCTTTATTTTTGGTAGCACTTACTTGGCCAAATAAAATGCCTTGCTTGTTGTTCTGATCGTGGCAAAACGTAAGGCTGAGTTCACATTGTTCGACGCAAGAGACATGATAATCTAGTAAGCCTTTATATTGTATTGGTTTGAATTTCAAATGACATACTATTCACAATGAAAGCAAGACAACATAAGGGCCTACTAGATTGTCATGGCTCATGCGTCGAACAGTGTGAACAATATTACAAAACAGTAAGTAGCACTAGGAGTATAATTCCCAAAAAAATATGTGAGAGGGGTTATACACGATTTTAATTTTTTCTTCTGAGTGTTTTCGGTGCTTAGGCTTTGCAGGCACAACCACTCTGGTCAGTGATCAAGAGAAGAAAAGACAGAGGCTGGCAACCGGAAAAGGCAGCTAGCTAGTAGGCGGATGTGCTTACAGCAGAAATGCAATTGTCAGTACATCGGATACCCACGGCTGTATTAAGTGATATTTTGTCAGTTAATCGGGTACTTGGGTACTTTGCCGATACATTGATTTGCGAAAAAACAATGCAAATGATAATGAATAGATCCAACAATTATTTATAAAATTAGACTCTATTATTATTTTCTTAGGGAAAAATTTAATTATTTATACTTGGAATAAAATTAGCTACTACTAAAAGCAAGACCTACTACTAAAATTAAACGAGCTAGGCAAAACAATTTGCATACTTTTAGGCATTATGAAAAATCTGTTGCTGGCCTTGTAATAATCGCCACTTCAAATCCCCCTGACCCAAATCGCACTTGGGGTTATCTCAAGGGTGATACTCGCTTGTAACAAGGACTAACGATCTTTAACTATTGCTTTATGTCCTTAGCGTGATATTTTCCGGTAAGGTGACCTTGCATATCCTCGAGTTCATAATAACTGTTTCCTAGCTTACTTCGGACTCTGGCCTTCACAAAGGTTGGTGCAAGCTTTGCGTTAAATCCTTTTGCGAAGTTGCTCTGCTGGAAATTCGTACGAAAAACTTATGGTCCAACAACAAATGAGACGTTTCGACTTCGAAGATTATATACATTTTCATTGCGTATATGCTGCTTTCGCATCCCGTGCATCGCCTTATTCCTCATCAAATCTAAAGAATCATCTTGGTTAAAACAAATTGCACGATCTTCGAGCAGATTTTGGTCACGTAAGAGTCGATAAGTGTAGCCGTTAGTTATCATATGCTGTCCAAAAACAAATCGATAGGGAGTGTTATTTACTACTGTGTGTAGACTTGAGCGCAATGAGCTACAAATCTTACTGGCCTGCTATCGAAAATCAAGGGAACGCTCAATCCTCAACTCTTTCTGATGATCATATCATTCCTTGATAATAGATCCTTTAGAGTGGTCCAGGATGGCCTTGCATCCCGAAAGAACAGAATTCGAGCAGGAGTTCCTCAGGTGCTCTGTATTGCCTAGTTACATATAGACATGCCATGTCTATACAGCCACCGATACGCTCAGGAATACCTGAAAAGGTTCGAGAACTGGGCGTGCAGGTGGAACATCGCAGTGAACCCGGGAAAGTGTGCCAAAACATATACGCTAAGGAGGGGACATCAGCCCTAAAGTCTTCTTACATGGAGAGGTGCTACCTCACAAAACCAGCCATAAATACCTCGGGGTTAGACTTGACAAAAAGGCCACATTTGGCCAACATGTCAAGGAGGTGGTGGCTGCATGAAATCCAAGGCGCGAAGGATGAGATGGTACTCCTTAACGCCCAATAACAAGCCTCGCTTAAAAATAAGGTTCTTAATATACAAAAGTAATCATTGCACCAATCTGGCGGTACGGTGTGCAGGTGTAAGGAATCGCTGCAAAGTCTCATCTAAACCGAATACGCACATTCCAGGCCAAGATGCCGAGGAGTATTTCAGGAGCCGAGTGTGCACAGTGACCTTGAGCGGGATTTCCTGTCTCCTATGGTAGGGGTGATGTGTACTCCAATATTATCCAGGAGGGTTTCCTACCCAGTAAGAATGGTCTGCCAGTTGCTCAGCGTACCATATTCAGCTGGATTTACCCCCCGCAAATGTGTGTGCGTAGGTTCGATCCCCCTCCCAATTTCTCTTGAACCCCTTGCAAAGGGGGGGAGAATGTTGAAACCAACAGATCACAGATCACAACAGCATACTGATGTGTGACTGGCTCTCTTTTTTCCCCTAACGGATATATTCATTTCACCATAGAATTACCACGTACTTTTAAGTCCATGAAGGCATTGTGTTTTAGTTTTTGTCTTAGTTCAAAACTGAAGTCGAGCAGAAGTAAAGATAATTTGTTAAAGGATTGAATATCAGTGGTTTATACCCGTTACTCGTAGAGTAAAAAGGGTATACTAAGTTCAGCAAATGTATGTAACAGGCAGAAGGAAGCATCTCCGACCCCATAAAGTATATATATTCTTGATCAGCATCAACAGTCGAGTCGATATAGAACATGTCCGTCTGTCCGTCTGTCTGTCTGTCTGTCTGTCTGTCTGTCTGTCTGTCTCTCTGTCTGTCCGTCTGTCTGTCTGTATGAACACCTAGATCTCAGGAACTATAAGAGCTAGAGCTACCATTTTTTCAGTGTAGACTTGTATCTTTTGCACGCAGATCAAGTTTGTTTCAAATTTTTGCCACGCCCCCTCCCGCCCCCGCAATATGAAAAAACCTCATATCTCCCACAATTTTGAAAATAGATTGTTCGAACCTTCGAGACATATATTTTAATCATCATTACCTATCGATCCGCCATACATCATTTTTCGATCAGATGAACGATAGAAAGTTCCGCTCCCGCAATTTCAAAAATTCCTCATATCTCCCACAATTTGGGTAACCTTACCCTGAGTAACGGGTATATCGAAGTCGAGCAGGGCCGACTTCAACTTACGCTCTCGTTTTTCTCTGGGAACCTACATTTCTACAAAGTTCATACTTATACTTATTTACCAACCACCCCCCGACACAACAAAAATAAAAATTGAAAGAAAAGTGTATAGTATTTCTATGGAAACATAGTTAAATGTAGTATAATATATTGTTTAATAATTTTAAAATTATTCAAACACAAAAAAATGTTAATAAAGCATTTTTAGACAGCAGTCCCCCCAGAGTTAAATACAATATTTTCATCTCTTTTGCGCTGTGTGCCCTTTTTATACACTTGAAAAGTGTATATATTAATTTGTCTAGAAGTTTGTAACGCATAGAAAGATCCATTTCCGACCCCATAAACTTATATATTCTTGATCAAAACGACAAGCTGAGTTCATTTCTGCTTCGTCCGTCCGTCCGTATGTCTGTCCGACTGTCTGTCCGTCTGTCTGTTTCTACGTGAACCCGTCTCTCAGTTTTAAAGCTATCGAGCTGAAATTTTGCAACAGAGTCTTCTTTTACTGCACGCAACTAATATGTCGGAACCGGCTGGATCGGATAACTATATCATATAGCTGCCATAGGAACGATCGGTCTAAGAACAAGTTCTAGTTAGAAAAACTTTTTGTTTTCCATCGTAGCGTCACTAATCTTGGCATATGTTATTTTATATGCATTCACATAATTCTGGAAAAATGTATCAAAATCAGATCACCATAGTGTATAGCTGCCATAGGAACGATCGGTCGAAAAACAGATCTTTGAGAGAAAAACTTTTTTGATTTTCATCGTATGCGTCTCCAATCGTATATATTTGTTTTATATGTTTCCACACAATTCTAAAAAAAATTTATCGAAATCGATATTTATAGCATATAGCTGCCATATAAACAGACGGTCAAAAAACTACTTCTAGTGAGAAAAACTTTGTGTTTTTATCGTAGCGTCCCCAATTTTGGTATGTATTAGTTTTATATGCTTTCACATAATTTCGAAAAAAATTATCAAAAACTGGATGACTATAGCTTTCTTTTTGGTATCAAATTTTATTATCAATGATTTAAAAATTTTAAATATCTGATATCTATATCCTATATATATTTTTCAGTTAAATCAGTTAGATAAAGTTTTCAAGTGTATTAAAACTTCGCTGGTCAGTCGCTTTGCCTTCTCGTTTTTATCTTTTTTGTAATATTTGCTGCTGGGCTTTGGTTGCAACTAGATCATTGCCGCTTGACATTCATTATTGCGCTTCGGACAAGTAAACATCGTGATGAGTGATATTGACAGTGATTTGCATATTAACGAGACAGTAACAGACGAAATTCGTCTGAAAGACTTGTTAAATGAATTAAATATGGAAAGTGTTTTATCATTTTTGATAGGTAAGTGTAATTAACATTAAACATAATCACATATGTATGTACATGTATGTCCACATGTATGTGTGTGTGTGTGTGTTTTTAGTTGTGTTTTGTGTATGCCGGTGTGTATGTACATACGTATTCGCGCGTTTTAACTAAGTGAAATTACAATGTACATAGTATGTACTACATACATATGTTCATATGTATATATGTGTGTGTGCAAAAATATTGCGTAATTATAATAGAATTCCGAAAGGCCTAAACATACACACATTCATACAAAAATTCACGTGAAAAACACAAGTGAGAAAAAAAACTGTTAAACAAGATTATACGTGCAAATTTGTGAATTTACAAGTAATTGTTTCAACGTTCAAACTAAAATGTACATACATATACACAGCGTCACTGACTTCTTCTTGCGCATATGCATGTACATACATGCACACATGCGGACATGCATACATAACACATATGTACATTAGAAAAATTTTGGAATTTGTTGTATTTTTTATTTATTTAACGTTCTTTTTTGTAAACATTTGTATGTAGATGCTCGCGTCACATATAAAAGCCTTCAATATATGACGGCAGAGGACATCAAAGAAGCGATTCCCCCAATGGGCTTACGAATGGAGTTTAGAGAAAAATTGTTCCTTTGGCGTAAAAAAGAGGTAAGGCTTGACAAAAAAATTGTATTATGCACTTTCAGAGGGTATTTTAAAAACGTACTGATATTTGAAACGCATTAGTATATTTTTCTTTATCAGCATGTACAGCCATGTCCGTACGTCCGTCTGGTTCTATGCTATCTCCTCGTCATCTTTTTAATCAAACTTTGCACATATTCTGCACTGACCTGATTGGATAACTGTAGAAAATAGGTTCCATAGGAACGATCATTCCGAAGACAAGTTTTAGTTGGAAAAACAATTTGTCTTAAACAAAAAAAAAAAAAATCATCTGGAAGAGTTTTATTTTGCACAGATTCACTAAGATCGGATGAATATATTGTCTAGCTAAAAATAGTTTTCAGCCATGGCAATTATTCAACTAGCACACAGAAAAAAAAATGCCGGGATATTTTTAAGCCGAAAAAGCTTGATTTAATCCCGACGGACGGATTGAAATTTTAAGCCCGTTTAGGATTGATTATCCGTAAATTGATCCCATTTGGGATTGTTTTTAATCCGATTCGGGCTTAAATGTCGAGTGAGAGAGCGCACAAGCTGAGAGCATAGCACGAATTGCTAAGAATGCAGCAGGCTTTGTACCGTATGTTACGGTGTCCAAAGTATAGACCTTAATGTCTTCGTTGGGACTATCACGCCATAGGATGCATTGGAGATATTGATCAGGATCAGTCATCAGTACACAGCGGTACATCTTGCAGATATCCGCACAATGCAACTTTGAAAAATCGAAATCGCAGCAAAAGTAAGGAATATTTTCGGCTGTATAGAAGGACCCGTAAACAACAAATCATTTAGAGAAAAGACAGAAGTAGATTTAGCAGAGTCATCGAACACAACACGCAATTGTGTGGTCGAGCTATCCAACTTTTGGACGCAGTGGTGGGGCAAAAAAATACTGAGGCAATGAAGATTGCTTAGCAGATAGTGACATGTGGCCTAATTCAATATATTCCTTTATAAGCAACATATTGTGACTTTATTTCTGAATTTTTGGCCAATTTCAATTCCAATGATTTAAAACGGCGCAAAGCACGATCGTATGAATCTCAAGCGCGTCTAAACTAGTTTTTGGCAGGGAGCCCAGAACTGCACAGAATACTGTAGATTTCCAGAAAGCGAGCATACAGAAATGTTGAGTGTAGAACCACAGCAATTGTCAATTTCTAAAAATTTGCAATGCATCGTTTTCCAACTGGCTATCGGGTTTCTTAGCAACGGAAACTAGAGAGGAGTGCTTGCGATCATCAAATCTGATCCCACCAGACACGATCCATCCAAGTCTGGTTTTTTGCAGTGTTGGCAGATGATCGGCTACTCGAATTTGTCCAACGCAAAGCAGGTCAAAGAACAGACCAGCTCCAATTAGCAGATCGATTCTTTGACTTTTTGTAGAAAATCGGATCAGCGAGGAACAAGTTGCTGGGTAAATTCCAATCAGAAGCGTTTAGGTCGAAGTGAGGTTGATAATCGGTGATTGTTTGAGTTAAAACAGCAGAAAAGGATTTGCTGTAACCCTTGTTTCGAGATTGCGCAAAAATATCAACCGATTTGTCTGACGAAAGCAATGATTCACCGATGCCTGATATTATCATATTAGAGCGAAGAATTTGAGTTGCAGCTGACAACTACGGTGACGGTTGATTTGAGATGCAGAGGCTCGGCATGGTACAAATACGCCAGATCGATTTTTGACGGCTTTAGGTGGAGACGAGATGGAAGTTGTAGAAATGAGAGAAGAATTTTGTGAAGTAGGTGGGGCTGCGGGTTGAGTAATAGGTGGAGTGAAACTAGAATCCATATGAAGCAACGAGTGATGCTTCTGATGGCAATGTTTGCAATTCCCAGATTTACATTGCTGCAAGCTGTGCCCTTTGCGAAGGCAATTGAGGCAAAGATGTAGCCGTTTCCTGCTTTATACCGTGAATTGGGGGTCAATGCTAGGAATTTTGGACATTTTAACAGAAAATGATCTTTAAAGTCACACAAAATACATGATGGAGTTATTTTAGATGATGCGATGAGTGTACTACGATTGACTTTGTTAGTAGCTGGTTGTTCCACCTGTTTGCTAGGCGTTTTGTATACCATAGCATTCTCCAAATTCTCCATCATGCGGCATCTCCCTTCCAAAAATGATCACATGTCCGTCCACTTGGGCAGCTTGTTAATCGGCAACGCCTCTTCCCACTTTTCCTGAGTGTGTTGGTCCAGCTTTGATGTGATGAGATGAATCAGCAGTCCATCAGTAATTTCCTGCGTCGATGCCATCGTATTTAAAGCGCGTAGGTGCGAATTCACCTTATCGCTTAATTGACGCAAGCCACTCGCAGAACCCTTCTCAACACCCGAAAGCCTGAAGATAGACCGTACATGTGCCTGAAAATGCAATAATTTATTATCAAATCTTGACTTTAATAATTCAATCGCCTTGTCGTAGTAAGCCTCTGTGGGCTCAAGTGACCGAATTGTGTCCAGAGCTGAGCCATCCAAACAGGAACGAAGGTGCTGGAACTTTTCCACTCTGCTCTAATCCTCATTTTTTCCCACAACCGTGTCATACATGGCGAAGAAATCGGGCACCTGAATGTCGAAAACGGATCATCCGTAGGGTTTCGAAGCACTGCGGAATGAAGAACAGAAGCCTTACGGCGATTATTCAGCTCACGAGAGAGCTTAGACTTCACCTCACAATACATTTGCACAAAACTTGACCGAGCATCACTGGCTAGCTCCATTAGGTCAAGTTTCTCGAGGCTGGTTTGCGCACTGTTGTATTCCGCATGGATATTCTCCACAAGATCAAGGCGCACCTGCACATCGGCCTCATCGAATTGAGCAAACTGATCGCCACACAAAAATTCGTTTAATGCCACAAGCTGCCGTAACACTGCATGTGCCTTTGCCTTGTTAAAGTCAATATCACTTGGTCCAAGCGCATTTGCATTTAAATTTGAATCAGGCATTTTTAAATAAAAAACGAGAGCGTAAGTTGAAGTCGGCCATGCTCCACTTCCATATACCCGTTACTCCGGGTTTATTTAAGAATATTTTATTCGATCACAACATGCCTAAATAGTGGAAATATGGGCATTTCTTTTCTGACGTGATAAAATACGTACGATAAAATATTAAAAAAATAGGAAAGAGACAAGTTTAAAAAAAATCTTTTTAATATTTTGATAGTAATTCATAAGCACTTTATTTTGAAAAAAAATTTTAAAAAATCGACCCAGAGGTTTCAAAGAAATCAGTAAAAATATGCCCTGACGTGACGTTACTTAAAACGGAAGTGGGTTTTGACTCGGACTACAAAATTGCTAAACTTTTGCGAATTGAGAAACTCTTTTTGTATGAAACTTCTTTTTAGTAGTTTTAGAATAATATAAGTTTATTTTCCAATTTACTAAATATAAATCTCTTTTTCTTTCTTTTTTATTAGCTTCTTAATATCTGACTGCGTTACGACGTGACGTTACTTAAATTTAATTTGGCAATTTTTAAGTGAAGAAAATTTTTCTTAAATTATTCAACGCAAAAAAAAATCATTTTTAATTGAAGCTAAAATTTTTCGAAAAGAGTGGAATTGCTTAATGACTCTGATATCGAAAAGAGAAAATGCACTGAAAAACTGGCCAAAACTTTAATTTGTACTTACTAGCCCGATATATCGCTATCTGTACAAAGGGAAAATTTAAACTCATTAATTAAAAATAATTTGCATATTTACTTTTTCTAAATCAAGTTAGAAACAACTTTTAATGAACTTTTAATTTTTCGGTCTTGGTAGACTTTTCTGCGGAAATGCCCATATGCGTATTTTTCTCAATTTCGGGGGCGGTAACTCTACTCTGGCTCATCTGATCGGAAAATGATGTATGGCGGATCGATGTTTTAAATAAATGTCTAGAAGGTTCAAAAAATCTATCTTCAAAATTGTGGGAGATGTGAGGTATTTTACAAATTGCGGGGGCGGGAACTTTTCTACCGTTCATCTGATCAGGAAATGATGTATGGCGGATCAATAGATAATGATGATTAAAATATATGTCTAGAAGGTTTGAACAATCTATTTTCAAAATTGTGGGTGATATGAGGTATTTTTCAAATTGCGGGGGCGGGAACTCTACTATCGTTGATCTGATCGGGAAATGATGTATGGCTGATCGATAGGTTTAGATGATTCAAATATTTGTCTAGAAGGTCCGAACAATCTAGCTCCAAAATTGTGGCAGATATGAGGTTTTTTCATATGGCGGGGCGGGCGGGGGCGTGGCAAAAATTTGAAACAAACTTGATCTGCGTGCAGACAATACAATTCTACACTGAAAAATGGTAGCTCTAGCTCTTTTAGTCTCTGAGATCTAGGTGTTCATACAGACGGACGGACGGATGGACAGACGGACATGTCTATATCGACTCGGCTATTGATGCTGATCAAGAATATATTTACTTTATGTGGTCGGAAATGCTTCCTTCTGCCTGTTACATACATTTGCACGAACTTAGTATACCCTTTTTACTCTACGAGTAACGGGTATAAAAATATTCCTCATAATTCAAAGATTAAATAGAAATCATTTCAACGACCAAAAGCGGATTAAAAATTTTAAAAGTAATATAATATAATAAATAAAAAATTAAATAATATATATTAAAATATAGCTTTAAAAGGTAATAAAATAGCATTTAAAATTGCAAAGAAATAATGAGAAATTAATTTAAATTTATACGAGGCAAACATTTTAAAGAAAAATTTAAAAATTAAAATTGAAATGTAAAAGTATTCGCAAGATTTTATAAGTATTTAAATTTTTGTAAAAGGCAATTAAAATTTGAGTTGAGAAAATATTAGCGCAAACAACAATAAAATTCGATCTATGCCGATCCCATTACTGGCAATTATAGGGTATCATCCAATAAGAGAAATTTCAAATTGGCTAAAAGCACATACTTCAAGCCTCTCTCTTCTTTTGGGACTTAATTCTCTTTAAGGGGCTTTATTCTCCTTCGGGTGATCTTCGCATAAATAAAATGAGCTTTCACTTACATATGTTGTAATGGATCCACCGTTGAAAGCGCTTCCAATCGATGCAGCTGCTAAAAGAATTTAAACTCACCGCCCACAAAAAAAATATAAAACCCAAAAAGAATCATTAGCGCTAAAAGAATTTGAATAAAAGCAAGGACTTCACTTTTTCCAGCTATTCAGCACATATTTTCTTTTTAAGAAGCTCTCTCGCGCCCAATATGGCGAAATGAAAAGGATTAGGAATAGAGAGAATAGGTATAGAGAAATTGGATATCGAAAAATTTATGCAAATTTTAGGGATTATGTAACTGCTATGATATTCTTTATGTTGTTTCTGCCATACAAAATTCTCTCAATTTGCACTAATTACACACAAAAAAAAAATGGGTTTTTATACTGACCCGCACAGTGGGAGAGCGGCCAAAAATACTTCTAGTGAACTTATCGATCTGAAATTTTTACTGTGTGGTCTTTGTAAAATAAAAACTGATTTCTGTAAAAATGGGCGTGATTGGACACGTCCACGCCCACTTCACAGTGGTCGAGCTAGTATGGAACGAGCGGCCATAAATACTTCTACTGAACATTACGTTTTAATTTTTTTCCAAAATTATTTAAAAATATAAAAAGTAATAAAACATAAAGTGGTCCTACCTGAGCATCTCCATAACGCCACTCTAGCTCCTACAGCCCCGACCCCAAGTAAATAGATCTAATTAATATGTTAAAAATGCCGTATGGTATTTGTTTCGGTATTTAGCATATTATTATTATGAATATTATTCAAGCAAATCAAAAACAGCTTTATTTAATACAGATTTATGCTTAGGTGGCAATTTTCGTTGTCCCGTTATAAACGGGTCAGATGTTAGCAATAAACGGTTTATTAAATCAGTATTGGTTGCCACACGAGAAGTTTTCCTTGTATGCTGAAGACGAAATTTTTTTATGTCTTTATTTCTCGACTCAGCAGCTTCCTCGGATAACTCTCCAATCGACTCGAGAGTACTTTCAATTATAGCAGGCCCGTGAATTAAAATTTTATGTACCGTAGGTGGAAGGTAATACCACGAATATTTAGTTGTAAGGTCCTTGGCTATATTAACCGCGAACGTCTTAAATTTTTTCAATATTTATATTGTAACCTTGAAGATATGGCTTGCAATATTATAGCACATCGTTCAATTAAGTCTTGATTTAAGCCAGTAATTTGAGCGGACAACTCAGCATTATTGAAAAACTCCCTCGCCGTATTTCCATCATTTGATGTTTCCATGTTTCGGCTTGTCGACTATTAATCCCATTTGTACCGAAACTCTGTTTGAATATTCTTTTTCCTTTCTTTAAGTTGGACTTTTCCTTCAAGGGATCTAGTTTGCCAGACTTGTAAATCAAGTTTATAAGAGAGGTGTAAAAAATATTAAAAAAACCGTATGTAGGCATGAAGTGGAGACAATCAAAACTCAAATCGATCCGTTTAAAGTTCTCTTTGCATGCATTGCTCAATATCATTCATTTGTGTAGGTTTCGCGTTACATATATAGCACTTTGAGGATGAAGTCTGGGTTAAGGCATTGCAAATTTTACCATCCACCAAAGTAAGTTGTAACATATGACGAACACATAATGATTTATTACCAACAATACTATTAGACCAGCATCTCAATTTTCTTTTTAAAATATTTTTCCTCTTCGATGCACAATTCAGTTGATTCCTTTTTAAATTGAAATCGAACAGGACGACAATATCGAGTTGACGATGGTCGTCTATTTTTCCATATTATTTTACCTTCAGTTGTTAACAAAACAAGTGGAACATATGATGTTACAAACAAGTGGCTGTCATCTAAATTATTGTTCTCCACTTTCTGCTTATACTCGCTGCATCCAGAACTACCGTCGAAACCCCATTTTCCTATAAGCTTAAAGTTGTTCACGGGATAGTTTAAAACTTAATTTATTACATTATTCTGCAATTCCATTGTGGTGTGGTCCAACAAGCTTTGAAGCTCAACTTCCGCGTGGGACTCGCTAACAGTTATATTTTCTGGATAGCTTTTCTGTTTTTCTTTCACGATCTAATCATAGCTGCAAAAAAGTTCCGCAGAAATTTTACTGTTTACAAATGATCTGATCAGGTTATATTGATGCTTCGTTAAATTCGTTTCCATGATAAGCGATATAACCTCGTTTGTGGATACAGGTAAAATTGTTCTACTATTTTCTTTATTAGTAGCTTCACGACAAAAATCAAAAAGCAGAACCATCAATTTCAGCAATCTCAGCTATCCTTCTTCTCTTTGTTCGATTAGAGGATTCAGTGAAACTCATTCTGGGACGGCCACGGTCAAATGTATTTTCAGATTTTTCTGCATCGCAGTCGAACGCAAATGACTCGTTTATCGCAAACCAATCAGAATGCTTTTTCAAAATATATGCTCTTGATCGACTGCATTCTCGCCAAAAAATTTTAAACCTCACACAGCAGAAACGAGAGCGATCTTCCAATTCCTTTAAATAAGTAGCTCCAATTGCATAGCCTTTACTGTTGATTTCCATTTTCAAAACATCAAATATTTTTTTAATCTTCTCTGCATTTGTACCAAGCTCAGAACACCAAATATCAAGTATATACTTGCGGCTTATTTCGCATTCATAAGAAGCGCCTATAACAAAAAAAATAATAACTCAAACATAAACTGTAAGCAAATCAGAAAAAAGCTAATTAGATGAAACAAAGCCGACAATAATAACACTCTGCAGAATTCCACAATTATGAAACACATATACAAAACACCTACTCTGCAAGGGGAGACCCCCTCCCCCCAACGCAACTCTTGAAAGAAACGAAGACGACAATCACAACAAACAGCACAAAAAGTAGAGTTTAGCACAAAAACAAAGAACGAAAACGGTGAGGCTGCTTTAGGCTAAACGGTAGAAGTCAGAGATTTGCAGATATTTGCAGCTGAAATTTATACCAAATAATCTGTACATATTGACGATTATTTTAAAATTAATTTGATTATTAAATTCGATTAAATTCACAGCTAAAAGTCTATGTGAAATTTAAGGTTAAACACGAATTAGTACTAAAATAGTAACAAATGTTACATCAATAAAATACAATAAACACAACATGCTAAAAACTCGCGAATTATTATAATAAGTACTAAATACCTTTCTTTATAATATTTAAGCTTTTCATTGTCCAAGCACTTCGTTTTAAATAGTATTTTAACTTATCTTGAGACTCTCGCTTTTAAGTTACTTATGCAGCTGCACCCAAATTTGTTTCGTTCTTTGCCTTTTGCAGCTATTCTTAATGAAACCGTTTATAGCAAAGCAAAAACAAGAATGCATTGTAATAGATAGACATATTATGAGATAGTGCTGACACATTTCGAGCTAAAATTGTGACTTTGATTTTTTTATTTTTGGCCTATGGGGCCGACCACTGTGCGCCGGCCACGCAACTGGGCAAGGGAAGTTTTCGCCTGTTTGGCTTCCCCAGTAACACACCAACAAAAAGAAACAAATTTTCGTGGTTTTCTCGGGTTTTTCTCGGTTTTACTTTAAGCTGCGATCCCGGATTTAAAAAAGACAGCCGCTCCGCCGACGTTCAGCCCAAGATGTATCTATGGAGGTGAGGCACTTAGACAAAAGCTCAAGTTTCACAGCTTACATAATGTCAGTGTGCAGCTAACACTTGACGTGAACGGTTGGTCCACGCACGGCTGTCCTCCATGCGCACAAGTATGCGCGTACGACTTACACACACATACATACAAAAATATGTGCGTGCATCTCAAATGACCCCTGCAATTTTTTAGTGTGCCTATGACACTCGACGCGTACGATCACTCCGCGCTTGAGCGAGTGTGTGGGTTTGTGTAGCGCACACACAGCCACACACACAGCCACACACACACACACTTTCATGCAAACGTTGTCTGTCTCACTCTCGGGCAGTTACCTAAAGCTTTTGAGTTTACATATTTTGCTAAGTGCCTCACCTCATAGATACATCTTGGTTCAGCCTACACACCAGCTGGTCTTGGAAGCTTTCGGTGCAGATTGCAATTTTGCCTCTTCTATGGTAGGAGCTTTTAGTTTTCTCTGCTTGGCTTCATGGAGAAAAGGGGGGATCGACTTAAGAGTTGATTAGCTGCTGATTAAGCTGCTAAGAGTGCACTGCGTTTGCATAAACAAACGTTTGCATTAAAACATATGTTTTTTTTGCTAGAGTTAGCGCAAAGCGCCACACCTGCAATAGTACATCAGCAACGGACAAGACTAAATAAAGGGGTTTTGAGGTAGAAAGAAATTCTTTCTCTTGGATTGGACTTACCATTGGGTGGCACTTTAATGGATTATTATTTTGGATAATGGGTGTTGTAGCTTTGTTGCTATAGTTTGAATGGTAGACAAGACTTTCACTTTCACTTTTACTTTTTTCACTTTTTCACTTGAAAATGTTGACTTTGATGGATGGACTAGAACAACCTTGTTTGGTAGGACACCGAATTGGAATGGAAGTACGCCTGCTTTGACGGCAAAAAGAAAGCTATTCGTCTATCTGAGAGGATCGCCATATTTAGCTACCAATTTCACTCATTTATCTGATTGATTGCTCAGTTGGTTAGCGATTTTAAAATCAAAGTGAGCCATAGATGTCGCTGATCCTGGGTATTGCCTACTTTTTCCGTAAAAACAATGCCTCATCTTGTGCGACAAGCGCCCTACACATGAAGTTTTGAAGATGCTACAAAACGAAATCGAGAGTTTCATGAAGCAAACTTCATCGTGTAAACACGGACTAAATGGCCTGCTCATATCCCAAAGGTTCTTTAAGAAACCAATTCTTTTATAATAATAAAAGAATAAAATTCTTTCTGAAAATATGCATAGTTCGCTGTCTAGTTATTACGATGGTTTCACACAAAATGTATTTTTTTAAGTTTTCAACGAAGTTAAATAGTTTTTGCGAATTCCCAAATAAATTGTATTTTATTCTCCGGAATCTAAAAAAACAGATTTAAATATCCTCATCTCTATCTCTATCAAAGAGTTTGTCCTGACTGACTGACTGACTGATTGGCAATCAACGTAGAGCCTGAACAGTAGAGATAGAAAGCTGAAATTCTCACAGAAGTTTCGTTATGAGTTGAAAGTGAGCCCTAAGGCGGGGTTTTGGAAAATTCCACCCCTAAGGGGTGCGAAATAATTGGACACCTGTTTCCCAGATTTTTGGAAAATCCGCCCACAAGGAAAATGGCCGGAAAATTCTTCATGAAGAAACTATTTTCCATCCGACTGACTTCAAACTCAGTTTGTGATGATGTTAAGCAGAATAATTAGATTTGAGATTCCGATGATGGAAAATCCGCCCGAAAAATCCGGGAAATTCCCGGAAAATTCCAAAGGGAAAACCCTATTTTTCATCCGATTGGCTTCAAACTCGGTTTGTAAGGATAGTATGCTAAGTAATTGGACATGAGATTTTCAAATGTTGGAAAATCCGCCCACAAAGAAAATACCCGGAAAATTCTATATGGAAAACTATTTTTGATCCGATTGACTTCAAACTCGGTTTGCAGCGAAAGTATACAAAACAAGTTGACATGAGATTTTCCGATGTTGAAAATTCGCCCCAAGAGAGGGGAAATGCCAGGAGGAAAATTCTATATGGAAAACACTATTTTTCATCCGATTGACTTCAAACTCGGTTTGTAAGGATAGTATGCAAAATAATTGGACATGAGATTTTCAAATGTTGGAAAATCCGCCCACAAAGAAAATACCCGGAAAATTCTATATGAAAAACTATTTTTGATCCGATTGACTTCAACCTCGGTTTGCAGCGATAGTATACAAAATAAGTTGACATGAGATTTTTCGATTGTGGAAATCCACCTACAAGGAAAATGGCCGGAACATTTTAAATGGAAAACACTCCGATTGACTTCATACTCGCGTTGTAAGGATAGTGTGCAAAATAATTAGACATGAAATTTTTCAATGGGGGAAAATCCAAACGAAAAAGACGGGAAATTCCCGGAAAATTCTATATGGAACACCTATTTTTAATCCGATTGGCTTCAAAATCGGTTTGTGAACACATTATAGAAAATAATTAGACATTTGATTTCTCGGTGGTAGAATTTCCGCCCACAGGCAAGAATAATGGTGGGCGTATTTCGGTTCAGTGACAATGGCTATTTGTGAGCCGATCTGGGCCAATTAAATAGGATACAGTTTTTAGCTTTGCGCATACTCACCCTCAAGGTCGGATAATGGGTGCCGGGGTTGGTTTCAGCGTTTGTACGCTTAATGGGCCAAATAGGTGTAAAATAATTTTCCCATTTCTGATGGTGGGGGGGTCGGGGGTTGGTCGCGGCGCCGCTTGAATTTGGAAAGTGAAATAAACTTTCAAAGCTGGAACGATTTTTAGTGAAACCAGTGTAAATAGAACTTCCAGTCAACGTCACCGCTGGTTTAGTTCTTTGCCAAGGCCGTTTAAAGATTAAGAGAAGACAGCTTATAAAAGTCAATTGAAAAAAAAAAAACTTTACAGCGCACAGACGTACCAGTCTCAAGGGCATTTTTACACACTTCGGCCAATCCACGTTATTGAAAATGATATAAGCTTACCTTGGCTTCTTTTATAGCGATAAAGAAGATCGCTGATTGTTGACAGTTCCGGCAAAAACTTTATTCATATTTTATATATTTAATCAAGGTAGCAGCCAAACGAAGTGTGTTGCTACGGCCTGTGGTACGATTTGGTGAATAATAGTAAGACTTTGTGTTAACAAGGTATTTTCCTTAGTCTTCTTCTTCTTCTTCTTCTGATTATCCAAGGCCAACTGGAAGCAGCAGCACTTTGGCTACAGTTTTAGTTGGCATCTGGACAGCTACCACTTTTGGCAGACGGTAGAAATCAGCCTACTGCTACCGTCTGTTTGTCGCCATCCCTACATCTTATAGTGCTGTATCTCAGCGGCAGCCCTAATGATCATCCATTCAGCCTTGGATCAAGCTCTAGTTGACCCTATTGGGCCTGGACAGGGCTCTACCGGCTTTTGGGGACTCTGTGCCTTATCTCTCAAATATGGCTTGATATAAACTTTCAAAGCTGGAACGATTTTTAGTGAAACCAGTGTAAATAGAACTTCCAGTCAACGTCACCGCTGGTTTAGTTCTTTCCCAAGGCCGTTTAAAGATTAAGAGAAGACAGCTTATAAAAGCTTAAGCTGTAGTATGCATGCATTAGAGACATCATAGCATGTACTCACTGTACACATACCTCTACTTAAATACGAAGTTGCGATAAGAAGAAATATATTTACTTGCATTTATAAAACATATTATATACATATGTCTATACACACATATAAGTACTATAGGCAGCCAGCCCTACGCTGAGTATGCATTTCTCATTAGCCCGACGCTGCCGCTCAAACTGTAATTTAAGCCTTTTGTTTATATGTATGTAAAAGCACCGCATGAGAGAGCCGCTCCAACTTATTTACTGGTACATATATATATCTATAAGCGCAGCCAAACTTTATGTATTTAGGTCTAAGACTTTTGATTTAAAGAATAAAGAATCATTCATATTTGCCTGGCCTCACGGGCAAGTACCAAAACAAAACTGGACCTTCGTTTTAATTGACTAAAGAACCGACTGGTCAATATCTTTTTCACTACATGGCGATCCTGCCAGTATAATATACCAAATCGAGAATATCAGGATAACAACATATCGAAGTCATTGCGCCGAGCCCAAATTGAGGTTTTGTCCCCATAATGGATCTTTAAAGAACACAATTATCTTCAATGGCAGCAGAATTACGGCCGCCTTCCATAAAATAAAGTGAACACAAAATAAGCAAAATTCAAGATTAATCACCACAGCCATATCCAGGCTGTGGTCAGTGGCGAAGGAATCAATCATCAAAATGAAAAGAAGACAACAAGACGAAAATCTTAGTTAAAACAGAAACCCGTTACCTGTGCATCCCGGCACCGGTACCAGACGATAAACGGTCGACCGTTTGTAAGAAAAAAAAAAAAAAAGTAACCAGCAACTGGCCCTAAACAAAACAAAAGGACAACTATAATGAAGACCGACAGTGCAACAAAGTGCGCCAACGAAAGATTATTATAAGCTAAATAAAAATAAAATACAATTTCCAAAAAAAAAAAAAAAATATAAAATAAAAATTTAAAAACTTAAGAACATAATGAAATGTAAAGATTCGTTTGTAAAAGACTTGCTAACATCCCGGCAAGGCTTCTTGAGCACCAAGGGCATATTAGCCGGTGTAACCTTCTAGGTAGAAAAATGTAATAATTTAAGTAAATTCAAGAAACACAAATATTTTTCTTCCATTCACAATTCAGATGCTATAAGCTTTTCAAACACTCACAATTCTTTGTCAGATTAGCAATATAAAAATACTAATATTCCTTCATGAAGTATTCTTCAAAAACAAGATGTAAAATCATTATTTCGGTTTGTTTGTTTGTGATTGTATGTTGGTTATGGATGAAATTGACTTAAAAATCTTAATCTTAATAATGAGTGTACGAGTAACAATCGAAGAATACCGTGCAAGACAAGCTCGCAAAAAGAAGCGGAACTAACTAAAATTCCACAGACTAAAGGCCCACATAAACGTGGTGGACAATTATATAAAGATAAACAAAGAATTAATTATCTTAAATTCATGCTTTACACAAATCAACCACCACCAACTTGGCAAGAAGCTATTGAATTAACAAATGAATTAGATGCCTTAAAAAGAAAACTCCAACTAAGAAAAGAAAATAAGAAAGGCACGCAATAGCCTGTTGCACAATCACAAGCGAAAAAACTAAACAATAATAAAAATATCAATAATGGCAACAACATAGTCATTAAATTAACCCAATAAAAACAATATATATTTCATTTTAAAATGGGTAAACAACAGTCAAAGTTAGAAAACGCCTCGGCGAATGTTGTAAACGAGGTAGAAATAATAGAAAACGGTTTTGGAATAGATCAAATAATGTTACTCATAATAACGTTAGTACTGATCCTTCACCTTGCGCTTAAAATATATAGCACTCATAAAAAACAATTAAAGAAAAGATATATGACAAGAGCAATGTCATTAAATCAGGTATAAATATTGCAGCTAATGCATTTCAATTTTTTTTTTTCTTCGGTAAAGCTATAGATTATGGAATGGAAAATTACATTAGGAAGACTACAGGAAATTAAAGATCAATTCGACAAATCGTACAAGTGCCTAAACAAAAACAATGCAATCAGTACGACTACTTTGAACAAACACACTATCATTTTAGTAGAATGTCTTAATAGTATCAGGGAAATAATAAGAGTAAGTCAAGAACACTTAGATTCCTTGCAAAGATTACAAGCCGTGGAAATTTACACGCGCTTAAAGGAAAGATTACTTGTCTTAACCGAGAAACATACGTTGGGAATAATACTATCTTCATCTTTAGATACCCCAACAATATTTAAAACACTACCTGAACCAGAGGTAGCTGAAAAAAATTCCATTTCTGAACAAAGCGAAGAAGAAACCAAAATGCCTCAAACAGTAATAGAATTCCTAAACACCGCCAGTAAGCTTATTCCAGAGTTTGACGGAAAGGCAGAAAATTTACAAAGCTTTTTAGATGCGCTCCAGCTTGTGAATTCAATTAAAGACACACATGACAGTACGGCAGTAGACCTTGTAAAAACAAAGCTTAAAGGTCCTGCACGAAATCTCATTGGAACAGAAGCCACATTAACACAAATTATAGACAAACTAAAGAACTCTGTTAAAGGAGAATCAGTAGAAGTTATTTCTGCAAAACTGATGAATCTCCAGCAGAAAAAACAAAACAGCAAACCAATACACAAAAGAAGTTGAACAGCTGACAAAGTCCCTTGAATCTGCCTATATATCTGATGGCATTTCGGTAGAACTAGCAACAAGATATTCTACACAAAAACGCTATAAAGGCAATGACTAAAAATTGCTCCATTAACAAAGTCAAACTTGTTATGGAAGATGGCACATTCAACACTATGAATGATGCAATTTCCAAATTTATTACTACATGCACGGAACACACGGGCCATGCAGATTCTGTAATGTACTACAGAAACAATTACTACAACAAGCAACAAGGTCAAAGAGGACACGGTCAGAACCGAGGCCAATACCAAAATCAATATCAAGGTAGTGCTGATAACTACGGTAATAGAAATTATAATAGTTATCAGAACCTAAATCAGAACAATCGTTACGGTAACAACAACCGAAACAGAAATTATAATGGTAACAATCAAACTAATCAATATAATAACAGAAATTCGCAAAATGCTCGCACCATGAATAGCGAACCACCCTCGGAAAACCAACCGCCTCCGCCACAAAATCAACAATAAATAGCGCAACACGATCAGTCTATACATTTAATTTAAATTTGGGCAACTATATCCACACAAAGTCAACACTAAATAACTCAATATGTACATTTTTAATTGACACAGGAGCAGATATATCTGTCTTCAAAGAAAATGAAATCACTAAAGAACATATCCGAAATAACAGACATTAATGGAGTAGGTAAAGGAACAATTACTACACTAGGAACAGTAGACAGTGACTTAATATGCGAGGATTTATTAATAAAACACAAATTTCATATAGTACCACAAAACTTCCCAATTAGTTGTACTGGCATATTAGGACGCGATTTTTTAACTAAATACAATTGTTTTTTAGACTACCAACCTAACCAATACTGGATCATCTTGAGACCAGATGACTATTTCCAAGACATTGCTATTCCAATGCGCAATGCACCTAAAATAAACACCATTACAATCCCAGCCAGATCAGAGGTTATTCGATTGGTTGAGATTGACTCACCACATCAAAATATTTTTATACCACATCAAGAATTAACTGAAGGAATTTTTATTGCTAATACAGTAGCAAACAAAAACGATACATTTGTCAGAATAATAAACACAACTAACGAAAACGCAACGATCAATAACGTCCGAATAAAGTCAGAAAACCTAGATGATTACGAAATATTAACCACTAGTAAATGCATTAACACTAAAGACAAAGAAAAATTAAAAAGACTCAGTAAAAACTTTCCCAAATTTGCAGAGAAAACACTGCACAAACTCTGCTCAGAGTTCATAGATATATTTGCGACAGAAGATGAACCGATATCTCATAATAATTTTTATCAACAGAAATTACGAGTTAAAGATGACGACCCTGTGTACGTCAAAAACTATAGAATTCCACAAACACAGAATCATGAAATAAATAAACAAATCGACAAATTAATAAAAGATGACATTATTGAACCATCAGTGTCACCTTATACCCCCCCCCACCCGGGAATAACCAAAAAGGTGGAGACTTGTTGTTGACTATAGAGCTATTAACAAAAAATTAATAGCAGATAAATTCCCATTGCCCAGAATAGATGACATTTTAGATCAACTTGGAAGAGCTAAATATTTTTCATGCCTAGACTTAATGTCAGGCTTTCATCAAATTGAACTTTGCGCAAATTCACGTGACATTACGTCCTTTACGGCAGACAATGGTACCTATAGATTTAAAAGATTACCATATGGTTTAACAATAGCACCAAACTCTTTTCAGAGAATGATGACAATGGCATTTGCAGGGCTAACACCTTCCCAAGCATTCTTGTATATGGATGACTTAGTAGTGCTGGGTTGCTCTGAAAACCACATGCTCAAAAACCTTCAAGATGTATTTGAAATATGCAGAAAGTACAATCTTAAATTGCATCCAGATAAATGTTCATTTTTCAGTCATGAAGTCACTTATTTGGGACACAAATGTACAGATCAAGGCATTTTGCCTGACGAAAGTAAATATAATGTCATCAAAAACTACCCAATTCCTCAATCAGCGGACGATACTAAAAGATTCGTCGCAATCTGCAACTATTATAGGAGATTTATTCCAAAATTCGCAGAAGTTGCAAGAGTATTAACAAGACTCAGTAGAAAAAATACACCATTCATTTGGACTGAGCAATGTACCAATGCATTTAACATCCTTAAAGATGCTCTTTTAAGCCCACAAATATTAAAATATCCAGACTTCTATAGACAATTCTGCATTACCACAGACGCAAGCGGATTTGCATGCGGCGCTGTTTTAAGCCAAGAATATGATGGTAAGCAACTGCCAGTTGCATATGCTTCAAGAGCCTTCACCAAAGGTGAATCAAATAAGGCAACAATAGAAAAGGAACTCGCAGCAATTCATTGGGCAATAACCTATTTCCGACCTTACCTTTACGGAAAAAGATTTTTAGTGAAAACAGACCACCGTCCATTAACATATCTATTTTCGATGAAAAATCCTTCATCTAAACTAACCCGTATGAGACTTGATCTAGAGGAATATGACTTTGTGGTGGAGTACATAGCTGGAAAAGAAAACTATGCCGCGGATGCGCTATCCCGCATAGAAATATCTGATTTGAAAAAACTTGCAAGCGAAGCTTGTAAAATTATGAGAATGACTACACGCTCAAGAGCGACAGTGTCAAATAATGAAAATGATAAACACACTACCCAAAAGAGTCTTAAGGTTCCCAATATATACGAAGCGCTATACAAATATGAAGTTAAAAGACATGTCGAGCTTATTTTCAACTTCCCGAATATTTTATTCAAAAAAGGAAAACGAATTTGTAGCTCTTTTAATGTGAATGACTTGATTACTTGCGAGAAAATCGACTTAGGTCAATTATTTTCGAGGCTCAAACTGGAAGCCGGTAATCTGGGAATCACCAATTTACAATTGTCCTTAGATGACAAATTGTTTCATTATACCCGGTTGAAGAATTTAAAGAAATGGGAAACAAAAACCTTAATGACATTCAAATCGCGTTAACGCCTAAAACAACTTATATAAATGACAAAAAATCGATCGATAAAATAATAAAAGAATTTCACGATGATCCTGTTAATGGTGGCCACCCAGGAATCAATCGCACAACAAATAAAATTAAACAAAAATATCATTGGAAAAATATGTCACACGACATTAAAGATTACATAAAAATGCGCATGTTGTAACAAAAACAAAACTATAAAATATAATAAAGAACCAATGATAATCACTGACACACCCACAAAAGCATTTGATATAGTCCAAATCGACACTATTGGACCATTGCCAAAGTCTGAAAACGGCAATGAATACGCTGTCACAATCCTTTGTGACCTGACAAAATATTTAATATCAATACCAATAAAATCAAAGCATGCAAAAGCTGTAGCAAAAGCTATATTTGATCATTTTATTCTTATCTATGGCCCTATGAGAACGCTCATTACGGATATGGGTACAGAGTACAAAAATAGCATTTTCACAGAATTATGCAAATTACTTAAAATAAAACACCTAACATCAACACCCCACCATCATCAAACACTGGGTGCAGTAGAACGCACCCATAGAACGATCAATGAATATGTACGATCTTACATATCTCTTGACAAAGATGACTGGGACGAATGGTTAAAGTAAAAACCCCCCCAAATACGACTTTTTGGAGAAATCTAAAATAAGCCCCCTTTACAATCATGAGGCATATGATAAGGAAGTTAAGTTTAGATTACAGGTAGCACTTAACAGATCTAACTCGTTAGTAAATAAAGCTAAAGAAAAACAAAAAACTAATTTTGATAGAAATACAAATAGAATAACAATGAATATAGGAGACTTAGTGTTAGTCAAAAACAACACAGGACATAAGCTAGATAACAGTTATATGGGACCATACGAAATAGTAAGCATAGACGATAGAAATAACTGTACATTAGCAGATAAAAAGAAAAGATTTAAAATCCATAAGGATAGGTTAAAAGTTTGCACATAAAAACGGAATATATAAAAAAAAAAAAAAAAATATATATATATATATAATTAATAATTAAAATAAAATTACTTATAAAAGATAATGATGAAATATATTTTGACGAATAATTCCATTTAATAATTACATTATTCTTTTTAAAAGGGGAGGTGTAGTATGCATGCATTAGAGACATCATAGCATGTACTCACTGTACACATACCTCTACTTAAATACGAAGTTGCGATAAGAAGAAATATATTTACTTGCATATAAAACATATTATATACATATGTCTATACACACATATAAGTACTATAGGCAGCCAGCCCTACGCTGAGTATGCATTTCTCATTAGCCCGACGCTGCCGCTCAAACTGTAATTTAAGCCTTTTGTTTATATGTATGTAAAAGCACCGCATGAGAGCGGCCGCTCCAACTTATTTACTGGTACATATATATCTATAAGCGCAGCCAAACTTTATGTATTTAGGTCTAAGACTTTTGATTTAAAGAATAAAGAATCATTCATATTTGCCTGGCCTCACGGGCAAGTACCAAAACAAAACTGGACCTTCGTTTTATCTCAATATCTTTTTCACTACAAAGCTCCTCGTGGAAAGTCAATTGAAATTGGCATTTTTTCACACTTCGGCCAATCCACGTTAAAAAAATTTTAACTGTTTTCAGGGATTAAACCGTATAATATGTATTTGATATTATCGTTGCTCACGCATACCCCCCTCTCTTGATCGATCCTAAGCTTTGTATGTCATTTGATGACCCAGGTGCCAGCTCTATTATTGCAATAGGACTTAAATTGTCTTAATAAGTGGTGCTTGCTTAATAATCTTCCACTCAATAAGGATAAATGTAAATACATGACTTTTCATCGTATTACATCTTATTTGTATGACTATACGATTGATGATATTTTATTGGAGTGCATCTATTCAGTTGACGATTTTGGTATACAATTTGTGCCTTAGTTATGCTTTAATAATCATATATCTACCTAATTTAATTCTTGACAATTTCAAGTATGTTTTGATTAAACCTGTACCTAGCTTAACGAATTGAAGGTTCGAACTTTTATTTAGAATTTCAGGGGCTTGCAGCCTTGGCTTGAATCGATCTAAAATTCTGAATCTACCAGAAATATTAGAATAACATTTTTGAGTATCTGTGGTAAAAGGTCGCAATGTCATTTACCATGCAAGGAAGGTATGAGAAGTATTTGTATCTAATATTACATTGGAACAGTTTTCGGCACGTTCGTATATCGTGTGCATAGAAAAATACGCAGCGACTGCGACGTCAGCACACCGACGGTATAAGCAAGTTACGCTGCTGACAATTTCGTAACGGTTGCCACGCACATGAGCTAAAATTTGATTGTATTGTTAGCCGACCCTTGCATTGGAAAAATAATGTGAGAGCTAAAAACAAGAACAATTACAGATCGGAGACTGAAAACTACGCTCACTTATAACATCTACTTATTGACAATTATTTTGTAAGTAACTTCACGTCGGACAGCACAGAAAAACAAAATGCAGGCGATTTCCGGGCCTTATCGCACAACCGGCTGCTGAAGGAGCCTATCGACGCCCTTCGATAGCCCTTTAAGTCCATCCCTCCAGATAGTATTAGGTGTTGATTTGTTGTTTGACCAGTGGGTCCATATATGTTTTTTATTTCATGAGGTTACAATCGAGAGTGAATTAAGAACTAGTGGCTCGCGGCTGGTATCAGCGAGAGCGCGAGAGAGGTTGTATATGCATGCATCGCGTGTGTGTGTGCGGTCAGACCATGTGAATCTGCTGACACTTGCACTTTACTTATGTTATGCTCTGAGGGGGATTTGAATGATCGTATTTCTTTGACCACTTGAGTTTATTGGCTTGGACTTTATGTTTACGTTAACACTTTGAAACACAATGTTGGTCTTGGTACAGTGGGTACCAGCTACAGCGATATATGCATACTACATCTCCCTCCTTTTGAAAAACAACGTAAAATAATGAAGTTATTTTCTAGTGAATATATATTTTAGATTGGGATATATTTGAATATATAAAATTATATTTTTTATAGTGATAATTATATTCTTATTATTGTTAACTATTTATTAAAAATTGAAAAAAAATATTATCAATTTAAATGGGTTTTTTTTCGAATCAGAAAAAATTGATAGCTTTATATATAAATACTAGCATATAACCCGGCGCGCTTCGCTTCGCCACAATCAGTATAGCCGCCAAAATAATGAAAAAAACTTTGGCAATGATACCACCCCCGCCCCCATTTTAAGACCATCAGAAATGAGAAAATTATTTTCCACCTACTTGGCCCGTTAAGCGTATAAACGCTAAAACCACCCCGTCACCCATTATCCGACCTTGAGGGTGAGTAAGCGCAAAACTAAAAACTTTATCCTATTTAATTGGCCCATAGAGCTTTTAAACCAAATTTAATACATATCGGCTAAAAACCCACCCCAGCACCCATAATCCGACCTTTGCAGTGAACTTCTCGAATTAAAAAAACATGTGTTTCCATTTATTCTGACCCTAGATCTTACAAAACGAATTTTATTCAGATCGGCAGATTATGCTCATTTTAGCAACACCACTGAGAGACACTTTGAACCAAAACAAGGCCAAAACAATATGTTATGTAACCACACTTATTTCTGTTTGTTTGATTTTCTTTTGTAACTTACTGCTTTTCCGTTCCAGCGACGAAAGATCTTTCGGCGGTATTATCAGTTGTTTTTGTTGGAAATTTTAAATAAACATTTTGGGGTTTCTTTTTGCTTTTGCTTTAAATTAAACCATTGGAAGGAATTGGTTAGAATAAAAGATTTTTAGTTTGGGCACTGTTAGTTTAGGCATTTTTTTGAATTGGGCACAAAACTGGTTGGATCATTACTTAACCTTCACAAGTAGATTAGCATTGATTTTGAATTTTTGCTTTTGCTTTTTCTACTTTATAGGTTAAGTTTGATTAGCACATTTATATATATATATATTTTTTTGTTTTCTCCGACTTTTCGCATTTTTATACACATTTTTCCATAGGAGTGAATTATTTCTTTTAAGCCAATGATCATTTACAACAAAAAACGAGAGCGTAAGTTAAAGTCGGCCCTGCTCGACTTCGATATACCCGTTACTCAGGATATAAACATGTCCTAATTGTGGGAGAAATGAGATTCTTTCCAATTTGCGGGGGAGGCAACTCTACTATAGCTCATCTGATCAGGAAATGATGTATGGCTGATCGATAGGTAATAATTATTAAAATATTTGTCTAGAAGGTTCAAACAATCTATTTTCAAAATTGTGGGAGATATGAGTTATTTTTATACCCGTTACTCGTAGAGTAAAAAGGGTATACTAAGTTCGTGCAAATGTATGTAACAGGCAGAAGGAAGCATCTCCGACCCCATAAAGTATATATATTCTTGATCAGCATCAATAGCCGAGTCGATATAGACATGTCCGTCTGTCCGTCTGTCCGTCTGTCCGTCCGTCCGTCTGTCCGTCCGTCTGTATGAACACCTAGATCTCAGAGACTATAAGAGCTAGAGCTACCATTTTTTTAGTGTAGACTTGTATTGTCTGCACGCAGATCAAGTTTGTTTCAAATTTTTGCCACGCCCCCTCCCGCCCCCGCAATTTGAAAAAACCTCATATCTCCCACAATTTTGAAAATAGATAGTTCGAACCTTCTAGACATATACTTTAATCATCATTACCTACCGATCCGCCATACATCATTTCTTGATCAGATGAACGATAGAAAAGTTCACGCCCCCGCAATTTGAAAAATACCTCATATCTCCCACAATTTTGGAAATAGATTGTTCGAACCTTCTAGACATATACTTTAATCATCATAACCTATCGATCGGCCATACATCATTTCGGGATCAGATGAACGATAGAAAAGTTCCCCGCCCGCAATTTGAAAAATACCTCATATCTCCACAATTTTGGAAATAGATTGTTCGAACCTTCTAGACATATACTTTAATCATCATTACCTATCGATCGGCCATACATCATTTCCCGATCAGATGAACGATAGAAAAGTTCACGCCCCCGCAATTTGAAAAAAAAACTCATATCTTCCACAATTTGTGATCTAATATAATGTTCTTAAAAAAAAAAACTTACCCTGAGTAACGGGTATATCGAAGTCGAGCAGGGCGGACTTCAACTTACGCTCTCGTTCAAATTGCGGGGGTGGCAACTCTACTATAGTTCATCTGATCGAAAAATGATGTATGGCGGATCGGTAGGTAGTGATGATCAAAATATATGTCTAGAGGGTTCGAATTATCTATTTTTAAGATTGTGGGAGATATCGAGTTTTCAATTGCGAGGCGGCCTTCATCTGATCGAAAAATGATGTATGGCTGATCGATAGGTAATAATTATTAAAAATATATGTCTAGAAGTTCAAACAATCTATTTTCAAAATTGTGGGAATGAGGTATTTTTCAAATTGCGGGGGTGGCAACTCTACTATAGTTCATCTGATCGAAAAATGATGTATGGCGGAGATAGGTAATGATGATTAAAATATATGTCTAGAAGGTTTGAACAGTCTATTTTCAAAATTGTGGGAGATATGAGGTTTTGTTCAAATTTCGGGGGCGGGAGGGGGCGTGGCAAAAATTTGAAACAAACTTGATCTGCCTGCAAACAATACAAGTCTACACTGAAAATTTGGTAGCTCTAGCTCTTATAGTCTCTGAGATCTAGGTGTTCATACGGACGGACGGACAGACGGACATGTCTATATCGACTCGGCTATTGGTGCTGATAAAGAATATATATACTTTATGGGGTCGGAAATGCTTCCTTCTGCCTGTTACATACATTTGCACGAACTTAGTATACCCTTTTTACTCTACGAGTAACGGGTATAAAAATTAATACACTTTCTGCACTTGGTTTGTTTCGGGCAGTTTGAAGGCAGCATTTTCTAAGCCAATTTTCTGGCTGCACAAATAAACTTTTCTGCTTTTTCTGCTTCAGCTCGGTACTAGGGGTCACGTTTTAATTAAATTTTTATATAAATTTTCCGCACATTCTCTGCTGCCGCCGATATTGGAGCTTAAGCCCATCTGCTCTCGATTACGATCGCGGGTTCAATGTTGGGTTGTTTACGCACATATTGGCGTCTAGCCTCTGCTGCAATCGCGCTCTCTCTCAAAGTGGAAATTCGGCGAAAGCTCTGTGGCTAGAAGGTGCAGCTTAGAATCCCAGACTTGGTGCCAACTAGATTCAAAAGGTTTTTTATACCCGTTACTCGTAGAATAAAAAAGGGTATACTAAGTTCGTGCAAATGTATGTAACAGGCAGAAGGAAGCTTTTCCGACCCCATAAAGTATATATATTCTTGATCAGCATCAATAGCCGAGTCGATTTAGACATGTCCGTCTGTCCGTCTGTCTGTCTGACCGTCCGTCTGTATGAACACCTAGATCTCAGGAACTATAAGAGATAGAGTTACCATATTTTTCAGTGTAGACTTGTATCTTCTGCACGCAGATCAAGTTTGTTTCAAATTTTTGCCACGCCCCCCCCCGCCCCTCCAATATGAAAAAACCTCATATCTCCCACAATTATGAAAATAGATTGTTCAAACCTTTTAGACATATTTTTTAATCATCATTACCTATCGATCCTCCATACATCATTTTTCGATCAGATGAACGGTAGAAGAGTTGCCACCCGCGCAATTTGAAAAATACCTCATATCTCCCACAATTTGGGCAACCTTACCCTGAGTAACGGGTATATCGAAGTCGAGCAGGGCCGACTTCAACTTACGCTCTCGTTTAATTTTGATTCCAGCAGGAAAATGGGAAAATATTTACCCTCTTTTGGACTGGCACCAATAAGAAAATAAAATCTGTCCGACAGCTTATTTGGTGTGGAGTACCCAATGGTGGCGACAATTGGCCTAGGTGGGTGTGGGACCAAATTTAGTTAGCCAACTGAAACGGCTCCTGCTTAAATCGTGTCAAAATTTAAGTAGCACTTTGAAATGATTTTCAAATTTGTGTAAAAAGGTTAAGCACGAGTTAAATTTTCATCTCAGTGTTCTATATGAGAATAGATTAGGTAGAGCAGGCACAACCACACTGGTCAATGATCAAAAAAGAAAGACGGACGCTGGCAACCAGAAGAGGCAGCTAGCCAGTAGGCGGATGTAATTGCAACAGAAATGCAATGGACAGTACATCGGATACCCACGGCTGTATTGAGCGATTTTAAATATCGGGTACTTGGGTACTTTTGGGTATGGGGGGAGAGGGAATGGAGATGCTTATCGATAAGTCAAACTAAATTTTATAAAATTAACCTCATTGTTATCTCTTTAAGAAACTAAAATATAATCACTTATATTAATAAGGAAATTATCTACTACTAAGACTACAAGAATATACTACCAAAATTAAAACCTACTACTAAGACTTAAACGAGTTAGGCGAAACAATTTGCATACTTTTAGGCATAAGGAAAAATCTGTTGCTGGCCTTGTAACAAGCGCCAAACAAAGGCCTTGACAAAGACAAAGGAATGGTCATATGTTTAGATGCTGCTATGCTGGCATCTTCTGATTGGTCAGTTTAATTATTTCACAATTATTGTTATGAATACGTTATGATGCTGGGGTGCGCGCTCCGCGTTCGACTTTTGTTTATGCTAAACTCCTTTTTTTACGTTAGCGAATCTAGCGCTTTAAAGTATAGTGGGCATGAGGATGGTAAAACAAGTTTGGACAGTGGGTCTGAATATGATAAAAAGGTAGGGTGATTACTGGATATGTCACTCCTCCCACCTAAAGGAAAGCGTGTCCTCACGCGTCTAAGGAATATAATTTTATATTTCTGGATACATTTTGGAACAATATTTAAGTCTATTTGTTCGTTTTCAACTGGGAGTTCATTTTGTTTTCTACGCTTTTCTTTACAAAATTCTTTTTGGAATGTTCTTAAATTTATAAGTAAGGTATATGATTAAACTTAATATTATAAGGCTTATCATTATGATTGTAATTGTCTGGTAAATTCGGTTTTCTTTATTATGTTCGAAAATGATTTCTTTTGTTTAATGTTGTAGACTGATAATGGTTGGTAAATTTTTAAGAATTATTACCTCCAATTATAATTTCATTATTCTCGTAATTTTGATTTAAAGTGTTGGTTTGGTAGCTTCCACTGTTATAATAATATTGGGTTCAATAAAGTTAGTTTGTGTAAGTTAATTGGTTTTGTTTAATCGCCGCTTGTTTTTTTTTTTTTAACATCCCTAGTATGCATGGATTAGTAGTTAGTTTATTTGTGTTTTTGTTGTACAAAGTATTGTTGTTTTGTGTTGGGGGGGTGGTTGGTAAATAAGTATAAGTATGAACTTTGTAGAAACGTAGGTTCCCAGGGAAAAAAAATCAATACTTCAGCTTTAACAAATTATCTTTACTTCTGCTCGACTTCAGTTTTGAACTAAGACTAAAAACTAAAACTACACAATGCCTTCATGGACTTAAAAGTACGTGGTAGTTCTATGGTGAAATGAATATATCCCGTTTTGGAGGAAAAAGAAAGCCAGTCACACATCAGTGATGCTGTTGTGATCTGTGATCTGTTGGCTTCAACATTCTCCCCCTTTGCAAGGAATTGCAAGAGAAAATTGGGAGGGGGGGGGATCGAACATACACCACACCCGGCCCGGATAGAATCCAGCCGAATATGGTACGCTGAGCGACTGGCAGACCATTCTTACTGGGTAGGAAACCCTCCTGGATAATATTGGAGTACACATCTGCTCCTAGCACCATGGAGATCGTAGAAGGTCGGTAGAAGCACTCGTCCGCGAGCGTAATGTGCTTAAATTTGTCCCGCACACCATCTCCTAGGACCCGCAAAGGAGTCCGAATCTGCAGTCCTGGCTCCATCTTGAACAGGACTTCGAAACCTGCGTCTCGATCGCCTACTGGACTGACCATGGCAGTGCAGACCATCTCCTCACCGAAGTTAATAGATCGCATCTTAAGCGCCCATGCGAACGATGCGTTAATCACGCTGACTGGGGAGCATGGATCGATTAACGCCCCCACTTCGAAGGTCTTTTCGCCATTGTCCACGGGAACCAAGGCTGTGGGAAGCAGGTTGGTGCTCTTATGTTGGAGCAGCGCCGAAAGAGTTGGAGGGTTCCCGGAAACGGACAAAGACCGTGAGGATGCTGAGAGCGGCTGCGGAGAAGCAGATCGAGCCCTTTCTCGGAAGTGCAGCAGAGTGTGATGCCTCTCGCCACACACCCGGCAACTGTCTCCGCTTAGGCAAGACCGTCCTGAATGCTGACAGACAGTTGGCGCAGTACTTATTAATAAGTACTGCGCGAAGGCGTTTTTCAGCCGTCAACCGCAGAAAACGGCTGCAGTGCCTAAGCGGGTGGATTCCCCGGCAGACTCGGCATCGGAAGGATCTTGTTCCTCGAGAACGTCTGCTATCCTGCAGTGCCATTGCTTTGCGGGGTGCCATATTATGCGAATCAACAAAAAAAACCAATTAAGTACTGGAAGGAGAGATACAAACATTAAATCAATATATATTTTTAAATTCTTTGTTCTGGAGAAAGTCGTAAAGAGGAATGGAAACTTCAATAGGAAACAGAAACAGTTTAGGAAGTAGCAATAGGTTATACTTTAGGAATAGTGGAAAGCTTCTATTGCGGACTAGGAATGGAATTTTCAGTGGGTAGTAACAACAGTTTTACTATTGGCCTTTTAAGCATTCCGTGTGATGTCTGGACATCGACTACACGAACCTTGCCATCAGACCCAGGATATACAGTTATTACTCTACCGAGTCGCCATTCGTTCGAAGGGATGTTCTCTTCCTTGACAATTACCATATCTCCTACTTGGAGATCTCCGCTAGGATACTGCCATTTCGTGCGCTTATGTAACTCTTTCAAATACTCCTCTTTCCAGCGCGTGCAGAATTGCTGGTTAATTGCCTTAAGCCTTTGCCAACGATTTATAATGGACAGAGCAGATTCTTTTATCTCAGGCTCGGATATGGAGAGAAGGGTCCACCAATGAGGAAGTGACCAGGAGTGAATGCTAGAAGGTCTGTGGGGTCCTCGGACATTGGAGAAATTGGCCTTGAATTAAGACACGCCTCGATTTTACTCAAAAGAGTGGCTAACTCTTCGAACGTGTACTTTGTTGTGGATGTGGCTTTGTAAAACAGAGTCTTAAAACTTTTGACTCCTGCTTCCCATAGACCACCCATATGCGGAGCACCGGGTGGATTGAAAGGCCAGGATAAGTTGTGCTGGGCGTATTTGGATGTCACAAGGGTTTTGGTTGCCTCCAAGAAATCCCTCGTGAGCGCCTTTGAGGCTCCCACAAAGTTTCGGCCATTGTCTGAATGCATTCGATGAGGACAGCCGCGTCTTGCTATAAACCTCGCGAAAGCGGCAAGAAACTTTCCAGAGCTTAAATCGGAAGTGGGTTCTAAGTGGATCGCCTTTGTGCTGAAGCACACAAAAACGCAAACGTAACCCTTTGTTATCAGGCACGCACGTCCGGTGTAATTCTTTATGTCGAACGGCCCTGCGAAATCGACACCGGTATGCCGAAAGGCTCTGGAGAACGTGGCTCTTTCGACCGGAAGGTCACCCATTAATTGGGTTTGAAGTTTTTTCCGGTGCACTATGCACACCTTACAGGGAGTTCACAATGGATTTTGTGAGAGTCTTGAGCTTTGGAATCCAGTACTTGGCTCGAATTAGCCTCATCATTAACTGGCTGCCTCCATGAAGAGAAATGGAATGGACGAAACGGACTAGAAGGCGAGAAAAAACACTGTTGGAAGGGACAATAATTGGATGTCGTTCATCATAGCTCAACGACTCTGATGCTCTTACCCGTCCACAGGATCGGAGTACCCCCTTGTTATCGAGAAAGGGGTTCAGATTTAAAATACAGCTGGATTTTGGAATTGGCTTCTTTTCTAGCAAACAGTAGTACTCATTGGCAAAATCTTTCCGCTGAGTATGTAGGATGAACCGTTCTTGCGCTTCGGTAAGCTCTCTGCTACTAAGTTCTTTCCGGAAAATTGGACGTTGGCTTCCGACATCGCTGGATAAAGCGTGAGACGTACGACATGACCCGTAACATCTTGTCGAATTTGGAGAATCGTACATAAATGTCTTCTGATGGCAATAGTGAAACATTGCACTTGACAGCCCGCTGTTCTAGAACGGTCTCAGGGACTACTACTGTTGGAATAGGCCATTGGTCTTTTGGAAGCTGTAACCATTCCGGTCCATGCCACCACAATTTGCTGTTCACTAAATCCAAGGGAGCAACCCCTCGACTAGCTAGGTCAGCTGGATTTTGTTCGGATCGAACATGAGACCAATTGTCTATTGACCCAGTGGACTGAGTAATCTTAGAAACCCGATTCGCCACAAAAGTCGTCCATTTGCATGGGGGTTTACTCAGCCAGGCTAGAACTATAGTTGAATCGGTCCAATAATAAGATTCGACATTATCGACCGACAACTGCGGAATGATGGCTGCTGAAAGTTCAGCCAATAGCACGGCGCCACACAACTCTAATCGTGGCAAGGAAACCGTCTTAACAGGAGCTACTCTAGTCTTGGCTGTAAGGAGATGAGAGGAAACGTGCCCGTCTACTTCAATGCGCACATAAAGGGCAGCCCCATATGCACGCTGTGATGCATCGCAGAACCCGTGATACTGCATCTTTGCTTTGGGCTGAAAATTAACCCACCTTGGAATTCGGACTTGTCCAAGATGAGGATAGCTGTGGAGAAATTCATGCCAACGTCGCACAAGTTGTTCTGGCAAGAGATCATCCCAAGCGAGTTCTTGGAGCCAAATCTCTTGCATGAAGATCTTCGCGCTGACTATTACGGGTGCTAGCCATCCTGCTGGATCGAACAATCGAGCGATCTGTGACAGCACCTCGCGTTTCGTGTAGGAATTCTTTTTAGTCAGTTCCGAAGGTGCAAAGAAGAACTCATCTGAGTTCGCTTGCCATCGGATTCCTAGAGTCTTTGCTACGCTGGCTTCTTCGATCTCTAGGAAGTCAGCTCGGAGAAGGTGATCTTTTGGAATCGGACTCAACACACCCTTTTCGTTGGATGTCCACTTTCGCAAAGGGAACCCAGCGGGAGTACGCAGCTCTTGGATGGCCAGAGTTGCTTGCTCCTTTGTATGTGCTCCCGCAAGCACATCATCCACATACATATACTGTGAGATGATGTCACTGGCCAACGGGTATTGACTTTTAATATCGTTGGCAAGTTGCTGGAGGACTCGGATTGCCAAAAAGGAGCGCAATTGACACCAAAGGTGACGGTGTTGAGTTCGTAGTCGCATATTTCCCCCATCAGAATTGCGAAACAAAATACGCTGGAAAGGAGTGTGCTTCGGATCGACAATGATCTGACGATACATCTTCGTAATGTCAGCATTGAAGACATACCGGAAAAAACGCCATTTAAGCAGTTGAAGTGTCAGGTCCGACTGCAGCACAGGACCTGGATAAAGGACGTCATTAAGACTCTGACCATTCGACGTTTTACATGAAGCATTGAAAACAACTCTAACCCTTGTCGTTGTACTTTCTGGTTTGATAACGGCATGATGAGGAAGGTAGAAATTTTGGGATTGGGATTCGGATGGAACTTGTTTCATGTGTCCCATTATCAAGTACTCTTGAATGACGGTATCATATTCCGTCTTCAAATCGGGAGCTTTACCTAAGCGACTTTCATTTTTCAGGAATTGCGCTAACGCAGTGGATCTTGAGTGACCTAAGCATATACTTTTTGGGTTACGGAATGGAAGAGTAACTATATATCGACCGCTGTCGTCTCTTACTGTTGTCTCTATGATGGCACACTGGCCGGCATATCCTCCACCTCCCAAAACTTTGTGAGCAGCTCATCCAGTGCCTTCTCTTGACAGACAGTGACTTGCGTGGAAAATGATGCGATCGACTTGCTCGCTTTGGCGGGTACAGGGCCTGTCAGTATCCAACCAAATATAGTCTCTTGACCTATGAGAGTGTCACATATCTTTGACTGGAAACCGCTCAAAAGGATAGAGGGAAGAACATCTGCCCCTATTAGCACGTCAACTTGCGAACTCCTTGAGAATGTTGGATCGGCTAACTCAATGTTGGGCAGATTAGTTAAGGCACACTCGCGTATGGAACAGGACGGTAAATCACCCGCTAGCTTGGGAAGTACATATGCAGATACATCGATCTGTAATCTCGGTCTATTTATCGGGACAATGTGGAAATGACAGAGCTTACGCGCCTGAGCAGAAACAGCCTGGTTGAGTCCTGAAACTTGGGCCTGTACAGTTTGGTGAGGCAACTTTGTTAATTTAAACATTCGCTCGGAAATAAAAGAAGCTTCGGATCCAGAATCGATTAAGGCGCGTGCAGTGTAGTTGACACCCAAGTGTGAAATATGGATTATAGCTGTGCCTAAAAGCACGCCCTGGGTGTTGCTAGCAAAGAAATTCAGCACATTTGCCTTTTGTTGCGACGAAGTGGACTGTATTGATTGTAGGTCTTTTGGATTGGTAGTGGGTGTAGAGGAATCATTTCGATGGAGGAGGGTATTGTGACGCCCTTTACAGGTGAAACAATTGTGAGAACTAGGACACTCCCGAAGCTGATGTCTACTAGAGAAACAATTTAAGCACAGCTTCTTCTGTCGTATGTAACCGGATTTTTCATTAAACGTCATCTGGAGGAAACGAGGACATACCCTAACTGGGTGATTCTCTTTGGCGCAGAGATCGCAGCTTCTACCTTTCGGAACTACCTTTGCTTCAAAAGTGTTAACCTTCTTGGGTGCATTATTGATTTTCTGAGGTTTGAAGCTGGATTGGGCAACTAAAGCTGGTTTCACATCTTCAATTGCCTCTAATGTACGATGCCGCTCGGTTAGGAACTTATTCAAATCTTTCCATAACGGTATTTCGGATTTGTTGGACAACGACTGTTCCCATAACGACAAGGTGTGCCTTGGTAGCTTAGAGGAGCATAGGAACACTAACAGGCAGTCCCAGTTTTCTATCGATATTTTGGAAAATTCAAGTGCTGTTAGACAGCTTTGAACCGTGCTTTGGAAGTCTTTTAGGGCGGCACCTGATTCGGACGTAACTGCAGGTAAATTAAACAGAATCTTCTGCTGACTGTTCACTAACAATCGCTTATTTTCATAACGATCAAGAGGGCCTTCCACGCGGATTCAAAACCATCGTGGGTGAGCGGAGACATGGCTACAATTGCCTTTGCCTCACCTCCAGTTTTGGCGTTAAGGTGAAACAGCTTCTCCACTGGAGTTAGCCGTGGATTATCTATATAAATCGCAGAGAATAAATCTCGGAAAGTTGGCCACCGCAAATAATCTCCATGGAACACCTCTGTGTCGCATGGGGGAAGGCTGCAGCCTCTTGAAATGGACGGAAACGGTTGAGAAGACATGGATTGTCTGTTTGTAGAGGGTGCTTGTGCTATTTGCTCGCTCAACATAGCAACACACCGTTCGTACACGGAGTAGCAGTGATGGCTTCCACAACCTGGACGTCATCACTGCCACTCCCTTGACTAAGGGCTTTCGAAACTTTCTCATACTCATTTTCAATTTTCTCCCATAGACCTTTTACATGGTCGCGGCGGACTTCCAGCGTGTATAGAGTCGCTTCGCTCGATGTTGGACTGGTAATGCGCGACTCAAACTGACTTAGTTTGTCAGTTATTACGATGAAATCGGACAAGGACATGTTGATGACGGGCTGTTGATGGTCTAGTGAGGATATGGTCGTTGTTGGACTTTTGCTGGAGACTAGAAGCCTTTTACCGGGAGGTAAGGATTCACTTTTAGCTCTAGTGTGTCTCACTGTAGGCTTGGAAGGCGGGTTTGGCGATGAAGAGGCACTTTGCTTTGGAACCTTTAATGTTTCCTTTTCTATTGTACTCGACCGTTCTGACATACTATGCTTTCGCAGCTAAATAAATCTTCCCGTCCTTGCTTAATAGGATATTTTTATTATAATGTGATATAACGCTTGAGGCCGCTTAGTTGGAAAGGAAAAAATCAGACTGGATGAAGTAAATTTTTTGTTTTCTATTTATTTTTGTTCATTTATTCCAAGGAAATATAATGTATGATGATGTTGGCTTAGAACGCGAGTAGTGGAAACGTTTGAATATTCAGTTTATGTTGGTTGGAGATATCGATTATTTATCGATCGGATTGTTTACCTTTTGTAACTTGCAAAAATAAATAGACCAAAATAAATATGTTTATAATAAATATGTTTATAATTTATTAAATTCGGGTAATAATTTTAGTGCAAATGTGTACCGAGTGTTTGTGTTGTTTTCACATATAGATATGCGATCGCCGGTATGTGTATGCACAAACGTATTGGAGTGCCGCCAATTGTATGTACATACAACTTTAAAGTTTTTTTATATATATTTTTTTCGCTAATCGGCGTGTGTGGTGATACACTGATTGGACAAAATAGTACACATTCGCGATAAAATAAAATAAGTGCAAGTGATTTTAAAACAAAAGAGTTTAATTTTCTTTTATTCTTTTTCGGTGTGTGTGTGTAAATATGTAGGAACGAAACGGAATTGGGAATGTAAGTACACACGTCACTATGGCTGAGGAAAATATTATATTAATTTTTCTTATTTTTTATATGTATACAGGAAATGGCAATTGAACTGGAGATCTGCAAACAATTTTGGCCACTTCTGGATTTAGTATCGCTGCAAGTAGGAGGAGTAGGATTGCTGCCCAATGACATGCAGATCAGCGCATACAAATATATCCAGTTGTGGGTTTGTGTTTGTTGGTATGGGTAATGGAGTGCCGGCAAATGTACTTGCATACATATATGTGTGTGAAACGAATGGGAATGTACGTAACTTGTATATTTAATATATGTTAATTTTGTAATTTAACAATTTTCTTCTCGAATTGGATTGTGACAAAAAATGGAAGCAATTAGCAGTAGGAAGGATCAGATCAAGAGGACAGAAAAATATAGTGGATTTTCTCTGGAGATATATGTATGTAAGTATGTACATATATTGAGAAATATAAATGGCGATATAAATTACATGAACTTATCTTTTCTCCACCAAATCAACAGGTAGTTGCAGGTTCAAGGCGTCTGGCTGGAATCCGGCTCGAAGGACCAAATGTTGTGTCGGGGGGTGGTTGGAAAATAAGTATAAGTATGAACTTTGTAGAAACGTAGGTTCCCAGAGAAAACGAGAGCGTAAGTTGAAGTCGGCCCTGCTCGACTTCGATATACCCGTTACTCAGGGTAAGGTTTTTTTTAAAGAATATTTTATTAGATCACAAATTGTAGAAGATATGAGTTTTTTTCCAAATTGCGGGGGTGGCAACTATAGCTCATCTGATCGGGAAATGATGTATGGCGGATCGATAGGTAATGATGATTAAAATATATGTCTAGAAGGTTCGAACAATCTATTTCCAAAATTGTGGGAGATATAAGGTAATTTCAAATTGCGGGGGCGTGAACTTTTCTATCATTCATCTGATCAAGAAATGATGTATGGCGGATCGGTAGGTAATGATGATTAAAATATATGTCTGAAAGGTTCGAATAATCCATCTTCAAAATTGTGGATGATATGAGTTATTTTTGAAATTGCGGGGGTGGCAACTCTGCTATCGTTCATCTGATCGGAAAATGATGTATGGCGGATCGATAGGTAATGATGATCATAATATATGTCTAGAAGGTCCAAACAATCTATTTTCAAAATTGTGGGAGATATGAGTTTTTTTCATATTGCGGGGGCGGGAGGGGGCGTGGCAAAAATTTTAAACAAACTTGATCTGCGTGCAGACAATATAAGTCTACACTGAAAAAATGGTAGCTCTAGCTCTTATAGTCTCTGAGATCTAGGTGTTCATACAGACGGACGGACAGACGGACAGACGGACGGACGGACGGACGGACGGACAGACGGACATGTCTATATTGACTCGGCTATAGATGCTGATCAAGAATATATATACTTTATGGGGTCGGAAATGCTTCCTTCTGCCTGTTACATACATTTGCACGAACTTAGTATACCCTTTTTACTCTACGAGTAACGGGTATAAAAACACTGATATTCAACTTTAACAAATTATCTTTACTTCTGCTCGACTTCAATTTTGAACTAAGACTAAAAACTAAAACTACACAATGCCTTCATGGACTTAAAAGTACGTGGTAATTCTATGGTGAAATGAAAATATCCCGTTAGGGAAAAAAAGAGAGCCAGCCACACATCAGTGATGCTGTTGTGATCTGTGATCTGTGATCTGTTGGCTTCAACAGTTGTGTAGATAGTATTTATACTGTGTTTCGTCTTGTAAAATATTTCCATTTTCGTCCGGGTACGGAAGAATTTCGTATAGTGGACTTTTGATTATTTTTCTTGGAATATGTGAGATATTTAGGATTTCATTTGAATCCGATCGAAGCCAAGTTGATGTTTTTATATTTAAAATCTTTTCAGAATTAACATGAAACAAATAGTCGTGTTTTAATAGTTTTGGGTTAAAGATCCCAATTCTTGTCAGTTGCATTCCCATTTCTAGATCTTCAATATATTCTGTAAGTCTTAGTAAATTAAAGATCAATAAGTCGATTAGTTTAGTTTTTTCTTTGTCTTCTTGATTTTTATACCCGTTACTCGTAGAGTAAAAAGGGTATACTAAGTTCGTGCAAATGTATGTAACAGGCAGAAGGAAGCATTTCCGACCCCATAAAGTATATATATTCTTGATCAGCACAAATAGTCGAGTCGATATAGACATGTCCGTCTGTCCGTCCGTCCGTATGAACACCTAGATCTCAGAGACTATAAGAGCTAGAGCTACCAAATTTTCAGTGTAGACTTGTATTGTTTGCAGGCAGATCAAGTTTGTTTCAAATTTTTGCCACGCCCCCTCCCGCCCCCGCAATTTGAAAAAAACCTCATATCTCCCACAATTTTGAAAAAAGATTGTTTGAACCTTCTAAACAAATATTTTAATAATTATTACCTATCGATCAGCCATACATCATTTCCTGATCAGATGAGCTATAGTAGAGTTGCCTCCCCAGCAAATTGGAAAGAAACTCATTTCTCCCACAATTAGGACATGTTTATAACCTGAGTAACGGGTATATCGAAGTCGAGCAGGGCCGACTTTAACTTACGCTCTCGTTGTTTATAATTTCTATGCCTTGGTTAACTGCTTCGATTAAATGATTAAGTTCGTTTATTTGAACGCTATTTTGTGCTATTGAATCAAGAATATATATACTTTATGGGGTCGGAGATGCTTCCTTCTGCCTGTTACATACATTTGCACGAACTAAGTATACCCTTTTTACTCTACGAGTAACGGGTATAAAAATCCTCATTTCTCCCACAATTTTGAAAATAGATTGTTCGAACCTTCTAGACATATACTTTATTCATCATTACCTATCGATCCGCCATACATTATTTCGTAATCAGATGAACGATAGAAAAGTTCCCGCCCCCGCAATTTGAAAAAATCCTCATATCTCCCACAATTTTTAAAATAGATTGATAAAACCTTCAAGACATATATTTTATTCATCATTACCTACCGATCCGCCATACACCGTTTCTTGATCGGATGAACGATAGAAAAGTTCCCGCCCACGCTATTTGAAAAATACCTCAAATCTCCCACAATTTTAAAAATGGATAGTTCGAGCCTTCCAGACATATATTTTAATCATCATTACCTATCGATCCGCCATACATCATTTTCCGATCAGATGAGCTGTAGTAGAGTTGCCACCCCCGCAAATTTCGAAAATATCTCATATCTCCCACAATTATGAAGACAGATTGTTCGAACCCTCATGACATATATTTTAATCATCATTACCTACCGATCCGCCATACATCGTTTCTTGATCGGATGAACGATAGAAAAGTTCCCGGCCACGCAATTTGAAAAATACCTCAAATCTCCAACAATTTTGAAAATGGATAGTTCGAACCTTCTAGACATATATTTTAATCATCATTACCTATTGATCCGCCGTACATCATTTCATGATCAGATGAGCTATAGTAGAGTTGCCACCCTTGCAGTTTGAAAAAAAACACATATCTTCCACAATTTGGGCATTTTGTGATCTATTAAAATATTCGTAAATAAACCTTACCTGAGTAACGGGTATATCGAAGTCGAACAGGGCCGACTTCAACTTAAGCTCGTTTTTTTCTTGAAGTTCTTCTTTATCATTCTTGTCCAAAACCCCAAAAGGTATTTATAGGTTGTACCTACAAAATTATTAAATCTCTTTTTCTTTTCTTATTCTTATTCCATTCTTTCCCCCTCAACTTCTCAGTTAATATTGTTTGTTTAGTTTTTAGTTGTTTTAGTTTTGTATGTTTTTAAGTTATTTTCAACAGTGGTGTTCTATTTATTTATTTATTTATAGTTTGACAAAGTGCTGTCTTACATTGCGGGGAACTATTAAAATAAGACAATAAATTATTTCTTACATCTAACATAGAAGAGTGAGCAGAGAATAGATGGTAGTACATATTATAGTTTAGACATAAGTTCCGGAAATGTTCATAATGAGCATAATTTGTAAGGCATGGCTGTAGATAGATCGGAAAGAAGTTCCTGGTGAGACGGAAAGGAATAGCAAGATTTATTTGGCTAAGCAGAGCACTAGAGTCAATCTCACCTGATAGGAGTTTATGAATGAAAAGCACACAATGGCAAGTCCGGCGCTTCTTAAGTGAAGTAAGATCGATTAAGAGTAATCTGTGCTCGTAAGGCGGTAGATGGCTGGTAGCATCCCAGTTGAGGCCACGGAGAGCGAAAATTAAAAACTGTTTTTGGACCGATTCAAGTTGGTCCTGATATATTTGTTAATGAGGTGACCAAACACACGACCCATACTCAAGAATTGGTCTAACCAGGGAGACATATAAATGTTTAGTGATGTAAGGATCATTAAATTCCTTTGACCATCTTTTGATAAAGCCAAGAATACCCCTTGCTTTGTTAGAGATGATAGATATATGACTATTAAAGCATAGTTTGTTGACAAAACGTATGCCCAAATCATCAACCTCGTTAATGCGTTCCAGCGGTTTGTCATCAATAGTATATTGATATGTATACGGTTGTAAAACGATGAAAACTCATACATTTACACTTATCCGTGTTTGGGGAAGACCATTAACCAAACACCATGTTTGAAGAGCATTTAAGTCACGCTGTAGTAGGAGAGGAGACACCGGATCATTATAAGTCGAACAGAGTATTAGGTCATCCGCATACATCAACGCTTGCGAGTGATGCAAAAATATGTGGGATGTCATTTATAAAAAAGATTAAAAGTACAGGTCCCAAGTGACTGCCCTGCGGAACCCCTGAAGAAACATTAATGAATTTGGAAAGTGCCGAATTGAAACGGACTCGTTGGACACGATCATTCAAATAAGCCTTAATCCAATTAAGAAGGTTCGGAGGAAACCCCAGCAAGGACAGTTTGTGCAAGAGGAGCTTGTGATTCACGGAGTCAAAAGCCTTGCTGAAGTCTGTATAAATTACATCCGTTTGGTGTTTCTGAATAAAGCCCCTATTCACAACCGAGGTAAACTCTAGCAAATTTGTCGAAACTGATCGTTTTTTCATAAAGCCATGTTGTGCCTGGGTAATAATAGATCGGCAGAAGTGTTGAATTTGAGAAGTAATAAGCATCTCAAAGAGTTTAGGAATATCAGATAGTTTGGAGATCCCCTTTAATTTGATATTGTTGATTTGGATCCCTTTTTGTGGATAGGAATGACGCATAAGGAAATAGCACAATTCTTCAATACGCAGCTGGGGACATTATCTGGTCCGGGGCTATAAGATGTGGTAAGAGATCGTAAGCCAATAAGCAGACTTTCTAAGTCTAAGACCGGTGGAAAAATGCTATTGGATTGGGTAATAGGATAAGGATACGGATTCAAGTTGCTGAAATTCGAATCTGATACCGAATAGCAACGTTGAAAAAAAGATGCAAATAAATCGGCGATATCGGCATGATTATTAGCAGTAATATTGTCCAACGAAAGTGAAGGTGGAATCTGAGACGATTTGCGTTTGGAGTTAACAAACTTATAGAATGTTTTAGGGTCACGCTGAAAATTTAATTTACAGTTTAGCAAGTATTTATTGTAGCACTCGGTATTATGCAGCATAAAGTTAGAGCGAGCCACTGAATATTTGGAGTAATCCATCTGGGAGCCAGATTTTTTAAACTTCTTATACAGACGCGACTTGACATTTTTGAGATTAGATAATCTTTTTGTGTACCAAGGGGATGATCGCGATTGAAAGGTAGAAGAACAGACGGGGAAATGATCTTTTAAGACGTCATGAATAACATCGTAGAATGTCTTGGTAGCTTCCTCAATACTTTTGAGACGTATCAAGGGAAGTTCCAATCCGACAAAGATAATCATCTGGAAGATCTATCATACCTGACTTAAATAGTAGATAACCATTATTCGTTTTAATAGGATTTATATCTAGTGATTGATTATTCGCTCGTAGCAGTAATGTTGACATCAATAGTGACAGAAACGTGAAAGTTAAGAATCCTGATGTGGGTTTGAGTCCTCCAGTGAATATTTACTTTTGTTAATTTTCTTTTATTTTTGAAAATTGGTTTTGTAATGCTTAATTTTACGACCTCTATTAGTTTCCTCAAAGTGGTCTTCGTCTACTTGTTCTATCTTCCCAGTGGGCTTATAGTGTTTGTATAATTCACCGTGAATAAGGGGTGCTTTTCTTAGTATTAATTAGTATTAATTTCAAAGTCATGTCGGCTTTTGTTAAGATTTGCGATTTTTGTTTCTTTTATAATCTGGTTATTGTATGTGGGTGTTCCTGCGTAAATAAAAATGTCTGCTGGAGTTCTGCCAGTCGTGTTGTGTTTTATTTTGTGATTGTAAGTGTACAATATTATTTTAATTGTCATAAGTCGATTTTCTTCGTCGTCGTCAGTGTTAATTATTCGAATTTTTTCATTAATGGTTTTATGTAGTCGTTCTACATCTGCCACACCATTTTTACTTGTTGTTATTTGAATTTTTACTCCTTCTTTGTCAAGCCATTCTTTAAGTGCTATGCTCATAAAAGCACTGTCCCTGTCTGTTTTCAAAATAATGGGCTTCCCCATACTATTAAATGTAAGAATGAGTCCTCTTTTGACTTCCATCCAATCTTTCCCATTTAGCTCGATTATACTTGCAAATTTAGAATATAAGTCAACACATGTCAGATAGATTTGGTTCTTTATGGTGTATATGTCAACCACATACATTTCTCTACAATTTTCGACTTCAGGTGTAACTTTTAGTGTAAGCGATGTATTTCTGTGTTCGATTTTTGCTCGGTTGCAAGTTTCACATTGTTTTGAATTAGTTTTTGGCAGGGTTTGAAAATGCTGTCATTTTTAAATTTTATATGTTTCTGACAGTGCTGTGCTTTTACAAAATCGTAGTGCACATGGAAAGCATCAGCACAAAATCAAAAAATTGAACTGTGCTCATGCTATGCTGTGAGGATTTCGAAAGCATAGCAATAGCACACTTGATATGCTATATATTTTTTACTGTGCTGCGCTTTGAATATTTAACAGCACAGCATATTATAGCAAAAATATATAATAATATGATTTTTTTATATTGAATTAAAATTGGAAATGTATATCGTTGCTAATAAAACAAAATTTTTAAAAAATATAAAAAAATAAATAAAAATATACTAGATCTTTTGCAGTTAAAATTTACCTTTAGCTTTTACCATCTCTGTGATCTGTACGTTGATACGGAAAGACACACAGACCAAGAGAAGCTCTGCTTGGCCCTTAGGGTCTGTAAGGAGACTAACTTATTTTTATTCCCTGTACGCATAAAATGTGTTAGAAGGATATCATGAAGTTGCGCTAAAGTATGTTACAGACATAAGGAAACATTTGCTACCCTATAAAGTATATATATTCTTTATCAGAATCAACAGCCGATTTGACCTAGCCTTGAATGTATGTCCGTTCGTCCGTCTGTCTGTCTGTCTGTACACCTAGATCTCAGAGACTAGAACAGCTAGAGCTGCCATTTTTTTAGTGTAGACGTGTATTGTCTGCACGGAGATCAAGTGTGTTAAAATTTTTGCCCCCTCTCGCCCCTGCAATATGGAAAAACATCATATTTTCCACAATTTTAAAGTAAGCTTGTTCGAACCTTCTATACATATATTTTAATCATCATTACTTATCGATCCGCCAAACATCATTTCCCAATCAGATGAACGATAGTAGAATTTTAAGCAACATAAACCTTTTTATTAGCTTGGAAAGTGGACTCGCCAATCGCCAAACACATAAACGTATGTTGTTGGGACTCACTAAATTATTTCAAATGCACCGCAAAGCATTTCAAATATTGTCAAAATCGGTCGGTGTCAATTTAAAGCAAGTTAAATCAATTGTTTTTAAATCGGCGATATAATTTGATGATGGCTCCTCGAAAAAATATCAACGTTTGGGAGCATTCTGAAAATAAAGAAGATATGGGAAAAGCGATCTGCAAAATCTGTGAAGTGGAACTTAAAAAACAATCGATCGTTTAATTTGAAAAACCACTTGGTAAACGTTCACAAACTAGACTTTAATGCAGTTGAAAGGCAAGAAAGTTTGGCTAATTCCGATAATAAGTCTTCCATTTTGGGAAGAAAACAAAGCATCAAAGTTGAAATAAATAAAAAAAATTTTATTTCGGTTAGCATTTTGTAATATTAGAAATATAGCCAAATCTGTACATTTAATCATAAATTGTGATTTGGTTAATTTGACCATTAAAGTATCTTGATTGATATTAACATATTTAATTTTTAGGTCTTATATCGGACTAGTAACTGAAGACTCTGTGCCATTCAATGTCCTGAGTTCACCCAATTTAAGAAACATTATTGATACTATTTGTATTGGTTTGGGGCAAAGACATGGTCAGCGAATAACTTTAAATGCTTCAAATTCTCAATCTACTTTATGGAAAGTTCCCTCCTACGGACTACTACCTTGACGTGGTAGGAGGGCTCAGTAGGTGTAAGGAACCTAAGAGCAATGCCGGCGGTAGCTCAAGCTACCGGTAGGGCCACCCATGCCGGTAAGGTCGAGGGGGAGCACTGAAGCAAAGAGTAGTTCAACCTGGCGGCTAGGGGAAAAACGCAAACACTTCATTTAGAATGTCTTCTTCTAATGAAAAAATTACGGTGCAGGGAGTCGGATACCCAGTACCGGCGGCGGATCGGGGTGAGAAAGCAGGCCCCACGGCGTCGATATCCAGCAACTGCAGCTCCAGTGTGGGGGTGGACCACTTGGCCCCTATAGTGCGTAACACAGCAATCGAAGGTTCATTTCACCGACAGGATGGAATGGACTTGGAGCCAGAGGTCGTGGATGGCGAATTCAGGTTCACCGGCGCGTCAATGACAGACGAAGAGCTCGCGCTTGCGCTTGCTCGCATGCCTGTCGGAGGCGGGCCACCGAACGTGAAGGAGCCTACATCGGCCCTCGCTCCACCAAAGGACAACTCTCTTCAGCGCAAACAGCGCTCGGGATACAAGGCCTCTCTCAAGTATCTTAGGACACTTGAAGGCCGCACTCCGGAGTCACTGAACGCGAGGGAGAGGGCGCCGAAGAAGAAGCACGAGTACAACGTGCGGCGCTACAACCGGCTATCCACGGATGGAACGGACCAGGCGACCGCACCGAGTACAACGGCCCAGACGGAAGCACCGACACCCTCGAAGGTCGCCAAAGCAGCCGCAGTGGATAAACAAAAACAGTATCGTAGGAGACCACCCCCACCGTCGACCACACCCTCCCAAAAGGAGGGACCGGATGGCGGGAAGGGTGGTAATCCCAAACGACAACGCTCAGACGACTCCTCAAAGGCTCCAGAGAACAAGCGACCAAAGCCAGAAGATCTTCTGGCTAGCTTAAGCTCGAAGCCGGAACTCCAGGTAGCCATCATCGACCGAAATGACCCGGAAGGGAAAATTTCAACCGAAAAATGGCTTATTCTGGAGGGGGTCATAATGCAGGCCATCCACGATGCCATGACTCGCAGCGGGGACCCGTTCCTAGCTGTGTTTGATGGTATTAGGTGGTACAAGGGAGCCAAAGTCGTGGCCTGTGCCAACGAGGAATCCATGAGATTTCTCACCGACACAATCCACGGCATTGGTGACCCATGGCCTGGTGCGAAGATAGAGGTCGTACCACCGGACCAGATTCCTGCACGCACGATCATGAAGGTATGGATCCCACCGCCAATCTTGGAGGATCGAACCATACTTAACATGATCAAGGGGCAGAACAAGGAGTACGGAACGGACGACTGGACAATCGTGAGAGGGCTGGCACGCGACAAAGGAAACGGCAAGGATCTCTGGATCAGCAATGGTCGAGAATCCAAAAGCCTCATCCGGACGAAGCAAGGCCAGCTGAAGCTTGGAATGGGCTGCTTTCGGGCGTACCTTCTAAGTTAGGATCCTAGGTCAACAGAATAATCTTAGAGTGGTGCAGATTAATCTGCATCACTCCATGGTACCCTCTGTTGACCTACTACGATTCATGGAGGAGGAGAGGGTGGATGTGGCTCTCGTTCAGGAACCCTGGATCCAAGGTGAAAGGGTTCGTGGACTGAGTGCTCGCAGATACCATCTCCTCTTCCCCAGAATCGTGGGTAAGACAAGAACATGTATCGTAGTAAGAGCTGGGCTTAATGTACTTTTCTCTTCTCGTTACAGCGACAGGGACCTCACTGTGGTGACGATCGAGGGAAGGAACGGGAGAAATCTATACCTTGCCTGGGCCTATCTTCCCTATGAGGAGAAGGAACCCCAATCGGAAAGCGTCAGAGCTCTAATTCGGCACGCGCAGAAAGAGAGCACTGACGTTATCTTGGGGTGCGATGCGAATGCCCACCACTCCATATGGGGTAGCACAGACATAAACGAGAGGGGAGAGGCTCTGCTGGACTACATATTGAGCACAAACCTTATTTTGTGTAACAAGGGCGACCACCCTACCTTCAGAAATAAGGACCGTGCACAGGTTATTGACATAACCGTGGCGCTAAGCAGAGGCTCGCTGACCGTTGATAATTGGCATGTATCCACAGAGTGCTCCTTTTCGGACCACTACAGGATACTATTCAATGTCAATTGGAGCAGAGAGAAACCGACTCCCTACAGAAACCCTAAACGGACAAACTGGGAAAAGTTCTCAAGAACAGTCAGCCAAACACTCCCCGCCCCTCCGGACGGATCGGTGTTAAGTACTGACACACTTGAAGAATGTAACCGAACGATCACTGACGTGTTAAACAAAGCTCTTCTCACATCCTGCCCAGTCAGCGGCCCGCCAAAGCACAACCACAAGGTGTGGTGGACAGCGGAGCTCGGCCAGACTAGGGGGGAAACGAGGAGGCTGTTTAACAAAGCAAAACGGACAAACAATCAAGAAGACTGGAACGCATATCGACAGGGTTTTTCGAAATTAAAGGGGGCGTGCAGGAAAGCGAGATGGGATTCCTGGGCTAAATTCTGTGAGGATATAGCCTGCACTAGCGAAGCGTCCAGACTTCGAAGAGTGTTGGCTAAAGATCCGTCCAACCCGGAACTACTATGTAGCCCGGACGGAAAATACGCAAAAAACAGCCAAGAATCTCTGGAAATGCTTACAACGACACATTTTCCAGGTTGCCTTGATACGGAACCAGAGGTTGGGTTCACCAACTTTACATCCAGTACAGCACCTGGAAATACAGAAACGGAGACGACTATGATGATTGGGGATATCATCACTGAGGAGAAGATAATCTGGGCTATCAAGTCATTCCAACCCTACAAATCACCAGGACCGGATGACATCCGACCAGCCATGCTGCAAGTATCGACCCTGAGTCTACTGCCCTGGCTGACTAAGGCCGTCCGCACACGACTCGTATCGTTATCGTAGCGTATGCGACGCGATGTACGAGATGCATACGATTTGTTGCTGCGCACGTGTGTTTAAAGGGAGACACGCACACGACTCGTCCGCTACGCGTAATCGTCGCAACATGCATGCAGCATGACGACTATCGTCAAGCAGTGGCAGTCGCCTCTCGTCGTGTACGAGCGTACGCTTGCTGTTTGCTTACATTTTTTAATGAGTTTCATATGTCTTAATGAAAAAATATCAGTCCAAATTATCAAATTTGTGCATTTTATGGCTTTACTACCATTATCAAATCCTTAAATGTATTTTATGACATTCAGAAAAATGTGTAAAATTTTATATCGCCTTCTGCTACTTCTTCAGTGGCAAAAAAATAATCTTCCGGTTGCATTTTTGCACCCAAGACTTCGATGACGAAGATAGTTTAATTAGTCTTCATCCCTTTACATGTATACGCTTGGTGTTTCGCCGATTGAAAATTGCTTCGTATGCGGAGCAATAGCCGTATCGTAATCGTATCGTATCGTCAAATTTTTGACAAGGCGAAGAAGCTACGATGACGATACGAGCAGTGTGCGGAGGGCCTTAGTTGTTCAAGGGGTGTCTCCTTACAGGGTACATCCCAGACAACTGGAGAGAGGTGAGGGTGGTCTTCATTCCCAAGGCCGGAAAGATAAACCACAACTCACCAAAGGATTACAGACCCATCAGTCTATCATCGTTTCTGTTGAAAACGATGAAAAGACTTTTGGATCTACACATAAGAAGTAAGCTCACTCCACGAACGATCAGCGGGGCACAACACACCTACCTTAAGGGTAGATCTGTTGACACCGCACTACATGAAGTGGTAGGGAGCATCGAGGAATCGCTGAATCAGAAGGAGTTTGCGCTGGCGGCCTTCCTCGACATCGACGGGGCCTTCAACAATGTCAGGACCGAGTCGATAACGGCAGCCCTTGCCAAAATCGGCTCACACCCGATTATAACTCACTGGCTAGGTAACATGCTTAGCAGCCGAGTTATAAACTCTGAACTCTGTGCAGGCAAAATTAGGAAGAGGGTCACGAGAGGCACTCCACAAGGGGGAGTCATATCCCCACTGCTGTGGAACCTGGTTCTCAATGAGCTCCTTTTAAATTTGAAGTTTAGTGAATGTAAGGTGACGGCATACGCAGATGACCTAGTTCTAATGGTAACGGGTAAGTTTCTACCCACAATCTGTGAGCTACTACAGTCTGCTCTTGGTAGCACCCTGAGGTGGGCACAACAGAACGGTCTAGGGGTCAACCCCCACAAGACCCAACTGGTGCTGTTCACTAGAAGATACAAGATCCCTGAGTTCACACTACCCTCACTGGGCGTAACGCAGCTCATAAGGGCCACTGAGGCAAAATATTTAGGAGTCATTCTGGACTCGAAACTCTCCTGGAAGAGAAACTCTGAGGAAAGAATGAAGAAAGCACTAGGCGCGTCCTATGCCTGTAAAAAGACCTTCGGTAGGAGATGGGGACTGCAACCGTACATCATTCATTGGTTGTACACAGCGGTCGTCAGGCCTATCCTTACCTATGGAGCGTTGGTCTGGTGGAAAGCGGCCAACACCAAATCCCACCTAAACAACCTTCATAAGGTACAAAGAGCAGCTTGCCTGGAAATAACCGGATCCCTGCGATCCACCCCCAGGCAGCTCTGGACGCCATTCTGAATCTTGAGCCAATAGACACCTTCCTGAAGTATGCAGCAGCGAGAAGCGCAGTAAGACTCCGGGAACTCAAACTCCTCAAAACAACTGCATCTGGTCACAGCAACATCCTGCTGGAAGTGGGAATAAATGCTGAGACAAAGGGAAGTGACTATTGTATCAAGACTCATAAATGGAAGGACAATTTTAGAACGGTTTTCCCGGAGAGAGAGGATTGGACGCGAGGAACTCCCATCAGGGAGAACGAGCTTGCCATATACACGGACGGCTCCAAGACGGAGGAGGGCACAGGGGCGGGAATCTTCTCAGAAGAACTAGCAACACAGCTCTCATTCCGTCTACCGAACTGGGGTAGCGTCTTTCAGGCAGATATCTACGCGGTCTGGTAGGCGGCGAAGTTGATATACACCCTGGTTGAAACACCAAGGAACACATTAATCTTGGTCGACAGTCAGGCTGCTATTAAAGCTCTGTCGTCACGCACCACCAATAGCAACTTAGTCCGCAGTACGGTGACTGCACTGAATCAAATCCGGCAGCACTCCATCACCCTCGTCTGGGTACCTGGCCACTCAGGCATACCAGGCAACGAGGGAGCTGACGAGTGTGCAAGGAACGGTTCAGCTCAGCCAGCGTCACAAGCGGTAACGGACGTACAAAGACCAATTCAGGATATTCTGACAGAACTATACAGGACAACCAGAACCAAGGCAGAACGACAATGGGACATCGCACCGGGTTGTCACATTTCCCGATCACTCTGGCCAAGATACGCCCCAAAACGAACCTCCCAACTCCTACACTTTAGCAAGAACAGGATTAGGATAGTGATAGGAGTCATTACGGGACACTTCCCCATAGGCCCTATGGCCGCCAGGATGCACGTACCCCACAACGACTTCTGTCGCAGCTGCAGGAATGAGGAAGAGATAGAAAGCATCCAACACCTTCTATGCGACTGCCCTGCACTTCATAGAAAACGAACCCAGTACCTGTGTAAACCATTCTACGAAGATCTGGGTTGTCTGGCAAACTTGCCCGTAGGGAACCTGGCTCTTTTTATCGACTCCTCAAAGTGGTTCTAAAGTGGCCTCTGGGTGAACTCGGCCTCCACCGAGCAGCCTATTTAACCTAACCTAACCTAACCTTAAGTAAAGTTGCCGAAAATATAAGAAGCAATTTGAAAATGGAAATGTGCAAAAAGCTCATGTCATTAAAAATTGATAGCGCATCGAGGCTGTCGCGAAATATTTTTGGTATAAGTGCGCAGTTTATATTAGAAGATAATATTAAATCTTTAATTTTGGGCATGGTTGAATTAAAAGGCATCGGTGCAAGCGCCTCTAAAAACCTGGCGGATGAAATTGTAAAAATATTGAGGAAATATGATATTGAGCTTAACCAAATTGTTTCCATTACTTCCGACAACGGAGCCAATATGATAAAGGCAACTTCTATTTTATCAAACTACAATATTAGCGAAGATTCGGATGATGCAGATGAAGATTCAAACAAAATATACCTGGATAGCGTAAATAATCTGAAAAAACCATCAAATCTTCGTGTTGGACACATTGAGATTTGTAGATGTGCAGCCCACACGGCTCAATTATGCGCGCTAGATGTCATTAAGGACGCTGAAGTAAAGGAATTATTGATATGTTGCAGAAATTTTACAAAATTCATTCGAAAACCTTCAAATGGGCTTAAGTACACATTTGAATTGCGAAACATAAGGCTGCCGAAACTTGATTGCGCGACGAGATGGGGATCAACATATTTAATGATTCAATCGTTACTGGCTGCAAAAGATGTCTTGATTGCTGTGGAGTCCATTTACCGCAGAAACTTCGACGAACATTTCGAAAACAACGATTATCTCTGGGAATTTATGGAGTCCTATTGCACAGTGTTTGCTCCTTTACAACAAGCAATAGTAAGTAGAGTAGTAAGCAGAGAATTTACATTATGGAAATTTTTATGCGCAATGGTTGAAATTAAAAATTCGCTCCGAAAAAATAGTTAACGAAAATGAATCAAAAGAACTAATGCATAAAATAGGGATCAAACTTTTGGAAAGCATGGAAACACGAACTTCAAAGATGCTTGAAAACGAAGGTTAAAATGCGTGCCTTTTTCTGGATCCACGGTTTCACCACACGCTAAGTCCAGAAAAAAGACGGAGTGCCATTGATTTTTTAAAACATCTTTGGAAAAACTATGCTCTGTCTCTGCTGATTTGGAACTCGGCGCTAATGGCGCTTCCTCCGCAAAAACAAACACCTTCCCAGACGAAGATGAAGAAATGCTGAATTCTTTTCTGACCAATAAACTTCAAGCATCCTCTAGAGAGATTGTTCATACGGATGTATATTCAAAAATTGGAAATCTGTATCTTCCGTTTATGCGAAGCGACAGCGATGTGTTACAATTTTGGAAAGAGAGAAAGCATTCCGAACCAGAGCTCTACACATTAAGCAACGTTTGCTTTGGTATTCCGCCAACTCAGGTAACCAATAATAGCATTTATAATTGAATACAATTTCATTCTATCAACTTTTTAATGTCTGTTTATATCTCAAAGGTTACCATAGAACGGGCATTTTCATCTTTAAAGCTTATATTAACGGACAACCGCAACAGACTAAGCCATGATACCTTGGAGGATATTATATTGGTGAAGTTAAATGCTTCTTTTTTAAATGAAGCTATTAACAAATTGCCGTTGTTTGAAGACGATAGCGCAGAGGACATAAACATTACAATATAAATATTAATATTAATAAACCAACATTTATAACATCACTTGTTGACACCTCAAACTTTATATTGTCTCAGATTCAATAAATATTGTTTTAACTTATAAGCTAAATTATATTTAGTTTTTTTACGAATACTCGAAATAAACAAAGTTCAATTAATTTTAATGAAAATCCAAACGAGAGCGTAAGTTAAAGTCGGCTCTACCCGACTTCGATATACCCGTTACAGGAAAACGTTTATTTAAAAATATATTATTACTAGCATATAACCCGGCGCGCTTCGCTTCGCCACCATCAGTATAGCCGCCAAAATAATGAAAAAAACGATGGCAATGATACCACCCCCGCCCCCATTTTCCGACCATCAGAAATGAGAAAATTATTTTCCACCTTCTTGGCCCGTTAAGCGTACAAACGCTAAAACCACCCCCGTCACCCATTATCCGACCTTGAGGGTGAGTATGCGCAAAGCTAAAAACTTTATCCAATTTAATTGGCCCATAGAGCTTTCAAACCAAATTTAATACATATCGGCTAAAAACCCACCCCCGCACCCATAATCCGACCTTTGCAGTAAACTTCCCGAAATAAAACGAGAGCGTAAGTTAAAGTCGGCCCTGCTCGACTTCGATATACCCGTTACTCAGGATATAAACATGTTCATATTGTGGGAGATATGAGTTTCTTTCCAATTTGCGGGGGAGGCAACTCTACTATAGCTCATCTGATCAGGAAATGATGTATGGCTGATCGATAGGTAATAATTATTAAAATATATGTCTAGAGGGTTCAAACAATCTATTTTCAAAATTGTGGGTGATATGAGGTATTTTTTAAATTGCGGGGGCGTGAACTTTTCTATCGTTCATCTGATCAGGAAACGACGTATGGCGGATCGATAGGTAGTGATGACTAAAATATATGTCTCGAGGGTTCGAATAATCTATTTTCAAAATTGTGGGAGATATGAGGTATTTTTCAAATTGCGGGGGCGGCAACTCTACTATCGTTCATCTGATCGAAAAATGATGTATGGCGGATCGATAGGTAATGATGATTGAGATATATGTCTAGAAGGTTTGAACAGTCTATTATCAAAATTGTGGGAGATATGAGGTATTTTTCAAATTGCGGGGGTGGCAACTCTATTATAGTTCATCTGATCGAAAAATTATGTATGGCGGATCGATAGGTAATGAGGATTAAGATATATGTCTAGAAGGTTCAAACAATCTATTTTCAAAATTGTGGGAGATATGATTTTTTTTTCAAATTGCGGGGGAGGCAACTTTTCTATCGTTCATCTGATCGAAAAATGATGTATGGCTGATCAATAGGCAATAATTATTAAAATTAATTATGTCTAGAAGGTTTGAACAATCTAATTTCAAAATTGTGGAAGATATGAGGTCAAGGTTTTTTCAAATTGGGTGGCGGGAGGGGCGTGGCAAAAATTTGAAACAAACTTGATCTGCGTGCAGAAGATACAAGTCTACACTGAAAATATGGTAGCTCTAGCTCTTATAGTTCCTGAGATCTAGGTGTTCATACAGACAGACGGACGGACGGACGGACGGACGGACGGACAGACGGACAGACGGACAGACGGACATGTCTATATCGACTCGGCTATTGATGCTGATCAAGAATATATATACTTTATGGGGTCGGAAATGCTTCCTTCTGCCTGTTACATACATTTGCACGAACTTAGTATACCCTTTTTACTCTACGAGTAACGGGTATAAAAACACATTTTTCCATTTAATCTGACCCTAGAGCTTAAAAAACGAATTTTATTCAGATCGGCTCACAAATAGCCATTGTCACTGAACCGAAATACGCCCACCATTATTCTTGCCTGTGGGCAGAAATTCTACCACCGAGAAATCAAATGAATAATTATTTTCTATAATGTGTTCACAAACCGATTTTGAAGCCAATCGGATTAAAAATAGGTTTTACCATATAGAATTTTCCGACTTTTCGTGCGGATTTTCCAACATTGGAAAATCTCAAGTCTAATTATTTTTGCATACTATCCTTACAAACCGAGTTTGAAGTCAATCGGATGAAAATTGTGTGTGTTTTCCATATAGAATTTTCCGGCTATTTTCCTTGTGGGTGGATTTTCCACCAACAAAAAATCACATGCCTAATTATTTAGCAAACTACCCTTACAAACCGAGTTTGAAGCCAAACGGATGAAAAATTTTAGTTTTCCATATGTTTCCGACATTTTCCGGGAATTTCCCGACTTTTCGGGCAGATTTTTCCATCATCGGAAAATCTTATGTCTTAATGTATTTTGCATACCATCCCCACAAACCGAGTTTGAAGTCAATCGAATAAAAAATAGTTTTTTCCATGAAGAATTTTCCGGCTATTTTCCTTGTGGGTGGATTTTCCACAATCGAAAAATCACATGTCTAATTATTTAGCATACTATCCTTACAAACCGAATTTGAAGCCAATCGGATGAAAAACAGTTTTTTCCATATGGAATTTTCCGGGAATTTCCCGACTTTTCGGGCGCATTTTCCAACATCGGAAAATCTTATGTCTAATTAATTTGCATACTATCCTTACAAACCGAGTTTGAAGTCAATCGGATCAAAAATAGTTTTTCATATAGAAATTTCCGGGTATTTTCTTTGTTGGCGGATTTTCCAACATTTGAAAATCTCATGTCCAATTACTTTGCATACTACCCTTACAAACCGAGTTTGAAGCCAAACGGATGAAAAATAGTTTTTTCCATATGGAATTTTCCGGGAATTTCCCGACTTTTCGGACAGATTTTCCATCATCGGAAAATCTCAAGTCTAATTATTCTGCTTACCATCTTCACAAACCGAGTTTGAAGTCAATCGGATGAAAAATAGTTTTTTCCTTGAAGAATTTTCCGGCCATTTTCCTTGTGGGCGGATCTTCCGAAATCTGGGAAACAGGTGTCCAATTATTTCGCTTACTTTACTTACAAACCAAATTTCAAGTCAATCGGATGAAAAACAAAATTTTCCCCATAGTAGCTTTTCCGGGAGTTTTCCACCCCTTAGGGGTGGAATTTTCCAAAACCCCGCCTTAGTGCTCACTTTCAACTCATAAGGAAACTTCTGTGAAAATTTCAGCTTTCTATGTCTTACCGTTCAGGCTCTACGTTGATTGCCAATCAGTGAATCAGTGAATCAGTGAATCAGTGAGTCAGTCAGTCAGTCAGTCAGTCAGGACAAACTCTTTTATATATAGAGAGACTAGCATATAACCCGACGCGCGGCTTCGCCACCATCAGTATAGCCGCCAAAATAATGAAAAAAACGTTGGCAAAGATACCACCCCCGCCCCCATTTTCTCGACCATCAGAAATGAGAAAATTATTTTCCACCTACTGGCCCGTTAAGCGTACAAACGCTAAACCACCCCCGTCACCCATTATCCGACCTTGAGGGTGAGTAAGCGCAAAGCTAAAAACTTTATCCTATTTAATTGGCCCATAGAGCTTTCAAACCAAATTTAATACATATCGGCTAAAAACCCACCCCCGCACCCATAATCCGACCTTTGCAGTGAACTTCCAAAAATAAAAATACACGTGTTTCCATTTATTCTGACCCTAGATCTTACAAAACGAATTTTATTCAGATCCAGCCATTGTCACTGAACCGAAATACGCCCACCATTATTCTTGCCTGTGGGCAGAAATTCTACCACCGAGAAATCAAATGTATAATTATTTTCTATAATGTGTTCACAAACCGATTTTGAAGCCAATCGGATGAAAAATAGTGTTTTCCATATAGAATTTTCCGGCCATTTTCCTTCTGGGTGATTTTCCACCAACAAAATATCACATGCCTAATTATTTAGCAAACTACCCTTACAAACCGAGTTTGAAGCCAAACGGATGAAAAATAGTTTTTTCCATTTGGAATTTTCCGGGAATTTCCCCGACTTTTCGGGCGCATTTTCCAACATTGGAAAATCTTATGTCTAATTATTTTGCTTACCATCCCCACAAACCGAGTTTGAAGTCAATCGGATGAAAAATATTTTTTCCATGAAGAATTTTCCGGCTATTTTCCTTGTGGGTGGATTTTCCACAATCGAAAAATCACATGTCTAATTATTTAGCATACTATCCTTACAAACCGAATTTGAAGCCAATCGGATGAAAAACAGTTTTTTCAAATGGAATTTTCCGGGAATTTCCCGACTTTTCGGGCGCATTTTCCAACATCGGAAAATCTTATGTCTAATTATTTTGCATACTATCCTTACAAACAGAGTTTGAAGTCAATCGGATCAAAAATAGTTTTTCATATAGAATTTTCCGGGTATTTTCTTTGTGGGCGGATTTTCCAACATTTGAAAATCTCATGTCCAATTACTTAGCATACTACCCTTACAAACCGAGTTTGAAGCCAAACGGATGAAAAATAGTTTTTTCCATATGGAATTTTCGGGAATTTCCCGACTTTTCGGGCAGATTTTCCATCATCGGAAAATCTCAAGTCTAATTATTCTGCTTACCATCCTCACAAACCGAGTTTGAAGTCAATCGGATGAAAATAGTTTTTCCATGAAGAATTTTCCGGCCATTTTCCTTGTGGGCGGATTTTCCGAAATCTGGGAAACAGGTGTCCAATTATTTCGCTTACTTTACTTACAAACCAAATTTCAAGTCAATCGGATGAAAAACAAAATTTTCCCCATAGTAGCTTTTCCGGGAGTTTTCTCCACCCCTTAGGGGTGGAATTTTCCAAAACCCCGCCTTAGTGCTCACTTTCAACTCGTAAGGAAACTTCTGTGAAAATTTCAGCTTTCTATCTCTTACCGTTCAGGCTCTGTGTTGATTGCCAATCAGTCAGTCAGTCAGTCAGTCAGGACAAACTCTTTTATATATAGAGAGACTAGCATATAACCCGGCGCGCTTCGCTTCCATCAGTATAGCCGCCAAAATAATGAAAAAACTTTGGCAATGATACCACCCCCGCCCCCATTTTCCGACCATCAGAAATGAGAAAATTATTTTCCACCTAGTTGGCCCGTTAAGCGTACAAACGCTAAAACCACCCCCGTCACCCATTATCCGACCTTGAGGGTGAGTAAGCGCAAAGCTAAAAACTTTATCCTATTTAATGGGCCCATAGAGCTTTCACACCAAATTTAATACATGTCGGCCAAAAACCCACCCCGCACCCATAACCCGACCTTTGCAGTGAACTTCCCGAAATAAAAAAACACGTGTTTCCATTTATTCTGACCCTAGATCTTACAAAACGAATTTTATTCAGATCGGCTCACAAATAGCCATTGTCACTGAACCGAACCTGTGGGCAGAAATTCTACCACCGAGAAATCAAATGTATAATTATTTTCTATAATGTGTTCACAAACCGATTTTGAAGCCAATCGGATTAAAAATAGGTTTTACCATATAGAATTTTCCGACTTTTCGTGCGGATTTTCCAACATTGGAAAATCTCAAGTCTAATTATTTTGCATACTATCCTTACAAACCGAGTTTGAAGTCAATCGGATGAAAAATAGTGTTTTCCATATAGAATTTTCCGGCCATTTTCCATGTGGGTGAATTTTCCACCAACAAAAAATCACATGCCTAATTATTTAGCAAACTACCCTTACAAACCGAGTTTGAAGCCAAACGGATGAAAAATAGTTTTTTCCATATGGAATTTTCCGGGAATTTCCCGACTTTGCGGGCGCATTTTCCAACATCGGAAAATCTTATGTCTAATTATTTTGCTTACCATCCCCACAAACCGAGTTTGAATTCAATCGGATGAAAAATAGCTTTTTCCATGAAGAATTTTCCGGCTATTTTCCTTGTGGGTGGATTTTCCACAATCAAAAATTCACATGTCTAATTATTTAGCATACTATCCTTACAAACCGAGTTTGAAGCCAAACGGATAAAAATAGTTTTTTCCATATGAAATTTTCCGGGAATTTCCCGACTTTGCGGGCGCATTTTCCAACATCGGAAAATCTTATGTCTAATTATTTTGCTTACCATCCCCACAAACCGAGTTTGAAGTCAATCGGATGAAAAATAGTGTTTTCCATATAGAATTTTCCGGCCATTTTCCTTGTGGGTGGATTTTCCACCAACAAAAAATCACACGCCTAATTATTTAGCAACTATCCTTACAAACCGAATTTGAAGGCAATCGGATGAAAAACCGTTTTTTCCACATGGAATTTTCCGGGAATTTCCCGACTTTTCGGTCGCATTTTCCAACATCGGAAAATCTTATGTCTAATTATTTTGCATACTATCCTTACAAACAGAGTTTGAAGTCAATCGGATCAAAAATAGTTTTAAATATAGAATTTTCCGGGTATTTTCTTTGTGGGCGGTTTTTTCAACATTTAAAAATCTCATGTCCAATTACTTAGCATACTACCCTTACAAACCGAGTTTGAAGCCAAACGGATGAAAAATAGTTTTTTCCATATGGAATTTTCCGGGAATTTCCCCGACTTTTCGGGCAGATTTTCCATCATCGGAAATCTCAAGTCTAATTATTCTGCTTACCATCCTCACAAACCGTGTTTGAAGTCAATCGGATGAAAAATAGTTTTTTCCATGAAGAATTTTCCGGCCATTTTCCTTGTGGGCGGATTTTCCGAAATCTGGGAAACAGGTGTCCAATTATTTCGCTTACTTTACTTACAAACCAAATTTCAAGTCAATCGGATGAAAAACAAAAATGTTCCCCATAGTAGCTTTTCCGGGAGTTTTCCACCCCTTAGAGGTGGAATTTTCCAAAACCAGGACAAACTCTTTTATATATGAGAGATTATTATAATATTAGTATTATATTATAATTTATTAAATCACAAAATGCCCAGCGTAATTATTTATGTTGCTTAAAACTCTACTATCGTTCATCTGATTGGGAAATGATGTTTGGCGGATCGATAAGTAATGATGATTAAAATATATGTATAGAAGGTTCGAACAAGTCTACTTTAAAATTGTGGAAAATATGATGTTTTTCCATATTGCAGTGGCGAGAGGGGGCAAAATTTTAACACACTTGATCTCCGTGCAGACAATACACGTCTACACTAAAAAAATGGCAGCTCTAGCTGTTCTAGTCTCTGAGATCTAGGTGTACAGACAGACGGACGAACGGACATACATTCAAGGCTAGGTCAACTCGGCTGTTGATTCTGATAAAGAATATATATACTTTATAGGGTAGCAAATGTTTCCTTATGTCTGTAACATACTTTAGCGCAACTTCATGATATCCTTCTAACACATTTTATGCGTACAGGGAATAAAAAATACAGTTAGTCTTTCCACACCCTAAGGGCCAAAGCTTCTTCTTGGTCTGTGTGTCTTTCCGTATCAACGTACAGATCACAGAGATGGTAAAAGCTAAAGGTAAATTTTAACTGCAAAAGATCTTGTATATTTTTATTTATTTTTTCTTAATTTTTTAAAAATTTTGTTTTATTAGCAACGATATACATTTCCAATTTTAATTCAATATAAAAAAATCATATTATTATATATTTTTGCTATAATATGCTATGCTGTTAAATATTCAAAGCGCAGCACAGTAAAAAATATATAGCATATCAAGTGTGCTATTGCTATGCTTTCGAAATCCTCACAGCATAGCATGAGCACAGTTCGATTTTTTGATTTTGTGCTGATGCTTTCCATGTGCACTACGATTTTGTAAAAGCACAGCACTGTCAGAAACATATAAAATTTAAAAATGACAGCATTTTCAAACCCTGCCAAAAACTAATTCAAAACATAATTAACGAATGTGAAACTTGCAACCGAGCAAAAATCGAACACAGAAATACATCGCTTACACTAAAAGTTACACCTGAAGTCGAAAATTGTAGAGAAATGTATGTGGTTGACATATACACCATAAAGAACCAAATCTATCTGACATGTGTTGACTTATATTCTAAATTTGCAAGTATAATCGAGCTAAATGGGAAAGATTGGATGGAAGTCAAAAGAGGACTCATTCTTACATTTAATAGTATGGGGAAGCCCATTATTTTGAAAACAGACAGGGACAGTGCTTTTATGAGCATAGCACTTAAAAAATGGCTTGACAAAGAAGGAGTAAAAATTCAAATAACAACAAGTAAAAATGGTGTGGCAGATGTAGAACGACTACATAAAACCATTAATGAAAAAATTCGAATAATTAACACTGACGACGAGTAAGAAAATCGACTTATGACAATTAAAATAATATTGTACACTTACAATCACAAAATAAAACACAACTCGACTGGCAGAACTCCAGCAGACATTTTTATTTACGCAGGAACACCCACATACAATAACCAGATTATAAAAGAAACAAAAATCGCAAATCTTAACAAAAGCCGACATGACTTTGAAATTAATACTAATTAATACTAAGAAAAGCACCCCTTATTCACGGTAAATTACACAAACACTATAAGCCCACTGGGAAGATAGAACAAGTAGACGAAGACCACTTTGAGGAAACTAATAGAGGTCGTAAAATTAAGCATTACAAAACCAATTTTCAAAAATAAAAGAAAATTAACAAAAGTAAATATTCACTGGAGGACTCAAACCCACATCAGGATTCTTAACTTTCACGTTTCTGTCACTATTGATGTCAACATTACTGCTACGAGCGAATAATCAATCACTAGATATAAATCCTATTAAAACGAATAATGGTTATCTACTATTTAAGTCAGGTATGATAGATCTTCCAGATGATTATCTTTGTCGGATTGGAACTTCCTTGATACGTCTCAAAGTATTGAGGAAGCTACCAAGACATTCTACGATGTTATTCATGACGTCTTAAAAGATCATTTCCCCGTCTGTTCTTCTACCTTTCAATCGCGATCATCCCCTTGGTACACAAAAAGATTATCTAATCTCAAAAATGTCAACGTCGCGTCTGTATAAGAAGTTTAAAAAATCTGGCTCCCAGATGGATTACTCCAAATATTCAGTGGCTCGCTCTAACTTTATGCTGCTTAATACCGAGTGCTACAATAAATACTTGCTAAACTGTAAATTACATTTTTAGCGTGACCCTAAAACATTCTATAAGTTTGTTAACTCCAAACGCAAATCTTCTCAGTTTCCACCTTCACTTTCGTTGGACAATATTACTGCTAATAATCATGCCGATATCGCCGAATTATTTGCATCTTTTTTTCAACGTTGCTATTCGGTATCAGATTCGAATTTCAGCAACTTGAATCCGTATCCTTATCCTATTACCCAATCCAATAGCATTTTTCCACCGGTCTTAGACTTAGAAAGTCTGCTTATTGGCTTACGATCTCTTACCACATCTTATAGCCCCGGACCAGATAATGTCCCCAGCTGCGTATTGAAGAATTGTGCTAGTTCCTTATGCGACCCTCTTTTAAAACTGTTCAATTTATCTCTTCAACTTGGTGAGTTTCCCAGCTACTGGAAGGAATCGTTCGTCATTCCTATCCACAAAAAGGGATCCAAATCAACAATATCAAATTAAAGGGGTATCTCCAAACTATCTGATATTCCTAAACTCTTTGAGATGCTTATTACTTCTCAAATTCAACACTTCTGCCGATCTATTATTACCCAGGCACAACATGGCTTTATGAAAAAACGATCAGTTTCGACAAATTTGCTAGAGTTTACCTCGGTTGTGAATAGGGGCTTTATTCAGAAACACCAAACGGATGTAATTTATACAGACTTCAGCAAGGCTTTTGACTCCGTGAATCACAAGCTCCTCTTGCTCAAACTGTCCTTGCTGGGGTTTCCTCCGAACCTTCTTAATTGGATTAAGGCTTATTTGAATGATCGTGTCCAACGAGTCCGTTTCAATTCGGCACTTTCCAAATTCATTAATGTTTCTTCAGGGGTTCCGCAGGGCAGTCACTTGGGACCTGTACTTTTTAATCTTTTTATAAATGACATCCCACATATTTTGCATCACTCGCAAGCGTTGATGTATGCGGATGACCTAATACTCTGTTCGACTTATAATGATCCGGTGTCTCCTCTCCTACTACAGCGTGACTTAAATGCTCTTCAAACATGGTGTTTGGTTAATGGTCTTCCCCTAAACACGGATAAGTGTAAATGTATGAGTTTTCATCGTTTACAACCGTATACATATCAATATACTATTGATGACAAACCGCTGGAACGCATTAACGAGGTTGATGATTTGGGCATACGTTTTGTCAACAAACTATGCTTTAATAGTCATATATCTATCATCTCTAACAAAGCAAGGGGTGTTCTTGGCTTTATCAAAAGATGGTCAAAGGAATTTAATGATCCTTACATCACTAAACATTTATATGTCTCCCTGGTTAGACCAATTCTTGAGTATGGGTCGTGTGTTTGGTCACCTCATTAACAAATATATCAGGACCAACTTGAATCGGTCCAAAAACAGTTTTTAATTTTCGCTCTCCGTGGCCTCAACTGGGATGCTACCAGCCATCTACCGCCTTACGAGCACAGATTACTCTTAATCGATCTTCCTTCACTTAAGAACCGCCGGACTTGCCATTGTGTGCTTTTCATTCATAAACTCCTATCAGGTGAGATTGACTCTAGTGCTCTGCTTAGCCAAATAAATCTTGCTATTCCTTTCCGTCTCACCAGGAACTTCTTTCCGATCTATCTACAGCCATGCCTTACAAATTATGCTCATTATGAACCTTTCCGGAACTTATGTCTAAACTATAATATGTACTACCATCTATTCTCTGCTCACTCTTCTATGTTAGATGTAAGAAATAATTTATAGTCTTATTTTAATCGTTCCCCGCAATGTAAGACAGCACTTTGTCAAACTATAAATAAATAAATAAATTATGAACACCACTGTTGAACAATAAACTTAACAAAAAACGAAAATACATACAAAAAACTAATAATTCAAGCTAAAAACTATAATCACATAATTCAAATTCAATATTTAACTGAGAAGTTACAAAGGGAAATGAATGGAATAAGAATAATAAAAAGAAGAAAAAGAGGTTTAATCAATTTTGTAGGTACAACCTATAAATACCTTTTTGGAGTTTTGGACAATAATGATAAAGAAGAACTTCAAGAAAAAACGAGAGCTTAAGTTGAAGTCGGCCCTGCTCGACTTCGATATACCCGTTACTCAGGGTAAGGTTTATTTACGAATATTTTATTAGATCACAAAATGCCCAAATTGTGGAAGATATGAGTTTTTTTTCCAAACTGCAAGGGTGGCAACTCTACTATAGCTCATCTGATCAGGAAATGATGTACGGCGGATCAATAGGTAATGATGATTAAAATATATGTCTAGAAGGTTCGAACTATCCATTTTCAAAATTGTTGGAGATTTGAGGTATTTTTCAAATTGCGTGGCCGGGAACTTTTCTATCGTTCATCCGATCAAGAAACGATGTATGGCGGATCGGTAGGTAATGATGATTAAAATATATGTCATGAGGGTTCGAACAATCTGTCTTCATAATTGTGGGAGATATGAGATATTTTCGAAATTTGCGGGGTGGCAACTCTACTACAGCTCATCTGATCGGAAAATGATGTATGGCGGATCGATAGGTAATGATGATTAAAATATATGTCTGGAAGGCTCGAACTATCCATTTTAAAATTATGGGAGATTTGAGGTATTTTTCAAATAGCGTGGGCGGGAACTTTTCTATCGTTCATCCGATCAAGAAACGGTGTATGGCGGATCGGTAGGTAATGATGAATAAAATATATGTCTTGAAGGTTTTATCAATCTATTTTAAAAATTGTGGGAGATATGAGGATTTTTCAAATTGCGGGCGGGAACTTTTCTATCGTTCATCTGATTACGAAATAATGTATGGCGGATCGATAGGTAATGATGAATAAAGTATATGTCTAGAAGGTTCGAACAATCTATTTTCAAAATTGTGGAGAAATGAGGATTTTTATACCCGTTACTCGTAGAGTAAAAAAGGGTATACTAAGTTCGTGCAAATGTATGTAACAGGCAGAAGGAAGCATCTCCGACCCCATAAAGTATATATATTCAGTGCTCTCTTTCTGCGCGTGCCGAATTAGAGCTCTGACGCTTTCCGATGGGGGTTCCTTCTCCTCATAGGGAAGATAGGCCGAGGCAAGGTATAGATTTCTCCCGTTCCTTCCCTCGATCGTCACCACAGTGAGGTCCCTGTCGCTGTAACGAGAAGAGAAAAGTACATTAAGCCCAGCTCTTACTACGATACATGTTCTTGTCTTACCCACGATTCTGGGGAAGAGGAGATGGTATCTGCGAGCACTCAGTCCACGAACCCTTTCACCTTGGATCCAGGGTTCCTGAACGAGAGCCACATCCACCCTCTCCTCCTCCATGAATCGTAGTAGGTCAACAGAGGGTACCATGGAGTGATGCAGATTAATCTGCACCACTCTAAGATTATTCTGTTGACCTAGGATCCTAACTTAGAAGGTACGCCCGAAAGCAGCCCATTCCAAGCTTCAGCTGGCCTTGCTTCGTCCGGGATGAGGCTTTTGGATTCTCGACCATTGCTGATCCAGAGATCCTTGCCGTTTCCTTTGTCGCGTGCCAGCCCTCTCACGATTGTCCAGTCGTCCGTTCCGTACTCCTTGTTCTGCCCCTTGATCATGTTAAGTATGGTTCGATCCTCCAAGATTGGCGGTGGATCCATACCTTCATGATCGTGCGTGCAGGAATCTGGTCCGGTGGTACGACCTCTATCTTCGCACCAGGCCATGGGTCACCAATGCCGTGAATTGTGTCGGTGAGAAATCTCATGGATTCCTCGTTGGCACAGGCCACGACTTTGGCTCCCTTGTACCACCTAATACCATCAAACACAGCTAGGAACGGGTCCCCGCTGCGAGTCATGGCATCGTGGATGGCCTGCATTATGACCCCCTCCAGAATAAGCCATTTTTCGGTTGAAATTTTCCTTCCGGGTCATTTCGGTCGATGATGGCTACCTGGAGTTCCGGCTTCGAGTTAAGCTAGCCAGAAGATCTTCTGGCTTTAGTCGCTTGTTCTCTGGAGCCTTTGAGGAGTCGTCTGGGCGTTGTCGTTTGGGATTACCACCCTTCCCGCCATCCGGTCCCTCCTTTTGGGAGGGTGTGGTCGACGGTGGGGGTGGTCTCCTACGATACTGTTTTTGTTTATCCACTGCGGCTGCTTTGACGACCTTCGAGGGTGTCGGTGCTTCCGTCTGGGCCGTTGTACTCGGTGCGGTCGCCTGGTCCGTTCCATCCGTGGATAGCCGGTTGTAGCGCCGCACGCTGTACTCGTGCTTCTTCTTCGGCGCCCTCCCTCGCGTTCAGTGACTCCGGAGTGCGGCCTTCAAGTGTCCTAAGATACTTGAGAGAGGCCTTATCCCGAGCGCTGTTTGCGCTGAAGAGAGTTGTCCTTTGGTGGAGCGAGGGCCGATGTAGGCTCCTTCACGTTCGGTGGCCCGCCTCCGACAGGCATGCGAGCAAGCGCAAGCGCGAGCTCTTCGTCTGTCATTGACGCGCCGGTGAACCTGAATTCGCCATCCTCGACCTCTGGCTCCAAGTCCATTCCATCCTGTCGGTGAAATGAACCTTCGATTGCTGTGTTACGCACTATAGGGGCCAAGTGGTCCACCCCCACACTGGAGCTGCAGTTGCTGGATATCGACGCCGTGGGGCCTGCTTTCTCACCCCGATCCGCCGCCGGTACTGGGTATCCGACTCCCTGCACCGTAATTTTTTCATTAGAAGAAGACATTCTAAATGAAGTTTTTGCGTTTTTCCCCTAGCCGCCAGGTTGAACTACTCTTTGCTTCAGTGCTCCCCCTCGACCTTACCGGCATGGTGGCCCTACCGGTAGCTTAAGCTACCGCCGGCATTGCTCTTAGGTTCCTTATACCTACTGAGCCCTCCTACCACGTCAAGGTAGTAGTCCGTAGGAGGGAACTTTCCATAAAGTAGATTGAGAATTTGAAGCATTTAAAGTTATTCGCTGACCATGTCTTTGCCCCAAACCAATACAAATAGTATCAATAATGTTTCTTAAATTGGGTGAACTCAGGACATTGAATGGCACAGAGTCTTCAGTTACTAGTCCGATATAAGACCTAAAAATTAAATATGTTAATATCAATCAAGATACGTTAATGGTCAAATTAACCAAATCACAACTTATGATTAAATGTACAGATTTGGCTATATTTCTAATATTACAAAATGCTAACCGAAATAAAATTTTTTTATTTATTTCAACTTTGATGCTTTGTTTTCTTCCCAAAATGGAAGACTTATTATCCAAAAAATTAGCCAAACTTTCTTGCCTTTCAACTGCATTAAAGTCTAGTTTGTGAACGTTTACCAAGTGGTTTTTCAAATTAAACGATCGATTGTTTTTAAGTTCCACTTCACAGATTTTGCAGATCGCTTTTCCCATATCTTCTTTATTTTCAGAATGCTCCCAAACGTTGATATTTTTTCGAGGAGCCATCATCAAATTATATCGCCGATTTAAAAACAATTGATTTAACTTGCTTTAAATTGACACCGACCGATTTTGACAATATTTGAAATGCTTTGCGGTGCATTTGAAATAATTTAGTGAGTCCCAACAACATACGTTTATGTGTTTGGCGATTGGCGAGTCCACTTTCCAAGCTAATAAAAAGGTTTCTGTTGCTTAAAATTCTACTATCGTTCATCTGATTGGGAAATGATGTTTGGCGGATCGATAAGTAATGATGATTAAAATATATGTATAGAAGGTTCGAACAAGCTGTGGAAAATATGATGTTTTTCCATATTGCAGTGGCGAGAGGGGGCAAAAATTTTAACACACTTGATCTCCGTGCAGACAATACACGTCTACACTAAAAAAATGGCAGCTCTAGCTGTTCTAGTCTCTGAGATCTAGCTGTACAGACGGACAGACAGACAGACGGGACGAACGGACATACGTTCAAGGCTAGGTCAAATCACTGTTGATTCTGATAAAGAATATATATACTTTATAGGGTAGCAAATGTTTTCTTATGTCTGTAACATACTTTTAGCGCAACTTCATGATATCCTTCTAACACATTTTATGCGTACAGGGAATAAAAATAAGTTAGTCTCCTTACAGACCCTAAGGGCCAAGCAGAGCTTTCTTGGTCTGTGTGTCTTTCCGTATCAACGTACAGATCACAGAGATGGTAAAAGCTAAAGGTAAATTTTAACTGCAAAAGATCTAGTATATTTTTATTTATTTTTTTTCTTAATTTTTTAAAAATTTTGTTTTATTAGCAACGATATACATTTCCAATTTTAATTCAATATAAAAAAAATCATATTATTATATATTTTTGCTATAATATGCTGTGCTGTTAAATATTCAAAGCGCAGCACAGTAAAAAATATATAGCATAATGGTGCTATTGCTATGCTTTCGAAATCCTCACAGCATAGCATGAGCACAGCTTCGATTTTTTGATTTTGTGCTGATGCTTTCTCTGCATAATTTCTGATGTCTTGTAGTTTAAAATTTGTTCTCACTATTTGTGTTGTTTTCGGGTTAATTTGTTTAAATACCTGTTGTATTAATTAAAATCAGAATCGTGTTCAATGTATACTGCGCTTCCTTTGGTACAAAAATATTCCATCACTATCTGCGTTGCTTTGCTGTATCAAGGTTTTATAATAAATTTTTATTTTTGTTTTCTTGAAATAAGATTCACTTACAACATTGTCAGTGTCACTCCTAATCATTTCTATCTGTTTTGCGAAATAATTGAGTGGTTTTTCTGTTAAGGGTATTAGATTTTCGTTGTCTTCTTCAGCGCTATGTGCAGTAGCTTGTGTAATCTCTCTACATATAAAAGAGTTTGTCCTGACTGACTGACTCACTGATTCACTGATTCACTGATTGGCAATCAACGTAGAGCCTGAACGGTAGGACATAGAAAGCTGAAATTTTCACAGAAGTTTCCTTATGAGTTGAAAGTGAGCACTAAGGCGGGATTTTGGAAAATTCCACCCCTAAGGGGTGGAAAACTCCCGGAAAACCTACTATGGGGAAAATTTTGTTTTTCATCCGATTGACTTGAAATTTGGTTTGTAAGTAAAGTAAGCGAAATAATTGGACACCTGTTTCCCAGATTTTCGGAAAATCCGCCCACAAGGAAAATGGCCGGAAAATTCTTCATGGAAAAATCTATTTTTTATCCGATTGACTTCAAACTCGGTTTGTGAGGATGGTAAGCAGAATAATTAGACTTGAGATTTTCCCATGTTGGAAAATCCACCCGCAAAGTCGGGAAATTCCCGGAAAATTTTCATAAGGAAAAAACTATTTTTCATCCTGATTTTTTTTTTAGTATGCTAAATAATTAGACATGTGATTTTTCAAATTGTGGAAAATCCACCCACAAGGAAAATAGCCGGAAAATTCTTCATGGAAAAAACTATTTTTCATCCGATTGACTTCAAACTCGGTTTGTGGGGATGGTAAGCAAAATAATTAGACATAAGATTTTCCTATGTTGGAAAATGCGCCCGAAAAGTCGGGAAATTCCGGAAAATTCCATATGGAAAAAACTATTTTTCATCCGTTTGGCTTCAAACTCGGTTTGTAAGGGTAGTTTGCTAAATAATTAGGCATGTGATTTTTTGTTGTTGGAAAATCCACCCACAAGGAAAATGGCCGGAAAATTCTATATGGAAAACACTATTTTTTATCCGATTGATTTCAAAATCGGTTTGTGAACACATTATAGAAAATAATTAGACATTTGATTTCTCGGTGGTAGAATTTCTGCCCACAGGCAAGAATAATGGTTGGCGTATTTCTCGGTTCAGTGACAATGGCAATTTGTGAGCCGATCTGAATAAAAATTCGTTTTGTAAGATCTGTAGTCAGAATAAATGAAACACGTGTTTTTTTATTTCGGAAGTTCACTCCAAAGGTCGGAATATGGTGCGGGGGTGGTTTTTAGCCGATATGTATTAAATTTGGTTTGAAAGCTCTATGGGCCAATTAAATAGGATAAAGTTTTTAGTTTTGCGCTTACTCACCATCAAGGTCGGATAAAGGGTGACGGGGTGGTTTTAGCGTTTGTACGCTTAACGGGCCAAGTAGGTGGAAAATAATTTTCTCATTTCTGATGGTCTTAAAATGGGGGCGGGGGTGGTATCATTGCCAAAGTTTTTTTCATTATTTTGGCGGCTATACTGATTGTGGCGAAGCGAAGCGCGCCGGGTTATATGCTAGTCTTCTCTATATATATAAAAGAGTTTGTCCTGACTGACTGACTGACTGACTGATTGGCAATCAACGTAGAGCCTGAACGGTAAGAGATAGAAAGCTGAAATTTTCACAGAAGTTTCCTTATGAGTTGAAAGTGAGCACTAAGGCGGGGCTTTGGAAAATTCCATCCCTAAGGGGTGGAAAACTCCCGGAAAAGCTACTATGGGGAAAATTTTGTTTTTCATCCGATTGACTTGGAAATTTGGTTTGTAAGTAAAGTAAGCGAATTAATTGGACACCTGTTTCCCAGATTTTTGGAAAATCCGCCCACAAGGAAAATGGCCGGAAAATTCTTCATGAAAGAAACTATTTTTCATCCGACTGACTTCAAACTCGGTTTGTGAGGATGTTAAGCAGAATAATTAGACTTGAGATTTTTCGATGATGGAAAATCCGCCCGAAAAGTTGGAAAATTCCCGGAAAATTCCATAATGAAAAAACTATTTTTCATCCGATTGGCCTTCAAACTCGGTTTGTAAGGATAGTATGCTAAGTAATTGGACATGAGATTTTCAAATGTTGGAAAATCCGCCCACAAAGAAAATACCCGGAAAATTCTATATGAAAAACTATTTTTGATCCGATTGACTTCAAACTCGGTTTGCAGCGATAGTATACAAAATAAGTTGACATGAAATTTTCGATTGTGGAAAATCCACCCACAACGGAAAATGCCCGGAAAATTCATATATGGAAAAATCTATTTTTCATCGGATTGACTTCAAACTCGGTTTGCAAGCATAGTATGGAAAATAATTAGACATGTGAGTTTTCGATTGTGGAAAATCCACCCACAAGGAAAATGACCGGAAAATTCTATATGGAAAACACTATTTTTCATCCGATTGACTTTAAACTTGGTTGACTTAGACATGAGATTTTCCAACGTTGGAAAATCCACCCGAAAAGTCGGGAAATTCCCGGAAAATTTCATATGGTAAACCCTATTTTTAGTCCGATTGGCTCCAAAATCGGTTTGTGAACACATTGTAGAAAATAATTAGACATTTGATTTCTCGGTGGAGGAATTTCCGCTCACAGGCAGGAATAATGGTGGGCGTATTTCGGTTCAGTGACAATGGCTATTTGTGAGCCGATCTGAATAAAATTCGTTTTGTAAGCTCTAGGGTCAGTGGTGGGTTTTTAGCCGATATGTATTCAATTTGGTTTGAGAGCTCTATGGGCCAACTAAATAGGATAAAGTTTTTAGCTTTGCGCATACCCACACTCAAGGTCGGATAATGGGTTGCGGGAGTGGTTGCAGGTTTGTACGCTCAATGGACCAAATAGGTGGAAAAAAATTTTCAGTTCTGAAGTTCGGAAAATGGGTGGCGGGGGTGGGATCATTGCCAAACGTTTTTTTTTCATCATTTTGGCGGCTTTACTAATGGTGGCGAAGCGAAGCGCGCCGGGTTATATGCTAGTCTTCTCTATATATAAAAGAGTTTGTCCTGACTGACTGACTGACTGATTGGCAATCAACGTAGAGCCTGAACGGTAAGAGATAGAAAGCTGAAATTTTCACAGAAGTTTCCTTATGAGTTGAAAGTGAGCACTAAGGCGGGGTTTTGGAAAATTCCACCCCTAAGGGGTGGAAAACTCCCGGAAAAGCTACTATGGGGGAAAATTTTGTTTTTCATCCGATTGACTTGAAATTTGGTTTGTAACTAAAGTAAGCGAAATAATTGGACACCTGTTTCCCAGATTTTTGGAAAATCCGCCCACAAGGAAAATGGCCGGAAAATTCTTCATGGAAAAAACTATTTTTCATCCGATTGACTTCAAACTCGGTTTGTGAGGATGGTAAGCAGAATAATTAGACTTGAGATTTTCCGATGATGGAAAATCTGCCCGAAAAAGTCGGGAAATTGCCGGAAAATTCCATATGGAAAAAACTATTTTTCATCCGTTTGGCTTCAAACTCGGTTTGTAAGGGTAGTATGCAAAGTAATTGGACATGAGATTTTCAAATGTTGGAAAATCCGCTCACAAAGAAAATACCCGGAAAATTCTATTTGAAAAACTATTTTTGATCCGATTGACTTCAAACTCGGTTTGTAAGGATAGTATGCAAAATAATTAGACATAAGATTTTCCGATGTTGGAAAATGCGCCCGAAAAGTGGGAAATTCCCGGAAAATTCCATATTGAAAAAACTGTTTTTCATCCGATTGGCTTCAAATTCGGTTTTGTAAGGATAGTATGCTAAATAATTAGACATGTGATTTTTCGATTGTGGAAAATCCACCCACAAGGAAAATAGCCTGAAAATTCTTCATGGAAAAAACTATTTTTCATCCGATTGACTTTAAACTCGGTTTGTGGGGATGGTAAGCAAAATAATTAGACATAAGATTTTCCGATGTTGAAAAATGCGCTCGAAAAGTCGGGAAATTCCCGGAAAATTCCATATGGAAAAAACTATTTTTCATCCGTTTGGCTTCAAACTCGGTTTGTAAGGGTAGTTTGCTAAATAATTAGGCATGTGATTTTTTGTTGGTGGAAAATCCACCCACAAGGAAAATGGCCGGAAAATTCTATATGGAAAACACTATTTTTCATCCGATTGACTTCAAACTCGGTTTGTAAGGATAGTATGCAAAATAATTAGACTTGAGATTTTCCAATGTTGGAAAATCCGCACGAAAAGTCGGAAAATTCTCTATGGTAAAACCTATTTTTAATCCGATTGGCTTCAAAATCAGTTTGTGAACACATTATAGAAAATAATTATACATTTGATTTCTCGGTGGTAGAATTTCTGCCCACAGGCAAGAATAATGGTGGGCGTATTTCGGTTCAGTGACAATGGCTATTTGTGAGCCGATCTGAATAAAATTCGTTTTGTAAGATCTAGGGTCAGAATAAATGGAAACACGTGTTTTTTTATTTCGGGAAGTTCACTGCAAAGGTCGGATTATGGGTGATATGTATTAAATTTGGTTTGAAAACTCTATGGGCCAATTAAATGGGATAAAGTTTTTAGCTTTGCGCTTACTCACCCTCAAGGTCGGATAATGGGTGACGGGGGTGGTTTTAGCGTTTGTACGCTTAACGGGCCAAGTAGGTGGAAAATAATTTTCTCATTTCTGATGGTCGAAAAATGGGGGCGGGGGTGGTATCATTGCCAACGTTTTTTCATTATTTTGGCGGCTATACTGATGGTGGCGAAGCGAAGCGCGCCGGGTTATATGCTAGTCTCTATATATAAAAGAGTTTGTCCTGACTGACTGACTGACTGATTGGCAATCAACGTAGAGCCTGAACGGTAAGAGATAGAAAGCTGAAATTTTCACAGAAGTTTCCTTATGAGTTGAAAGTGAGCACTAAGGCGGGGTTTTGGAAAATTCCACCCCTAAGGGTGGAAAACTCCCGGAAAAGCTACTATGGGGAAAATTTTGTTTTTCATCCGATTGACTTGAAATTTGGTTTGTAACTAAAGTAAGCGAAATAATTGGACACCTGTTTCCCAGATTTTTGGAAAAATCCGCCCACAAGCGAAAATGGCCGAAAAATTCTTTATGGAAAAAACTATTTTTCATCCGATTGACTTCAAACTCGGTAACAGAATAATTAAACACTATTTTCTTCCTATTTTTCTTCCGATTGACTTCAAACTCGGTTTGTAGGATAGTATGCAAAATAATTAGACATGAGATTTTCCAATGTTGGAAAATCCGCACGAAAAGTCGGGAAATTCCCGGACATTATAGAAAATAATTAGACATTTGATTGCTTGGTGGTGGAATTTCCGCCCACAGGCAGGAATATTGGTGGGCGTATTTCGATTCAGTGACAATGGCTATTTGTGAGCCGATCTGAATAAAATTCGTTTTGTAAGCTCTAGGGTCAGAATAAATGGAAACACGTGTTTTTTATTTCGGGAAGTTCACTGCAAAGGTCAGAATTTGTAATAATTTTGGTGTAAAAGCTCTATGGGCCAGTTAAATAGGATAAAGTTCTTAGCTTTGCTCGCACTTACCCTCAAGGTCGGATAATGGGTTGCGGGAGTGGTTGAAGGGTTTGTACGCTTAATGGACCAAATAGGTGGAAAATAATTTTCTCAGTTCAGAAGTTCGGAAAATGGGGGGCGGGGGTGGGATCATTGCCAAACGTTTTTTTTTTTTTATCATTTTGGCGGCTTTACTGATGGTGGCGAAGCGAAGCGCGCCGGGTTATATGCTAGTGTCTTCATAAAAGTTTTCGTCAATTTTGGCTCTGGATAATGCGTCTGCCACGTGGTTTAGTTTGCCTTCTAAGTATTTTATTTCGAAATCGTATTCGCTTAACCTTATTTTCCATCTCTGGAGTTTCATATTTGGCTCCTCAATGTTGATAAGCCAAACTAATGGTTTATAGTCACTTAGTATGTCGAATCTTCTTCCGTATAGGTAAGGTCTCAATGTTTTTGTTGCCCACACTATGGCTAACAACTCTTTTTCGATTGTGCTGTAATTCTCTTCGTGCTCGTTTAGAGTACGACTTATGTAACTGATCGGTTTATTATCTTGAGAAAGTACCGCTCCTAATGCAACATTGCTAGCATCTGTCGTCAATTGGAACTTTTTTTTAAAGTCTGGGTAAATCAACACAGGATCAAGCAAGCGCCCTACACATGAAGTTTTGAAGATGCTTCAAAACGAAATCGAAGAGAGTTTCAAAGCAAACTTCATCGTGTAAACACGGACTAAATGGCCTGCTCATATCCCAAAAGGTTCTTTAAGAAACCAATTCTTTTGGCCTACTAAGATAAAATTCTTTCTGAAAATATGCATAGTTCGCTGTCTAGTTATTACGATGGTTTCACACAAAATGTATTTTTTTTAAAGTTTTTAACGAAGTTAAATAGTTTTTGCAAATTCCCAAATAAATTATATTTAATTCTCCGGAATCTAAAAAAACAGATTTAAATATCCTCATATTTAATATATTCACAGTTTTTCGATATGCAGATATAAACTTTCAAAGCTGGAACGATTTTTAGTGAAACCAGTGTAAATAGAACTTCCAGTCAACGTCACCGCTGGTTTAGTTCTTTCCCAAGGCCGTTTAAAGATTAAGAGAAGACAGCTTATAAAAGCTTAAGCTCCTCGTGGAAAGTCAATTGAAATTGGCATTTTTTCACACTTCGGCCAATCCACGTTAAAAAAATTTTAACTGTTTTAAGGGATTAAACCGTATAATATGTATTTGATATTATCGTTGCTCACGCATACCCCCCTCTCTTAATCGATCCTAAGCTTTGTATGTCATTTGATGACCCGGTGCCAGCTCTATTATTGCAATAGGACTTAAATTGTCTTAATAAGTGGTGCTTGCTTAATAATCTTCCACTCAATAAGGATAAATGTAAATACATGACTTTTCATCGTATTACATCTTATTTGTATGACTATACGATTGATGATATTTTATTGGAGTGCATCTATTCAGTTGACGATTTTGGTATAAAATTTGTGCCTTAAATATGCTTTAATAATCATATATCAACCTAATTTAATTCTTGACAATTTCAAGTATGTTTTGATTAAAACTGTACATAGCTTAACGAATTGAAGGTTCGAACTTGCTTCTGGCTTGCAGCCTTGGCTTGAATCGATCTAAAATTCTGAATCTACCAGAAATATTAGAATAACATCTTTGAGTATCTGTGGTCGTGAGTATCTGTGGTAAAAGGTCGCAATGTCATTTTCCATGCAAGGAAGGTATGAGAAGTATTTGTATCTAATATTACATTGGAACAGTTTTCGGGACGTTCGTATATCGTGTGCATAGCAAAATCCGCAGCGACTGCGACGTCAGCACACCGACGGTATAAGCAAGTTACGCTGCTGTCAATTTCGTAACGGTTGCCACGCACACATACATGAGCTAAAATTTGATCGTATTGTTAGCCGACCCTTGCATTGGAAAAATAATGTGAGAGCTAAAAACAAGAACAATTACAGATTGGAGACTGAAAACTGCGCTCACTTATAACATCTACTTATTGACAATTATTTTGTAAGTAACTGTCGGGAGCAGAATTAACTATAGTTTTGTATAACTAAAACTTATTATTTTTTAATCAACTATAAAATCTTATTACCTAAACTCTTTATTTGAAATGTAACGTAACTGCCCTTTTGGCAGCTTTTGTTTGCTTTGTTTATTTATCTAATGTTATTCTATTTTTAAGCATGCAGATTGTTATCTATGCACACATGTTCGGCTGCCGATGATCTCGCTTAAAAGCTTTATCTAATCTTCTCTCGGCTAGCCAGATCAGTCGCTACTAATCGCTCGCTTAGAAAACGTCACAAACGTCGCTTTGCACAAACAACAAACAATTCGTTCCAACAAACATTAATTAAAACATTGTTAATAACAAAAACTAAAAGCCACTGTACATATAATTAAACAATCATAAGCATTGAAAATACAAACACCAACACAAACATACATAATGCCAAAACTAAAATAAACCAATTCTCGTTTTGTTCAATTAAGCACAAAAAACCTCACAATCACCCTTTTTTTATTTTGTTTAAACAATTTCGCGTAAAAGGTGGCATAAATTAATGCCTCCTTTAAACATTTGGTGACCCCGACGTGATTGTGAAAGTTATAGTGCTAAATTTAAATAATTATTAAATATAGTTTTAATAGTTATAAGCGGTTTTGCACAAGTCGGTGACTAAATCCATACGCATACATACAAGCAGTTTTCGGTTTTCGGTGCAGTCGCGCATATACATATATACAGTTGGTGCTAGTGCAGTTGGCCTATGTAAAGTGTCCAAAACATATATATTGGAATTTTCGGTTTCCAAGCCGCGGTCATCGAACGCATACGGTTGTTGTTCCGTTGCGTTTCTTTCGTTCTTTGTTATCCCGGTTTTTGGTTGACATTGGTTGACATTGACATTGCTGCAACTCAATTGTGAAGTGCCTATCAGATACTCTTTTTATACCCGTTACTCGTAGAGTAAAAAGGGTATACTAAGTTCGTACAAATTTATGTAACAGGCAGACCACATAGAGTAAATATATTCTTGATCAGCATCAATAGCCGAGTCGATATAGACATGTCCGTCTGTCCGTCCGTCCGTCCGTCCGTCCGTCCGTCCGTCTGTATGAACACCTAGATCTCAGAGACTATAAGAGCTAGAGCTACCATTTTTTCAGTGTAGAATTGTATTGTCTGCACGCAGATCAAGTTTGTTTCAAATTTTAGCCACGCCCCCTCCCGCCCTCGCAATTTGAAAAATACCTCATATCACCCACAATTTTGAAAATAGATTGTTCGAACCTTCTAGACATATATTTTAATCATCATTACCTACCGATCCGCCATATTCATTTCTTGGTCAGATGAACGATAGAAAAGTTCCCGCCCCCGCAATTTGTAAAATACCTCACATCTCACACAATTTTGAAGAAAGATTTTTTGAACCTTCCAGACATATATTTAAAACATAATTTCTTATCGATCCGCCATACATAATTTTCCGATCAGATGAACAATAGAAGAGTTGCCACCCACGCAATTTGGAAAATACCTCATATCTCCCACAAAGATAGACTATTCGAACCCTCTAGATATATATTATGATTATCATTACTTATCGATTTGCCATACATCATTTCCCGATCAGATGAGGCAGAGTGGAGTTGCCGCCCCCGAAATTGAGAAAAATCCGCATATGGGCATTTCCCGCAGAAAAGTCTACCAAGACCGAAAAATTTAAAGTTTATTAAAAGTTGTTTCTTACTTGATTTATTTTTTTTGCGTTGAATAATTTAAGAAAAATTTTCTTCACTTAAAAATTGCCAAATTAAATTTAAGTAACGTCACGTCAGTAACGTCACGTCAGATATTAAGAAGCTAATAAAAAAAGAAAGAGAAAAGAGATTTATATTTGGTAAATTGGAAAATAAACTTATATTATTCTGAAAACTACTGAAAAGAAGTTTCATACAAAAAGAGTTTCCCAATTCGCAGAGTTTAGCAATTTTGTAGTCCGAGTCAAAACCCACTTCCGTCTTAAGTAACGTCACGTCAGGGCATATTTTTACTGATTTCTTTGAAACCTCTGGGTCAGATTTTAAAAATTTTTTTCCTAAATTAAGTGATTACTATCAAAAATATTAAAAAGATTTTTTTGTCTTGTCTCTTTCCTATTTTTTTAATATTTTATCGTACTCTTTTATCACTCAGAAAAAAATGCCCATATTTCCACTATTTAGCATGTTTGATCGAATAAAATTCTTCTTAAATAAACCCGGAAATGTAACGGGTATAAGGGCCGACTTCAACTTACGCTCTCGTTTTTTATTTAAAAATCCTGATTCAAATTTAAATGCAATGCGCTTGAACTTTTAAAAGGCAAAGGCACTTACCAGCTTGTGGCATTAAACGAATTTTTGTGTGGCGATCAGTTTGCTCAATTCGATGAGGCCGATGTGCAGGTGCGCCTTGATCTTGTGGATCGAGAAACTTGACCTAATGGAGCTAGCCAGTGATGCTCGGTCAAGTTTTGTGCAAATGTATTGTGAGGTGAAGTCTAAGCTCTCTCGTGAGCTGAATAATCGCCGTAAGGCTTCTGTTCTTCATTCCGCAGTGCTTCGAAACCCTACGGATGATCCGTTTTGGACATTCAGGTGTTCCAACTTCCACGGTTCAGTGGGGCTACTCCACCGGGCCGATTTCTTCGCCATGTATGACACGTTTGTGGGAAAAATGAGGATTTGAGCAGAGTGGAAAGTTCCAGCACCTTCGTTCTGTTTATGCAGCTCTGGAACCGGTCACTGAGCCCGGCTTACTCGACAAGGCGATGAATTATTAAAGTCAAGATTTGATAATAAATTGTTTTCAGCATGTACGGTCTATCTTCAGGCTTTCGGGTGTTGAGAAGGGTTCTGCGAGTGGCTTGCGTCAATTAAGCGATAAGGTGAATTCGCACCTACGCGCTTTAAATACGATGGCATCGACGCAGGAAATTACTGATGGACTGCTGATTCATCTCATCACATCAAAGCTGGACCAACACACTCAGGAAAAAGTGGGAAGAGGCGTTGCCGATTAACAAGCTGCCCAAGTGGACGGACATGTCATCATTTTTGGAAAGGAGATGCCGCATGATGGAGAATTTGGAGAATGCTATGGTATACAAAACGCCTAGCAAACAGGTGGAACAACCAGCTACTAACAAAGTCAATCGTAGTACACTCATCGCATCTTCTAAAATAACTCCATCATGTATTTTGTGTGACTCTAAAGATCATTTTCTGTTAAAATGTCCAAAATTCCTAGCATTGACCCCCAATTCACGGTATAAAGAAGCGAAACGGCTACATCTTTGCCTCAATTGCCTTCGCAAAGGGCACAGCTTGCAGCAATGTAAATCTGGGAATTGCAAACATTGCCATCAGAAGCATCACTCGTTGCTTCATATGGATTCTAGTTTCACTCCACCTATTACTCAACCCGCAGCCCCACCTACTTCACAAAATTCTTCTCTCATTTCTACAACTTCCATCTCGTCTCCACCTAAAGCCGTCAAAAATCGATCTGGCGTATTTGTACCATGCCGAGCCTTGCTTGACTCTGCATCTCAAATCAACTTCGTCACCTGTAGTTTCGCCAGTCAGCTGCAACTCAAAATTCTTCGCTCTAATATGATAATATCAGGCATAGGTGAATCATCGCTTTCGTCAGACAAATCGGTTGATATTTTTGCGCAATCTCGAAACAAGGGTTACTGCACATCCTTTTCTGCTGTTTTAACTCAAACAATCACCGATTATCAACCTCACTTCGACCTAAACGCTTCTGATTGGAATTTACCCAGCAACTTGTTCCTCGCTGATCCGATTTTCTACAAAAGTCAAAGAATCGATCTGCTAATTGGAGCTGGTCTGTTCTTTGACCTGCTTTGCGTTGGACAAATTCGAGTAGCCGATCATCTGCCAACACTGCAAAAAACCAGACTTGGATGGATCGTGTCTGGTGGGATCAGATTTGCTGATCGCAAGCACTCCTCTCTAGTTTCCGTTGCTAAGAAACCCGATAGCCAGTTGGAAAACGATGAATTGTCTGATATTTTACGCGTTTTTAGGGAAATTGACAATTGCTGTGGTTCTACCTCCAACATTTCTGATGAGGATGCCTTGTGCGAGCAGCTATTTCTGCAAATCTACACTCGTCTCGCTTCTGGCCAGTATTCTGTGCGTATCCCTGCCAAAACTAGTTTAGACGCGCTTGGAGATTCATACGATCGTGCTTTGCGCCGTTTTAAATCATTGGAATTGAAATTGGCCAAAAATTCAGAAATAAAGTCACAATATGTTGCCTTTATAAAGGAATATATTGAATTAGGCCACATGTCACTATCTGCTAAGCAATCTTCATTGCCTCAGTATTTTTTGCCCCACCACTGCGTCCAAAAGTTAGATAGCTCGACCACACAATTGCGTGTTGTGTTCGATGACTCTGCAAAATCTACTTCTGTCTTTTCTCTAAATGATTTGTTGTTTACGGGTCCTTCTATACAGCCGAAAATATTCCTTACTTTGCTGCGATTTCGATTTTTCAAAGTTGCATTGTGCGGGGATATCTGCAAGATGTACCGCTGTGTACTGATGACTGATCCTGATCCATATCTCCAATGCATCCTATGGCGTGATAGTCCCAACGAAGACATTAAGGTCTATACTTTGGACACCGTAACATACGGTACAAAGCACGCTGCATTCTTAGCAATTCGTGCTATGCAGCAGCTATCTCTTGATGAGGAAGCTAAGTTTCCAGTAGCTTCCAAGATCGTTCGCACTCATTTATACGTAGACGATTTGATCTCTGGCGGTGATTCTATCGAAGAAGTAGCTGAAATTCGCACACAAGTGAAGGTGCTATTGAAAAGAGGACATTTCCCAATCAGAAGATGGTGCTCCAATGAACCAGCTGCTCTGGAAGGCGAGCCAGATTCGGATAGGGAGAAAATGCTAAAGTTCCACGATGGAACAGATGTCACTAAGGCCATGGTTGATGTGGGACACGAATTCTGACAATCTAATTTATTTTCGTTGAAAATTTCCCTAACCTTAGCGACAAAGCGCACTATTTTATCTGCCATCGCTAGGTTTTATGATCCGCTTGGATTAATAGCTCCAGTCATCACCAAACTCAAAATATTCCTTCAGGCCCTTTGGAAAGACAAGCTCGCCTGGGATGAAGCTCTACCTCAATCCTTGCATTCCTCATGGTTGTTTCATATGTCGCAAATATCAACAGTAACCTGCCTAAAATTTCCTCGCTTCGCCTTGCAGCCTCAATCATCGTTCGAATTATATGCATTTTGTGATGCAAGCCTATCTGCTTATGGTGCCTGCATATATGTTCGATCTGAGACTCAAAACAAGGTCTCATCTCATTTGCTATGCTGTAAGTCAAGAGTAGCACCCGTTAAATCGCTAACAATACCTAAATTGGAGCTCTCCGCAGCGCACTTGTTAGCCGAACTTATCGCAAATATCGTTGAAATCTTGCCAGCCTCATGCTCAATTCATTGTTGGCCAGATTCAACAATTGTCCTATCGTGGATTCGACAAACTCGGTCTGAATTTAATATTTTCGTCTCCAACAGAATTGCCCAGATTCAGGAGCGAACTCAAGGAATGGCGTGGCACCATGTTCCTTCGCACTTAAATCCGGCTGACATATTGTCTCGAGGATGCACTCCACTCGAGCTACTGGATTCGAATCTGTGGCGCGAAGGACCTCCATTTCTTAGGTCAGATTCATCCGAATGGCCAAATATCATCACGGATATAGCAGATCTGCCTGAGCGCAGACGCCATGCTTTGGTTTCCACACAGCAGTTGGACATTTCGTTCGTCTGCAAGTACCAAAATTCATTTGGCAAAACTTCAAAGAGTTTTTGGCTACGTATATCGATTTTCGCAACTTCAATATAAAGGCAAATCACGCTCAAAAGGTCCCTTGACAGTGGATGATATCAAGGGTGGCACGTATCTCCTCATTAAGGATATTCAACGGATCCATTTTGCAGAGGAATATAAAAGTTTGAGCACCAGGAAGCAGCTGAAACAGGATTATTGCGTGTTGGAGGGCATCTTCAAAATTCTCTGCTGGACTATGAAGCAAGACATCCAATGCTTTTGCCTAAGCATCATCCGGTAACCTTCGCCATAATCGACTTCGGAGATTTTAGCCCATTGGAGGGCGAAAAACAGTTGCAGCCGTAATCAACAAATGCATCCGATGCTTTCGACTCAAACCAAAATATGTCGAGCATATTATTCAGCCTAATCGCCCGTTCTTCACCACTGGAATTGACTTTTGTGGACCTATCTTCTCCAAGTCGGAAGTCAGAAACAGGCCACCTACAAAATGTTATATAGCCATTTTTGTCTGTTTCTCCACCAAAGCATCCCATTTGGAACTGGTAGAAGACCTCTCCACAGCATCATTTTTAGCTGCCCTAAGGAGATTCATCAGCATCAGCCATTTGGACCGATAACGGGACAAATTTCGTTGGAGCCAAAAACGAGCTAATGGAGTTGAGGCAACTTTTTCTCAGCAACCCTCAAAACAGCGAGCTTCTCACCGCTTGCGTTTCCATTGGCATTAAGTGGAAATTTATTTCACCTCGTTCTCCTCACTTTGGTGGCCTATGGGAGGCTTGGCTTGTTGGAAAATCTGTTCTAACATTTAACTGAGTACTCTTGTTTGTGAAATTTCTGCAATTTTTAATTCACGGCCACTTTGTCCCATTTCAGAAAATCCAGACGATTTGGACATTCTAACGCCTGGGCACTTCCTCATTGGTGCCTCCTATGCTGCAATTGACGAACCCGATGTAGCACATCTCAACATCGATCGCCTAAGTCGGTGGCAGCGTGTGTGCCAAATGCAGCAAACGTTCTAGCGCAAGTGGAGTACGAGCTACTTATCTTTGCTGCAAGAACGCACCAAATGGGGTGCATCGAAGCCCAACTTGCAACCTGGCAGCATCGTCGTTCTCAAGGACGACAACCTTCCTCCTCTCCGCTGGCATCTTGGCAGGGTGGAAAGCACCATTTTGGAGGAGACGGCATCGTACGAGTAGCAGTCATCCGTACCGCTACTGGCACACTAAAGCGGGGCTGTCGCCAAATTAGCTGTTCTGCCCCTTGAGACCACATCACTTGGAAGCGTGCCTCTTCCAACGGGGGGAGCATGTCGGGAGCAGAATTAACTATAGTTTTGTATAACTAAAACTTATTATTTTTAATCAACTATAAAATCTTATAACCTTAACTCATTATTTGAAATGTAACGTAACTGCCCTTTTGGCAGCTTTTGTTTGCTTTGTTTATTTATCTAATGTTATTCTATTTTTAAGCATGCAGATTGTTATCTTGCACGCATGTTCGGCTGCCGATGATCTCGCTTAAAAGCTTTATCTAATCTTCTCTCGGCTAGCCAGATCAGTCGCTACTAATCGCTCGCTTAGAAAACGTCACAAACGTCGCTTTGCACAAACAACAAACAATTCGTTCCAACAAACATTAATTAAAACATTGTTAATAACAAAACTAAAAGCCACTGTACATATAATTAAACAATCATAAGCATTGAAAATACAAACACCAACACAAACATACATAATGCCAAAACTAAAATTAACCATTTCTCGTTTTGTTCAATTAAGCACAAAAAACCTCACAATCACCCCTCTTTTATTTTGTTTAAACAATTTCGCGTAAAAGGTGGCATAAATTAATGCCTCCTCTAAACAGTAATTTCACGTCGGACAGCACAGAAAAACAAAATGCAGGCGATTTCCGGGCCTTATCGCACAACCGCGCGGCTGCAATGTAGAAGGAGCCTATCGACGCCCGTCGATAGCCCTTTAAGTCCATCCCTCCAGATAGTATTAAGTGTTGATTTGTTGTTTGACCAGTGGGTCCATATATGTTCTTTATTTCATGAGGTTACAATCGAGAGTGAATTAAGAACTAGTGGCTCGCGGCTGGTATCAGCGAGAGCGCGAAAGAGGTTGTATATGCATGCATCGCGTGTGTGTGTGCGGTCAGACCATGTGAATCTGCTGACACTTGCACTTTACTTATGTTATGCTCTGAGGGGGATTTGAATGATCGTATTTCTTTGACCACTTGAGTTTATTGCCTTGGACTTTATGTTTACGTTAACACTTTGAAACACAATGTTGGTCTTGGTACAGTAGGTACCAGCTACAGCGATATATGCATACTACATCTCCCTCCTTTTGAAAAACAACGTAATATAATGAAGTTATTTTCTAGTGATATATATTTTAGATTGGGATATATTTTAATATATAAAATTATATTTTGTATAGTGATAATTATATTCTTATTGTTGTTAACTATTTATTAAAAATTGAAAAAAAAATATTATCAATTTAAATAGGTTTTTTTTTTTTCGAATCAGAAAAAATTGATAGTTTTATATATAAATATATATATAATTACAAGTTTGAGTCCCGATCCAAATAAAAAAATTAAAACATTGGAGCTTTAAACTTTATTTGAAATTAGATGTGGGTTGGTTGTTGGTGATCTTAAGACTAAAGTACAATTTGAAGCTTATACTCTAATTAAAGGGATAACGACGTTGGCGTACGTGACAATGGGCATGTGACAAAGACAAAGGAATGGTCATTTGTTTAGATGCTGCTATGCTGGCATCTTCTGATTGATCAGTTTAATTATTTCACAATTATTGTTATGATTACGTTATGATGCTGGGGGTGCGCTCCGCGTTCGACTTTGTTTATGCTAAACTCCTTTTTGTTTACGTTAGCGAATCTCGCGCTTTAAAATACAGTCGGCATGAGGATGGTAAAACAAGGTTGGACATTGGGTCTGAATATGATAAAAAGGTAGGGTGAATACTGGATATGTCACTCCTCCACACCTAAAGGAAAGCGTGTCTTCACGCGTCTAAGGAATATAATTTTTATATTTCTGGATACATTTTTGGAACAATATTTAAGTCTATTTGTCGTTTTCAACTGGGAGTTCATTTTGGTTTTCAATAACGTTTTGTTTCTTTACAAAAATTCTTTTTGGAATGTTCTTAAATTTATAAGTAAGGTATATGATTAATCTTAATATTATAATGCTTATCATTATGATTGTAATTGTCTGGTAAATTCGGTTTTCTTTATTATGTTCGAAAATGATTTCTTTTGTTTCAATATACGATAATGGTTGTAAATGTGTAATATTATTTCTGACATATATGCTTTGTGTGTAGTCTTAGTTTATATTAGTAGCAATGATTTCATTTATTATTACTGAACAATTATAGATTTTGAGCAAATTATTACCTTCAATTATAATTTCATTTATCTCGCAATTTTGATTTAAAGTGGTTTTTGGTAGCTTCCATGTTATAATAATATTGGGTTCAATAAAGTTAGTTTGTGTAAGTAAATGGGTTTTAGTATATCTGCAGCTAGTTTTTGTTTGATTCAAAATCCCTAGTATGCATGGATTAGTAGTTAGTTTATTTGTGTTTTTGTTGTACAAAGTATTGTTGTGTAGATAGTATTTATACTGTGTTTCGTCTTGTAAAATATTTCCATTTTCGTCCGGGTACGGAAGAATTTCGTATAGTGGACTTTTGATTATTTTTCTTGGAATATGTGAGATAATTAGGATTTCATTTGAATCCGATCGAAGCCAAGTTGATGTTTTTATATTTAGAATCTGTTCAGAATTAACAGTAAAGAAATAGTCGTGTATTATTAGTTTTGGGATAAAGATCCCTATTCTTTGTAGTGTCCAGATTCCTACAGGGTCGCAAGCCAAATTTCGTCTCACTACTTCTGCTTTGATTTTAATTGTTTGATGTAACGTTAGAAGAACGAAACTTCTAAGCAACTACTCTTAGGTCACCTTGGATAAGCATCAGCGCATCATACGATTGCACCGTTCTTATCTGACGTCGCCTTCGGTAAGCTAGCATCGGCTTAAGCAAGCATAGATTAGCGAAAGTACAGACAGTAAGCAAATGTCTTTGGTCAGAGCGCAACATATATTAAATTGACCTTCTCGCTATCCGAATGGAGCATATATATATATATTAGCGGGTATTTATTTTATAGGCGTAAGCAGGACAATGCAAGCACTATGGACAATTCTAAGAACATTTGCCCAAGAAACCATAGGTCTAAAATAAAAACTTAGCCGCCGCATTTCCACCCTTAATTTCCAAAAATAACACAGGCCAAAAAATGGACCAACATTGTGTTGTCCAGCCTTGCTGGTATATAAATATGATAAAAGTTATCTGCCCAGATTCCAAAACTGGCTTCGGTTTAGCTCCATCGTTTTTTGTTCCCAGAATTAGGCGAAAAAACCAATTTAAAGGTTTTTTTTCTTAATAGCCCTATTTCGAGGCATTAATTTCTGAACTTGTGGAGTCTATACGACAGATTACATAAATGAAAATAATTATAGCCACCATAAAAAGTCGATTTATAGTAATATTTTAAAACAAAAATATTTACTTTTAGGCCAGTATGGTTGTTTTAATTTTGTATTTTAACATCCTTACCATATGGCCAAATTTGTTATCTAATTATGTAAATTTTGTTGCATTTATATGAGGCTCATTGGCCAAGTTTTGGCCAGTTTAAGCAAATAAAATTTTAAAATTTATGGGAGGACAACTAGATTTATAATAAAGTTTTGTATGTTAATTTTAAAATTTTGAATGGTTAAAAGGTTTTGCACGTTGCTGGTTTTGGGCTCCCCAACAAGTTATGGCATTCGTGTCATTGGCTGTAGTTCGTCAGGCAGAAAACCAATGTTGAAGAATAGTGGAACCTTCCGAAACAGCTGTATGGTTATCCATACAGCCTCAGTGTGGGGTGTGTACTTTTTCTAGAGTTATGCAGATAACATATTTGACCCCGAGTCTGCTAAAAACTTGCTAGATTAAATTGAAACAATATTTATTTTGAGGAGGACACTTTTAAATTAAAGTTTATTATTTCAATATAAATTGGTGTTAATATAAAAGATGTAACTAATTCAATTTTAAATTAGCACATCTCAATTTGAAATAAAATTAATAAATAAAAAACTGATTTTGAAATTAATAAGAAATATTGTTGTTTTCGTAATGAAACATATTTGAGTTAAATATTATTCCACTTCAATACTACTATAAAACGAGAAGGCAAAGTTTACTTCGACTGTGCCGAAGTTTTAATACACTTGAAAAACTTTACTCCAACTGATTTAACCAGTAAAATATATATAGGATATAGATATCAGATATTAAAAATTTTTAAATCATTGATAATAAAAATAGGATACCATAAAAAAACTTTTCTTAGTAAATCACATTTTCCGACCGATCGGTCCCATGGCAGCTATATACTATAGTCATCCGATTTTAATAAATTTTTTAAGAAATTTGTTAAAGCATATAAAACTAATATCTATTAAGATTGGTGACGATACGATGGAAAACAAAAAAGTTTTTCTCACTAGAACTAGTTTTTTGACCGACCGTTTCTATGGCAGCTATATGCTATAGTGCTCCGATTTTGATACATTTTTCCAGATTTATGTTAAATCATATAAAACTATCATATACCAAGATTAGTGACGCTACGATGGAAAACAAAAAAGTTTTTCTCACTAAAACTTATTTTCCGACCGATCGTTCCTATGGCAGCTATATGATATAGTCATCCGATTTTGATAAATTTTTTCGAAATTGTGTGGAAGCATATAAAACTAATATATACTACGATTGGTGACGCTACAATGAAAAACAAAAAAGTTTTTCCCACTAGAACTAGTTTTTTGACCGACCCTTTATATGGCAGCTATATGATATAGTCATCCGATTTTGATAAATTTTTTCACAATTATGTGGAAGCATATAAAACTAACATACACCAAGATTTGTGCCGCTACGATGGAAAACAACAAAGTTTTTCTAACTAGAAATAGTTCTTAGACCGATCGTTCCTATGTCATCCGATCCGGCCGGTTCCGACATATTAGTTGCGTGCAGTAAAGAGAAGACTCTGTGTAAAATTTCAGCTCGATAGCTTTAAAACTGAGAGACTAGTTCGCGTAGAAACAGACAGACGGACAGACGGAATTGAACTCAGCTCGTCGTCCTGATCAAGAATAAATATTAGGGCGGGTCGATTTATTTTTTGAATAGGCGTATAGCAGAATCGCAATCATGGACAATTCTAAGAACATTTGACACAAAAAACCATAGGTCTAAAATAAAAACTTAGCCGCCGCATTTCAACCCTTTATTTTCATAAATAACACAGGCCAAAAAAAGACCAACATTGTGTTGTCCAGCCTTGCTGGTATATAAATATGATAAAGTTATCTGCCCAGATTCCAAAACTGGCTTCGGTTTAGCTCCATCGGTTTTGGTCGCAAGATTTGGCGGAAAAACAAATTTAATGCTCTTTTTTCTTAATATTGGCCCTACTTTGCATTAATTTCTGAACTTGTGGAGTCTATACGACAGATTACATATCAATGGAAAATAATTATAGCCGATAGGGTCAGAATTGACCTAAAAACCAGACTATTCACGATTTATAGTAATATTTTAAAACAAATAATTTACTTTAGGTCAGGTGTGGTTGTTTGATTTGTATTTTGAACATCCTTAGCATATGGCCGAACTTTTTCTCTAATTATGTAAATTTTTTTGCATTTAAATCAGCTTATTTGTGGATTTTGGCCTGTTTAAGCCAAAGCAAATATTAAAATTTATGGGAGGATAACCAGATTAATACACAAAATTTGTTAGGAACTGTTAAAAAGGCTACTTGGTTCAAAATAGAATTTAGATAAAACTAAACCAGACCTAAATAACTAATGGGAAATCAAGTAGCCTTTTTATATTTCCTATAAAAATTTTGTGTATAAATCTAGTTGTCCTCCCATAAATTTTAAAAATTTATTTAGCTTAAACTGGCCAAAACTCCTACAAATGAGCTCATATAAATGCAACAAAATTTACATAATTAGATAACAAATTTGGCCATATGGTAAGATGTTAAAATACAAATCAAAAACAACCATACTGGCCTAAAGTAAATATTTGTTTTAAATATTACTATAAATCGTGAATTGTCCGACTTTAAAGTCCAATTCTGACTCTTTTGGCTATAATTATTTTCCATTGATATGTAATCTGTCGTATAGACTCCACAAGTTCAGAAATTAATGCCAAGTAGGGCCAATATTAAGAAAAAGAGCATTAAATTTTTTGTTCCGCCAAATCTTGCGACCAACAACCGATGGAGCTAAACCGGAAGCCAGTTTTGGAATCTGGGAGATAACTTTATCATATTTATATACCAGCAAGGCTGGACAACACAATGTTGGTCATTTTTTTATAAACCTAAAGGTTGAAATGCGGCGGCTAAGTTTTTGGACCTATGGTTTCTTGGGCAAATGTTCTTAGATTGTTCATAGATTGCGATTCTGCTATACGCCTATTTCATTTTTTTTGCCCCATACAAATCGACCCGCCCTAATATATATATATAGTGGGCGAAAGATTTTACTTTACTCTGGGGATCAAAATCGGAAGCAGTGACAGTGAATTGTTTAAATTGAGTGTTTGGCCAGGTACGAATTTATCTTAGTAAATTTTCAGAAATCTAAGTATGTTTTTTTATAGTGCTCAACGCCAGTGCCTTTTTGGTTTTGGGCTTGAATTGCCTGCAAAATCGTTGGCCTTGGTTTGATGCAACATTGTTTGGAAGCCTTTTCTCGACGATATCAAAGAAGGCCGATCTCTTTTATATTGGCACAACAATCTTCCCTAATCCATGGGCCACATCGAGCCACAAAATTCACAAGAAGCGACGGGATTCTACACTGCCTATCTCGTGACGAATTTTCTTGATTTCCCGACAATGTGTTAGGCGCACACACCTATTTTTTGTTTGCATAGACCCACAAAAGGGGGCCACTAGGAGTTTGGAAAATAAGTAATTCGCTCCTCTAACACATGTGTTGCATCGCATGAGGTCCACCAAAATTGTTAAATCTGTTTGCGAGTGAACTTTTAATTGCTATATATATATATTTGTGACACCTTGTTCGTATCACAGGTGTTGGATTTATTTTGCTCAAGACATCACCATAATTAATCGTAATAATTAACTACTTATATAATTTTGATTTGCTTAAATGAATTTAAATATTTGAACATAAGTCTCTTGCATCGATCAGAAAAGTGAAGAGGAGTGTGTGTGTATAGTAAAGATTTTTTGTATAGCCATTATCGTCATCTGGAGCTCCACGACGGCAGTGTTTGGTGAGTCAAAACGTAGTTAAATCTTATATCTCTACAAACATACCCCTTCTATTGTGTTACCCTATTTATATTTCTGAAAGATGCAAACATATGTCCAAGTAATCGATCCTAAGATCTATTAACTTTTCTTCATATTCCTCAATATCTATATATATTCTTTCTTTATTTACCTTAAATTTGTATTGCTAATAATCTGAAATCAAGAATAGTGAATTACTATTAAAATCCTTAATGAAGTCAAGGACGTTTAAGTTTCCAATCATGAATTTTGCATATCTTTTATTAATAAATCATGTACCATTTTAAATTGAAAATGAAAGCTTAAGTTTTTCCTGATGGTCCGTCGCCGATCAAAAAGCCAATGCAATCCCATACGTAAGTAACAACTTTGACTTGTTATAGGGGCATACCATAATGTTGCTGGTATTGCCAAGGAAGGGTGGGTGCAGAATAGGGTATATCTAACAGCTTCATACCCTAAATCTAATCAGTCCACACTCTAAACTGTCTGTCATTCCTAGCCTTTGTAGTTTTCTTTTATTTTTCTTGTGATAGTGCACTTAACTATTGTAGTGGTGTGTTAGCCATAAATGGGAGGAGGAAGAACCCCACCCCATCCGACGAGCTCAGCCGTAGTACCGCAAGAAGTGCTCGACCCCGATTCCCTTATGGCCAATAACGAATGCGCGAAATTGTGCAGATCATAGATCTGAAGGCCATTCAGTTATTTAAAAACAGAAGAACACCCAGCACGCTACATCTTGTCAGTTGCATTCCCATTTCTAGATCTTCAATATATTCTGTAAATCTTTGTAAATTAAAGATCAATAAGTCGATTAGTTTAGTTTTTTTTCTTTGTCTTCTTGATTTTTGTTTATAATTTCTATGCCTTGGTTAACTGCTTCGATTACGATTACGATTAAGTTCGTTTATTTGAACGCTTTTCTATTGAATTTATTTTTTCTTGAAGTTCTTCTTTATCGTCATTGTCCAAAACTCCAAAAAGGTATTTATAGGTTGTACCTACAAAATTGATTAAACCTCTTTTTACTTCTTTTTATTATTCTTATTCCATTCATTTCCCTTTGTAACTTCTCAGTTAAATATTGAATTTGAATTATGTGATTATAGTTTTTAGCTTGAATTATTAGTTTTTATACACTTGAAAAGTGTATAGGAGTTTGTAACGCATAGAAATTTTCATTTCCGATATATTTGTTTCATATGTTTCCACACAATTCTGAAAAAATTTATCAAAATCGGATGACTATAGCATATAGCTGCTATATAAACGGACGGTCAAAAAACTACTTCTTGTGAGAAAAACTTTTTTGTTTTTTATCGGTATATATTAGTTTTATATGCTTTCACATAATTTCTAAAAAATTATCAAAATCGGATGACTATAGCATATAGCTGCCATAGGAACGATCGGTCGGAAAATGTGTTTACTAAGAAAAGTTTTTTTTTATGGTATCAAATTTTTATTATCAATGATTTAAAAATTTTAAATATCTGATATCCTATATATATTTTTCCAGTTAAATCAGTTGGAGTAAAGTTTTTTCAAGCATATTAAAACTTCGGCACAGTCGAAGTTAGCTTTGCCTTCTCGTTTGTATGTATTTTCGGTTTTTGTTAAGTTTATTGTTAAACAGTGGTGTTCATAATCATCTGGAAGATCTATCATACCTGACTTAAATAGTAGATAACCATTATTCGTTTTAATAGGATTTATATCTAGTGATTGATTATTCGCTCGTAGCAGTAATGTTGACATCAATAGTGACAGAAACGTGAAAGTTAAGAATCCTGATGTGGGTTTGAGTCCTCCAGTGAATATTTACTTTTGTTAATTTTCTTTTATTTTTGAAAATTGGTTTTGTTATGCTTAATTTTACGACCTCTATTAGTTTCCTCAAAGTGGTCTTCGTCTACTTGTTCTATCTTCCCAGTGGGCTTGTAGGGATTGTGTAATTTACCGTGAATAAGGGGTGCTTTTCTGAAGTTAGTATTAATTTCAAAGTCATGTCGGCTTTTGTTAAGATTTGCGATTTTTGTTTCTTTTATAATCTGGTTATTGTATGTGGGTGTTCCTGCGTAAATAAAAATGTCTGCTGGAGTTCTGCCAGTCGAGTTGTGTTTTATTTTGTGATTGTAAGTGAACAATATTATTTCAATTGCCATAAGTCGATTTTCTTCGTCGTCGTCAGTGTTAATTATTCGAATTTTTTCATTAATGGTTTTATGTAGTCGTTCTACATCTGCCACACCATTTTTACTTGTTGTTATTTGAATTTTTACTCCTTCTTTGTCAAGCCATTCTTTAAGTGCTATGCTCATAAAAGTACTGTCCCTGTCTGTTTTCAAAATAATCGGCTTCCCCATACTATTAAATGTACGAATGAGTCCTCTTTTGACTTCCATCACATCTTTCCCATTTAGCTCGATTATACTTGCAAATTTAGAATATAAGTCAATACATGTCAGATAGTTTTGGTTCTTTATGGTGTATATGTCAACCACATACATTTCTCTACAATTTTCGACTTCAGGTGTAACTTTTAGTGTAAGCGATGTATTTCTGTGTTCGATTTTTGCTCGGTTGCAAATTTCACATTCGTTAATTATGTTTTGAATTAGTTTTTTGGGAATCTGGGTAATAGTACGATTCTTTAAAAAGACTGATAATTTTTTCGATGCCTGGATGTAATAATTTCTTGTGGTTTTTAATGATTATTTCTTTGAACTCTGCGTAATTTCTGATGTCTTGTAGTTTAAAATTTGTTCTCACTATTTGTGTTGTTTTCGGGTTAATTTGTTTAAATACCTGTTGTATTAATTAAAATCAGAATCGTGTTCAATGTATACAGCGCTTCCTTTGGTACAAAAATATTCCATCACTATCTGCTTTGCTTTTTCTGTATCAAGGTTTGAATAATAAATTTTTATTTTTGTTTTATTGAAATTAGATTCACTTACAACATTGTCAGTGTCACTCCTAATCATTTCTATCTGTCTTGGGAAATAATTGAGTGGTTTTTCTGTTAAGGGTATTAGATTTTCGTTGTCTTCTTCAGCGCTATGTGCAGTAGCTTGTGTAATGTCTTCATAAAAGTTTTCGTCAATTTTGACTCTGGATAATGCGTCTGCCACGTGGTTTAGTTTGCCTTCTAAGTATTTTATTTCGAAATCGTATTCGCTTAACCTTATTTTCCATCTCTGGAGTTTCATATTTGGCTCCTCAATGTTGATAAGCCAAACTAATGGTTTATAGTCACTTAGTATGTCGAATCTTCTTCCGTATAGGTATGGTCTCAATGTTTTTGTTGCCTACACTATGGCTAACAACTCTTTTTCGATTGTGCTGTAATTCTCTTCGTGCTCGTTTAGAGTACGACTTATGTAACTGATCGGTTTATTATCTTGAGAAAGTACCGCTCCTAATGCAACATTGCTAGCATCTGTCGTCAATTGGAACTTTTTGTTAAAGTCTGGGTAAATCAACACAGGATCATTAATGATTAGCTGTTTTAATCTGTCCTCTGTAATCTACAACTAGCCTAAACTTTTCTTCCCCTGATGCGTCTTTCTTTTTTGGTACTACCCATAGTGGGCTACAATATGGTGATTGGCTATGCCGAATTATACCTTGGTTCAACATGTCCTTAATTTGTCTTTCAATTTCTTCTTCAAAAGCAAAAGGATAACTGTATGGTTTTTTAAATACTGGCTTTTGATGTTGGGTGTTAATTTCGTGCTTTACAATACTCGTGAATGTCAAATTGTCACTTTCGCGATATTGTATGTCACTGAAATTTTTAAGAAAGTTTAATAGTTTGAATTTTTCTTCATCGTTTAGATGATCCACTCTGTAATCTTGTCCAGTAGTGAATTCGTTGCTTATAGCGTAATTTATTTCTTTTTGTATGGTCTCCAGGTTGAAGACATATTTTAAAGTTTATTTTCTGCATTTGGATCCCAAATGACATTTCTGTTTGTCAACGATCTTTCGCTTATTACTGTTGTTCCAGTAATATAATCAATAATGGCACCGTTTGCCATCAACAAATTTCTGTCTAAGAGCAAATCATAATGAGGTGAAAAGTCATGTATAAAAAATATCTGGTTTTGTGTAAAGAATTTGTTTGGTGCAATAGATACGTAATGATTTAACTTTGAAATCCCAGTCATAGTTCTAATGGAAGTTAATTTTGTGTGAACTGGTAAATTAAGAAAATTGGCTCTCATCATATTTATTGATGATTTTTTTTTTTTTATTATTATTTATTGTTTATTGATGTGCCAATAAGACACTTGTACCGTATATTATTTATCATGATTTCTATGTAGTAATTTGTCCCGAGGTATTCATTGGAAAATATTCGTGATTAATTTCATCACCCTGATCTTGCTGATAGTCTGCCTGATCTTGCTGGTCATTACATTCTGCTTGTTGATAATGTTCATCAACTTGCATCTTTCGTGAGTCACTATAATTTTCGCGCACACGTTTAAAATGTTGATTTGGTATTGAACCAACTTAATTTTGGGTATTTCGATTATAATTGTTTGGATTATTCATTTGTCCTTGTTGTAAATTCTGTCTGAATTCCTGCATTAAACCTTTGTTTTGTCCGTTCGAAGGAGGCTGTGAGTAAGTTGGGTTTTGGTTTGGTCTGTTTGAATAATTATTCTGTGGTTTATAATTGGGATTATATTGGTTAGTAGGTTGGGGATGAGTGTTTTTTGAATGATTAATGCTATTATTAAATTTTGACTTTTCCGCTTTATTGTTAATAACATGGTCTGTTTCTTCATAATAGCCTTCCATTTGTGCCACTTGTTTTAGTTTTAAAATTGTTGAGATATCATGTCTCGCAAGAGTCATAAAAAGCCTATCAGGTAATTTCCTTTGAATAAGACTTTTTAACTTTATTTGTCATTGAGTTTGTATACAATCTTGTGTTTTACTGATGATGAGCATATTGGCTTCGACATCACCGCAGAACTTACGGAGGTTTCCTTGGTAGTTTGTGTTATAAAGACGTCTTAGAAGTTCTTCGACAGGTGTTTGCGTTTTATATTCGGAGATAAGGGCTTGCCTTAGCCCGGTCCAATCGTTGATCTGCCACATTTGTAGTAGCTTCTGTGCTTCGCCTGCTATCTGGATCTCAATAGCCCCAAAAATGATGCTCTGTTGACGCTCGTTGTTTGTGGCATATAGTTGGAGTAAGTAGTCAATCCTTCTAATAAATGGAGCCAAAGCAATCGGGTCGCCTTCAAAGGTAGGTACATTTCGAATTTGTTGGAGTAGCTGGCCCGGTTCGTTTAACAGAACCATTACAGGTGGTGCGAGTATGTGTGCACGTGGGGGGTTCCATTTAAAAAATAAAATGTGTTGTTGTTTTCGTTTATCTGCAGATGGTCAATAAATCAATTTGTTTTGAATCACTCAATTGGATTTACACACTGATTTGGATTGACTTAGTTAGTTCTTTTTGCGGATCGCGTTTATTGTGAAAAATGTTCGATTTAATTGAGATACTGTGACAATTACACTAGTTGATCAAAAAGGATACCAGTTGTATGGATAAGCCTTTTTAATTGATCGTATCACTCCCGAACAAACGATTTTACAATTATTTTGCGATCCTACCGACTGCGCCAATTACAAGTTTGAGTCCCGATCCAAATAAAATATTAAAAACATTGGAGCTTTAAACTTTATTTAAAATTAGATGTGGGCTGGTTGTTGGTGATCTTAAGACTAAAGTACAATTTGAAGCTTATGCATGGCATGTGACAAAGACAAAGGAATAGTCATTTGTTTAGATGCTGCTATGCTGGCATCTTCTGATTGGTCAGTTTAATTATTTCACAATTATTGTTATGATTACGATATGATGCTGGGGTGCGCGCTCCGCGTTCGACTTTTCTTTATGCTAAACTCCTTTTTGTTTACGTTAGCGAATCTCGCGCTTTAAAATACAGTGGGCATGAGGATGGTAAAACAAGGTTGGACAGTGGGTCTGAATATGATAAAAAGGTAGGGTGAATACTGGATATGTCACTATATATATATATATATTTTTTTTTATATATGTATTATGTTTATGCTGGAAATAAATATATGAGCAGCAGTGTACAACTCTACGCCTCTCCTCTTCTCTTTAGCTTTGCCTATGCATTTCCACCCATATAGCTGTAAGTTATCATTGTGTATGTATAACTCTTCTTATTCCTTTTTGCATTGTGACTGCCGGCGAGCAGCAATTCCAATTTCTCACTCTCAAATAAACATTAAACCGAATAGGTCATGGGCCCAGGAACGCAGTAGCTCCGCGCGTCGAAAAGATCGTTGAGTAAGTTGAGAAAAAGTTTTTGTTGCTTGTGAAAGTGAATGCGAACATTCTGGACTTTCTGGACAAGTAACAATTGTGAAACCTATTGATTTAGCGGAAAGCTAAGTGGCATTGAAATTGGAAAAATGAGTTTCACAATGCATTCAAATGAAAAGTGTTGCATATAACGTATACATTTGATTGAGCAGATGGTAACTAACTTTAGTAGGAGCACGCGCTGGCTTCGGCTTTTATGTCTGGTCGGCTGGGGTAGGTTCATGGAAATATCACCACCAAGTTGAGTGCTCGTATGCGATGTCATAATTTCATAAAAAATATTCGCGTGCGGTAGCAGGGACAAAAGGAGGGTAGAAGAGAGCAGGGTATCAAGGCTACAGTATAGAGATAGGACAGAATCGGAGAGATTAGATGATTCCATTAGACTTTGTTGGCAGTGTTTTCACAAAGCTGTGAGAACGCCAACCCTACCATGATCCTTTAGGGCCGAGAAGAAATTAAAAATACAAAAGGATCCCTCCAACAAAGGTTCTCGCTAATCACACTACTTCATTACGATGCTGCATGTTTCTCTCTTGAACAAGTTCATTTCAAAATTAATTATATTATAAAACTTCATAATTCGACAGGGAGATAAAGATACAACAGTACATAATGACTGAGATGAGCCTTATTATCAATAAGACATTCGATAAGATTAATATGGTTTATGAAAATACTAAATCGATAATATACATATAATGATTAAAGAAATATAGATTGCTAAGCATTTCAAAACTCTATAACAATAAAGGGTATTCATAGGCGGTCACAAATTGAAAATTGAAACACCAAGATGAAAGCTAATATGCTGCTGCAGGTTATGTGCACCATGTGGTCGTAACCTCAATATATCCGATGTCGTATAGGCGAGGACCACTGTAGAGCGACGAATGATCTATAACCTCAATAGATCCAATAAAGCATGGGCCTCATCTTGTAGTAGACGGGGTCAAAGACGAGCGAGTTGGCCTATATCCTCTCTAGATATGTTGCGGGAAGATCATGACCCACCTAGGTTAGGTTCGGCCAGTTGCGAATCCAAGATCAATTCCAACGATGCTTGGCCAGGGACATCAACTATGTGAACGTGCCAGAAATTATGTGTGGGACCCAAGCCCAAGCCAAGGGTGTGGTAGAGTCACCAGGGATGAAGCTCAACGGTCCAGGTCGACGGTTTGATAGCAAATCAGTCCTCGATTATGGGAGCTCCATTAGCCAAGTCTCTGTTGTTAACTGAAGTGCCACAACAGCAAGGAACGACACTCTATTTAAAAGCACTTTTCCTGCCTGGAACTAGTGGTGCCAATCTAGATTGTAAAAACACACATCTATAAGCCTGGGTTAGCTTATGAAAATGACACCACCGACGATGTATAAACTTCTCACAAGAAGATATGATTTTCTTCAGCTGGAGGCCTGTACCAGTGTACAGAAAAGAGAGCCTCCGAGAAGGCTGTGTGGATGGCCGAGTGGCTATATAAGGAACACACAATTAATCAGCATTTTTATGCAAAAAGAGTTACACAATCTCGTAGGGAATACTCACAATTAAATTCTTTGTTAATTATTTTAAATTATTTCACAATTTTGGGCAATGCCACTAACACTTGCACACATACATAGGTGTTTGCGTGCGTATAGGTTAGGTCATACACTGAATTGATTGACACGAAAAATTGTAATTGCACAACTGCACACTTTGGCTGCCACGAGGAGAAAAGATCGATATGGATGTCTGGTGGAACCAGGAAGTCGGACTCTAAGCAATTTTGCTTTTCCTCTATTTTCCGATACATTCAATTCGGAGAATGCGTGTAGACAACAAACTTGCGATCTGACTGTTGCTGCCAACTTGAGTTCAAGTTTGAGTCGATCAAAAGCTGAGCGCTATCGTATTTTCGGTTTTTGTTAAGTTTATTGTTAAACAGTGGTGTTCATAATCATCTGGAAGATCTATCATACCTGACTTAAATAGTAGATAACCATTATTCGTTTTAATAGGATTTATATCTAGTGATTGATTATTCGCTCGTAGCAGTAATGTTGACATCAATAGTGACAGAAACGTGAAAGTTAAGAATCCTGATGTGGGTTTGAGTCCTCCAGTGAATATTTACTTTTGTTAATTTTCTTTTATTTTTGAAAATTGGGTTTGTTATGCTTAATTTTACGACCTCTATTAGTTTCCTCAAAGTGGTCTTCGTCTACTTGTTCTATCTTCCCAGTGGGCTTGTAGGGATTGTGTAATTTACCGTGAATAAGGGGTGCTTTTCTGAAGTTAGTATTAATTTCAAAGTCATGTCGGCTTTTGTTAAGATTTGCGATTTTTGTTTCTTTTATAATCTGGTTATTGTATGTGGGTGTTCCTGCGTAAATAAAAATGTCTGCTGGAGTTCTGCCAGTCGAGTTGTGTTTTATTTTGTGATTGTAAGTGAACAATATTATTTCAATTGCCATAAGTCGATTTTCTTCGTCGTCGTCAGTGTTAATTATTCGAATTTTTTCATTAATGGTTTTATGTAGTCGTTCTACATCTGCCACACCATTTTTACTTGTTGTTATTTGAATTTTTACTCCTTCTTTTCAAGCCATTCTTTAAGTGCTATGCTCATAAAAGTACTGTCCCTGTCTGTTTTCAAAATAATCGGCTTCCCCCATACTATTAAATGTACGAATGAGTCCTCTTTTGACTTCCATCCCATCTTTCCCATTTAGCTCGATTATACTTGCAAATTTAGAATATAAGTCTACATGTCAGATAGTTTTGGTTCTTTATGGTGTATATGTCAACCTCATACATTTCTCTACAATTTTCGACTTCAGGTGTAACTTTTAGTGTAAGCGATGTATTTCTGTGTTCGATTTTTGCTCGGTTGCAAATTTCACATTCGTTAATTATGTTTTGAATTAGTTTTTGGGAATCTGGGTAATAGTACGATTCTTTAAAAAGCCTGATAATTTTTCGATGCCTGGATGTAATAATTTCTTGTGGTTTTTAATGATTATTTCTTTGAACTCTGCGTAATTTCTGATGTCTTGTAGTTTAAAATTTGTTCTCACTATTTGTGTTGTTTTCGGGTTAATTTGTTTAAATACCTGTTGTATTAATTAAAATCAGAATCGTGTTCAATGTATACAGCGCTTCCTTTGGTACAAAAATATTCCATCACTATCTGCTTTGCTTTTTCTGTATCAAGGTTTGAATAATAAATTTTTATTTTTGTTTTATTGAAATAAGATTCACTTACAACATTGTCAGTGTCACTCCTAATCATTTCTATCTGTCTTGCGAAATAATTGAGTGGTTTTTCTGTTAAGGGTATTAGATTTTTCGTTGTCTTCTTCAGCGCTATGTGCAGTAGCTTGTGTAATGTCTTCATAAAAGTTTTCGTCAATTTTGCCTCTGGATAATGCGTCTGCCACGTGGTTTAGTTTGCCTTCTAGTATTTTATTTCGAAATCGTATTCGCTTAACCTTATTTTCCATCTCTGGAGTTTCATATTTGGCTCCTCAATGTTGATAAGCCAAACTAATGGTTTATAGTCACTTAGTATGTCGAATCTTCTTCCGTATAGGTATGGTCTCAATGTTTTTGTTGCCTACACTATGGCTAACAACTCTTTTCGATTGTGCTGTAATTCTCTTCGTGCTCGTTTAGAGTACGACTTATGTAACTGATCGGTTTATTATCTTGAGAAAGTACCGCTCCTAATGCAACATTGCTAGCATCTGTCGTCAATTGGAACTTTTTGTTAAAGTCTGGGTAAATCAACACAGGATCATTAATGATTAGCTGTTTTAATCTGTCCTCTGTAATCTACAACTAGCCTAAACTTTTCTTCCCCTGATGCGTCTTTCTTTTTTGGTACTACTCATAGTGGGCTACAATATGGTGATTGGCTATGCCGAATTATACCTTGGTTCAACATGTCCTTAATTTGTCTTTCAATTTCTTCTTCAAAAGCAAAGGATAACTGTATGGTTTTTTAAATACTGGCTTTTGATGTTGGGTGTTAATTTCGTGCTTTACAATACTCGTGAATGTCAAATTGTCACTTTCGCGATATTGTATGTCACTGAAATTTTTAAGTAAGTTTAATAGTTTGAATTTTTCTTCATCGTTTAGATGATCCACTCTGTAATCTTGTCCAGTAGTGAATTCGTTGCTTATAGCGTAATTTATTTCTTTTGTATGGTCTCCAGGTTGAAGACATATTTTAAAGTTTATTTTCTGCATTTGGATCCCAAATGACATTTCTGTTTGTCAACGATCTTTCGCTTATTACTGTTGTTCCAGTAATATAATCAATAATGGCACCGTTTGCCATCAACAAATTTCTGTCTAAGAGCAAATCATAATGAGGTGAAAAGTCATGTATAAAAAATATCTGGTTTTGTGTAAAGAATTTGTTTGGTGCAATAGATACGTAATGATTTAACTTTGAAATCCCAGTCATAGTTCTAATGGAAGTTAATTTTGTGTGAACTGGTAAATTAAGAAAATTGGCTCTCATCATATTTATTGATGAACCTGTGTCAATAAGACACTTGTACCGTATATTATTTATCATGATTTCTATGTAGTAATTTGTCCCGAGGTATTCATTGGAAAATATTCGTGATTAATTTCATCACCCTGATCTTGCTGATAGTCTGCCTGATCTTGCTGGTCATTACATTCTGCTTGTTGATAATGTTCATCAACTTGCATCTTTCGTGAGTCACTATAATTTTCGCGCACACGTTTAAAATGTTGATTTGGTATTGAACCAACTTGATTTTGGGTATTTCGATTATAATTGTTTGGATTATTCATTTGTCCTTGTTGTAAATTCTGTCTGAATTCCTGCATTAAACCTTTGTTTTGTCCGTTCGAAGGAGGCTGTGAGTAAGTTTGGTTTTGGTTTGGTCTGTTTGAATAATTATTCTGTGGTTTATAATTGGGATTATATTGGTTAGTAGGTTGGGGATGAGTGTTTTTTGAATGATTAATGCTATTATTAAATTTGGACTTTTCCGCTTTATTGTTAATAACATGGTCTGTTTCTTCATAATAGCCTTCCATTTGTGCCACTTGTTTTAGTTTTAAAATTGTTGAGATATCATGTCTCGCAAGAGTCATAAAAAGCCTATCAGGTAATTTCCTTTGAATAAGACTTTTAACTTTATTTGTCATTGAGTTTGTATACAATCTTGTGTTTTACTGATGATGAGCATATTGGCTTCGACATCACCGCAGAACTTACGGAGGTTTCCTTGGTAGTTTGTGTTATAAAGACGTCTTAGAAGTTCTTCGACAGGTGTTTGCGTTTTATATTCGGAGATAAGGGCTTGCCTTAGCCCGGTCCAATCGTTGATCTGCCACATTTGTAGTAGCTTCTGTGCTTCGCCTGCTATCTGGATCTCAATAGCCCCAAAAATGATGCTCTGTTGACGCTCGTTGTTTGTGGCATATAGTTGGAGTAAGTAGTCAATCCTTCTAATAAATGGAGCCAAAGCAATCGGGTCGCCTTCAAAGGTAGGTACATTTCGAATTTGTTGGAGTAGCTGGCCCGGTTCGTTTAACAGAACCATTACAGGTGGTGCGAGTATGTTTGCACGTGGGGGTTCCATTTTAAAAAATAAAATGTGTTGTTGTTTTCGTTTATCTGCAGATGGTCAATAAATCAATTTGTTTTGAATCACTCAATTGGATTTACACACTGATTTGGATTGACTTAGTTAGTTCTTTTGCGGATCGCGTTTATTGTGAAAAAAGGTTCGATTTAATTGAGATACTGTGACAATTAGACTAGTTGATCAAAAAGGATACCAGTTGTATGGATAAGCCTTTTTATTTGATCGTATCACTCCCGAACAAACGATTTTACAATTATTTTGCGATCCTACCGACTGCGCCAATTACAAGTTTGAGTCCCGATCCAAATAAAAATATTAAAACATTGGAGCTTTAAACTTTATTTAAAATTAGATGTGGGCTGGTTGTTGGTGATCTTAAGACTAAAGTACAATTTGAAGCTTATGCATGGCATGTGACAAAGACAAAGGAATAGTCATTTGTTTAGATGCTGCTATGCTGGCATCTTCTGATTGGTCAGTTTAATTATTTCACAATTATTGTTATGATTACGATATGATGCTGGGGTGCGCTCCGCGTTCGACTTTTCTTTATGCTAAACTCCTTTTTGTTTACGTTAGCGAATCTCGCGCTTTAAAAATACAGTGGGCATGAGGATGGTAAAACAAGGTTGGACAGTGGGTCTGAATATGATAAAAGGTAGGGTGAATACTGGATATGTCACTATGTATATATATATTTTTTTTATATATGTATTATGTTTATGCTGGAAATAAATATATGAGCAGCAGTGTACAACTCTACGCCTCTCCTCTTCTCTTTAGCTTTGTCTATGCATTTCCACCCATATAGCTGTAAGTTATCATTGTGTATGTATAACTCTTCTTATTCCTTTTTGCATTGTGACTGCCTGCGAGCAGCAATTCCAATTTCTCACTCTCAAATAAACATTAAACCGAATAGGTCATGGGCCCAGGAACGCAGTAGCTCCGCGCGTCGAAAAAGATCGTTGAGTAAGTTGAGAAAAAGTTTTTGTTGCTTGTGAAAGTGAATGCGAACATTCTGGACTTTCTGGACAAGTAACAATTGTGAAACCTATTGATTTAGCGGAAAGCTAAGTGGCATTGAAATTGGAAAAATGAGTTCCACAATGCATTCAAATGAAAAGTGTTGCATATAACGTATACATTTGATTTTATGTCTGGTCGCTGGGGTAGTTCATGGAACTAACTTTAGTAGGCACCACCAAGTTGAGTGCTTCGTAGCTGTCTAATTTCATAAAAATATTCCTGTCGGTAGCAGGGACAAAAGAGGGTAGAAGAGAGCAGGGTATCAAGGCTACAGTATAGAGATAAGGACAGAATCGGAGATTAGATTTCCATTAGACTTTTTGGCAGTGTTTTTTCTGGCCCCACCCTACTGGTCCTTAGGGCCGAGAAGAAATTAAAAATACAAAAGGATCCCTCCAACAAAGGTTCTCGCTAATCACACTACTTCATTACGATGCTGCATGGTTCTCTCTAGAACAAGTTTATTTCAAAATTAATTATATTATAAAACTTCATAATTCGACAGGGAGATAAAGATACAACAGTACATAATGACTGAGATGAGCCTTATTATCAATAAGACTAAAATACTAAATCGATAATATACATATAATGATTAAAGAAATATAGATTGCTAAGCATTTCAAAACTCTATAACAATAAAGGGTATTCATAGGCGGTCACAAATTGAAAATTGAAACACCAAGATGAAAGCTAATATGCTGCAGCAGGTTATGTGCACCATGTGGTCGTAACCTCAATATATCCGATGTCGTATAGGCGAGGACCACTGTGATCTATAACCTCAATAGATCCAATAAAGCATGGGCCTCATCTTGTAGTAGACGGGGTCAAAGACGAGCGAGTTGGCCTATATCCTCTCTAGATATGTTGCGGGAAGATCATGACCCACCTAGGTTAGGTTCGGCCAGTTGCGAATCCAAGATCAATTCCAACGATGCTTGGCCAGGGACATCAACTATGTGAACGTGCCAGAAATTATGTGTGGGACCCAAGCCCAAGCCAAGGGTGTGGTAGAGTCACCAGGGATGAAGCTCAACGGTCCAGGTCGACGGTTTTATAGCAAATCAGTCCTCGATTATGGGAGCTCCATTATCCAAGTCTCTGTTGTTCACTGAAGTGCCACAACAGCAAGAAACGACACTCTAGGCGTCATTAGTGACTCATGGGCGAGTTTCTAATGGGATTTAAAAGCACTTTTCCTGCCTGGAACTAGTGGTGCCAATCTAGATTGGAAGAACACACATCTATAAGCCTGGGTTAGCTTATGAAAATCACAATATTTACCCCATATGGGATGACACCACCGACGATGTTTAAACTTCTCACAAGAAGATATGATTTCCTCCAGCTGGAGGCCTGTACCAGTGTACAGAAAAGAGAGCCTCCGAGAAGGCTGTGTGGATGGCCGAGTGGCTATATAAGGAACACACAATTAATCAGCATTTTTATGCAAAAAGAGTTACACAATCTCGTAGGGAATACTCACAATTAAATTCTTTGTTAATTATTTTAAATTATTTCACAATTTTGGGCAATGCCACTAACACTTGCACACATACATAGGTGTTGGCGTGCGTATAGGTTAGGTCATACACTGAATTAATTGACACGAAAAATTGTAATTGCACAACTGCACACTTTGGCTGCCACGAGGAGAAAAGATCGATATGGATGTCTGGTGGAACCAGGAAGTCGGACTCTAAGCAATTTTGCTTTTCCTCTATTTTCCGATACATTCAATTCGGAGAATGCGTGTAGACAACAAACTTGCGATCTGACTGTTGCTGCCAACTTGAGTTCAAGTTTGAGTCGATCAAAAGCTGAGCGCTATGACTGAGCAAGCAGTGCAAAACTGAAAACCGTTGACTTTAAAATAGGCAAACGAGAATTGAATTAATCGACAAGCGAAATATATTACACTCCCCTGCCAAAATCGCACTTTGGGGTTGAACACACCAAAGAGTGATCCACGCTTGGAGAAGACTAAACACCATGCAATCATTGATTAATATCTTTTGCATGATATTTCCCAACAAAACGACCCTGACAATCTACCTTGACCTTTAGAGAAGTTACTTTGCTGAAAGTTTCTACGATATACCTCTTGACCTATTTGGAAGGAAACTTCACGGCTACGAAGGTTGTAAGAATTTTCGTTTCTGTTATGCTGTTTGTTAATACATTTTTGAGCAGTTTTACGGATTAGCTCAAAGGAGTCGTCTCTTTCAAAGCGAACTAATCGATCTTCTAACAAATTCAAATTTCTTAATAATTGATAAGCGACACCGTATGGACTACTGTTTATGGCGGAATGCACACTTGATCTTAAAGCACAAGAAATATTACTGAGATGTTCATCCTGATCAGGTCTGATCAGGTTTGAAGTAGGATTTTATTGCAGCAAGTACAGAGCTATTCACTCTTTCTGACGCATTTGCTTGTGGAGCATAGGATGCTGTATATGAGTGTTGGATCTGATATTTTTGCAAAAGTTCATTGAATTTATGGGACTTGAATTGTGTGCCGTTATCAGATACCACTAACTCTGGAACTCCAAAGCAATGAAACAGATCTTCTTCCATAAATCGAATAACTGCTTCAGCTGTGAACTTTTTCACCGCTTTGATAAACGGAAATTTGGAAAAATGATCAAGCGCTACAAAAATCCCTATGTTTCCCGTTCGGCTGCGGGGATATGAACCCAAAAAGTCAACGTAAACTTTTTGGAAAAAACCGATGGGTCTCGCTGGTTTACCCATTGGAAGACGAAGAGAATGATTGGGATGATTACTACACTTGCAAGTTGAACAACTATTAATAAACTCTTTAACGTCGTTAACGAGGTTGGGCCAAAAATAAAAGCGGCGAATCCGTTCTAATGTTTTATTGATTACACTATGGGACGCTAACGGATGTTCGTGGCTTTGTTTGAGAACTTCAGGGATTAGTGCTGAAGGTACCCAGAGTTTCCAACAGAGATCGTCGCCAATTTGAGTACCAGGGGTTTGCTCAGCGCGACGTTATATATAACTATCAACTACTTTTACATCTGGCAACCGAGATTGATTGATCTTTAAGTTCTTGATACTCAGGTGAGTTAAAATGTTCGGATTGTAAATCCGCTAAACTGTCAACACTTATCTCTGACAAATCCTCTGTTTGCACGTGGAATATCTTGAAGGAAAAACCCTGGAGTTTAAGAGCCCAACGAGCTAATCTTGAACTGAGGTCTGTTTGTGCCATTAACCATTTAAGCGAGGCATGGTCGGTAATGATTGAGAATTCATGACCCTCGATGTATGCTCTAAACTTTTTCATACACATTACAGCGGCCAGACACTCTTTTTCAGTTACTGAATAGTTGCGTTGGCTTTGATTCAATTTGCGGGACATGAATGCAATAGGTACTTCGTTACCATTGCAGTCAGTTTGCATTAATACACCACCCAATCCGGTATGGCTTGCATCGCAATGTATAACAAACGGGACATTGAAATCTGGGCTGTGCAAAACTGGAGTTTCGTACATTCATTCTTTCAACAATTCAAACGCGTTCTGAGCTTCTTCAGGCCAAACAAACTGACGCTTTTGCTTTAGCGTATCGCTAATTGGAGAAGCAATGGAAGCATAGTTTTTTATAAATTTATGGTACCAACCTATGAGACCTAAAAATCTGTTTAACAGATCGAGGGATTGGAAAGTCACGTATGGCTTCAATTTTCTCTGGATCGGTTTGCATTGTTCCGTTACCGATAATATGTCCTAAGTATTTTACTTCAGAACGACAAAATTTAGACTTTTCTACATTAATCGTCAGACCCGCTTGTTGTAGTCTTTCAGATAATGCTTTTAGGACTTTAATATGTTTTTCAAATGACTCCGATATCACCAACAAATCGTCAAGATAGATGAAAATCTCGTTTCGAAGAGAAGGTGGAATAACTTTGTCCATTAGTTTGGACATTGTCTGTGGTGCGTTTGACAAACCGAACGGCATTACGGTGAATTGGTAGAGAGGTCTACCTGGAATAGTAAATGCCGTTTTTTCACGCGCACTTGACTCGAGCGGAATTTGCCAAAAATCATCTTTCAAGTCGATACTTGTTATGAACTCTGCTCGAGGAAGTCGACTTAGAATTCCATCAATGAGTGGCATCGGATATGAGTTTTTAGTGGTCATCTCATTGACTTTCCGGCTGTCTAGACATAAGCGATCTTTACCGGGCTTTCGAACTAACACCACCGGAGAAGACCAAGGGCTACTTGACTCTTCGATGACGCCAAGCGACAACATTCTGTCTACTTCGTCATACATCAGCTTTTCTACGGCTGGTGAAACAGCGTAGTGTCGCTGTTTAATTGGTTTGGCATCACCAGTATCAATTTCGTGAGCCAGCCAACTTGTTTTACCAAGACCTTTTTCAGCGAAAGAATGGAAAAGTTTAATGGTTGCATCCAACTGTTGTTGCTGGTGCAGAGACAAAGGTACTTGGGATACTTCACTGAGGGACGAGCTTACGTTGTTCGAAAGAGGTACTTTATTGGAAAGAAAAGCCGTTAATAAATTGAACATCGACCCAAAGTCGATTCCTAAATACAACTCCTGCGATAAAGAGGGTACGATAAATAATTTTAATGGCTTTGACTGGCCTTTAAAAAAAATAGATGTAGTAATTCTACCAATGATAGGCTGCTTTTGCCCGTCTGCGGTGCTTACTGCAGATCTGATAGGCTTATATAAAGTAGGATTTTGAGCCAGTTCGTTTGCGAAGCTGCCTCCTATACAACTGATTGAGGCGCCAGTGTCCATGAGACCACTGAGCGTCTTTCCCAGAAGAGTGACTTCGGCGTATGGTCTCCAGTCAGTTGTAGTATTTACGACTGAAGCCAAAACAGCAATTTTCTCATCTTTGCCTTTTTGTCGATAAGCGATCAGGCGTCTTCTTGATCGATTGAGAGAAAAACCTTGAGAATTAACAGTAGGCTGGATGCACAATCCGCTATTCTGTGTTCGTAGACGTCGAACAAACTAGTTTGCGTGCACCGATTGATGATGCACGACCCTTCGGGTTTTTTGGATCATTGCACCTTCTACAAGAAGTTTTGTACGTATCGCGTTTACCACATTCGTAGCAAAATACTTTGCGATCTCTCGTACAGTCTTGATATATAAGACCGTTGGTACCACAATTCCAACAGGTCAAGGTAACTGCATCAATATTTGGGTCATCTGACTCATCAATCTCATCTTCTTCCTCACTATTATCATGCTCGATGATTTCATGTACTTGTCGTCGTGCGGGCATAATTTTAGCAGGAAAACTAGACGAGGGCTTAACAATTGTCGGCATAAAACGCTCACGAGTGCGTACTATATGACGCAGTTGCGAAATAGACAAAATTGGGACATATAAAATTTCATGTTGGATGTCTGCTAATAGATTAGCTCTTAAAACTTCCAACAATGAAGGTTCAGACATTGGTAACATTAATTTGTCTGCCAGAGCAACGATGGCTGCATAAAACGAATCAAAAGGTTCGTTCGCCTTTATCGTTGGGCTATTGCAGAGCGAATCTGTAAGTCAGTTCTTCCATCTTTGAACTGAGCTTTGAGAGCTGAACTTAACTGAGGCCAAGTTACTAAGGGTACGCTTTTGTGGTAGCGCCAAAACCACTCACTAGCACTGCCTTCGAATAGATATCTTGTGGCTTGAGTAGCCGAAACATTTTCTTTCACTGAAACTACTGGAGGATCAGCCTCACTATTGTGGGGTACTACTCGTAATCGTGTCACAGGCATGGCTCTAGGAAATGCGAATTGAGAACTGGATCCTTGGGCTGTGGCTAGTTCATCTGCCAAATTCGGACTTAAAGGTTGTAAACTTGTGCCACAAACAGGACAGACAGATTTGACACCGCCGCGTGTATTAAAACAAACAGTATGAAACGAATGATTACAACTAGTAAGTAGCACTTGTGCTTGATATTCAATATTCCTTAAACAAATTCCACAAGTTGGACTATTATCTAATATAGGTTGATCCAAACTTTCAGAACTTCTGGATAAGGACATTATCTGCTACTCGAAATCTATATTAAGTTAATTATTTTATAAACCTAAAATAATATTACTAAGCGGAAAAAGGAAAAAATCAACAATTCATAAATATTGGGTAAACCATGCAACACTTCATAAAATAGTATTGCGAATCAGAATCATCAGTTGAAATAATAGGAAAGATTCCATTTGTCACAGGTGATGGCAAAGGGGCTACACAATAGCTTAACGCTATGAATGAGCATCCATTACTCCTAAACCATGCGCAAACTGATAGAGTTGATAGGTCTGAAACCTAATTTCAACTGTTTTTGGACAGAACCCTTTACAGCGTTGAACTTGGGACGACCCAAAATTTGTCCAACACCATAACAACATGCCACTTGGAAAAGAAAAAGGTCGGACAATAACCCTTTAAAGCGTTGGAGGAACAAACACGATAACATACTGCCACTTGGAAGAGAAAAAGATAGATTGGACATTAACCCTTTAAAGTGTGGAGATATCCAACACAATAACATACTGCCACTTGGAAAAATTGATAGAAAGGGAAGGAAAGAAATAAAGGTCTATACTGCAACAAAGGAGTGCCATTACTGTTCATAATGTTTCTGTCCACGGGTCAGGTCGTAGCTCTGAGCCACTAATAAACCCTGATATCCAGCTAATACTCCACAAAATGATCAGCAGGGCTAAGGAACTGTAACTAATAATAGAAATGGTCCACATAAAAACCTAAATCCAAAGATAAAGCTCACATTTAAATTAGCAACATTAGGGAAGTCACCAGCTAGTAGAAGAGGATTTCACAAGTCCACCAACTAGAGATATTATTTTGATTTATTTTGAGCGAGGGGATTAAAGTTAAGAAACAAACATATAATCAATCCAGCAAACTCAAAGTCAAAAATTAGGACAAGACTAAGGAAAGGGGTTTTATACAGTCGATAGATAATGTTGATTTGATTTTTATAATAACGTATACATTTGATTGAGCAGATGGTAACTAACTTTAGTAGGAGCACGCGCTGGCTTCGGCTTTTATGTCTGGTCGGCTGGGGTAGGTTCATGGAAATATCACCACCAAGTTGAGTGCTCGTATGCGATATCATAATTTCATAAAAATATTCGCGTGCGGTAGAAGGGACAAAAGGAGGGTAGAAGAGAGCAGGGTATCAAGGCTACTGTATAGAGATAGGACAGAAACGGAGAGATTAGATGATTCCACTAGACTTTGTTGGCTGCGTTTTTACAAAGCTGTGAGAACGCCCACCCTACCATGATCCTTTAGGGCCGAGAAGAAATTAGAAATACAAAAGGATCCCTCCAACAAAGGTTCTCGCTAATCACACTACTTCATTACGATGCTGCATGGTTCTCTCTAGAACAAGTTCATTTCAAAATTAATTATATTATAAAACTTCATAATTCGACAGGGAGATAAAGATACAACAGTACATAATGACTGAGATGAGCCTTATTATCAATAAGACATTCGATAAGATTAATATGGTTTATGTAAATACTAAATCGATAATATACATATAATGATTAAAGAAATATAGATCAAAACTTATGATAGAAAATTAAAATATGGATTTGGACTTCATATTTTAAATATGCATAGGGCAAACTATGTAAAGGTAAACTCTTATTTATAAAACTTATTTAATACGATCAATATAGAAGATTTAGTTATTTTCAAAGGCAAAAGGAATCATTTATGGATCGAATATGTAACGCAAGGTAACCCAAATGAAAATTTATTTTGATTTTAATTGGACTTCGACTTGAACTGTATTATACTCTTTTTGATTGGGCATTTTCTTTAAGCAAGCCATTAAATAATTTATTTTAAAACACTTACGCCAAGGTATTCTTTTCCCACGCAGAAAATTCTTTCGTTGTGTAGGCCGGTACTGGAAAAATGTTGGTTAGGTGATGCTTAAAGATCATGATGAATGGCGAATATCGAAATAACACTGTAAATTAATATTAATTAGCTCATATTCATTTTAAGTTATTTGCCTTTGACCATAATAATGAATTCCCTTTTTGGTTAAGACAGATATGCGACTTGTATTGCCAAAAATATATAAGAAATGTGGATTATATCCCTTTTCTATACAACACAGTCGAGGAAAATCAATTGCTTAAGCATTTCAAAACTCTATAACAATAAAGGGTATTCATAGGCGGTCACAAATTGAAAATTGAAACACCAAGATGAAAGCTAATATGCTGCAGCAGGTTATGTGCACCATGTAGTCGTAACCTCAATATATCCGATGTCGTATAGGCGAGGACCACTGTAGAGCGACGATCTATAACCTCAATAGATCCAATAAAGCATGGGCCTCATCTTGTAGTAGACGGGGTCAAAGTCGAGCGAGTTGGCCTATATCCTCTCTAGATATGTTGCGGGAAGATCATGACCCACCTAGGTTAGGTTCGGCCAGTTGCGAATCCAAGATCAATTCCAACGATGATTGGCCAGGGACATCAACTATGTGAACGTGCCAGAAATTATGTGTGGGACACAAGCCCAAGCCAAGGGTGTGGTAGAGTCACAAGGGATGAAGCTCAACGGTCCAGGTCGACGGTTTTATAGCAAATCAGTCCTCGATTATGGGAGCTCCATTAGCCAAGTCTCTGTTGTTCATTGAAGTGCCACAACAGCAAGGAACGACACTCTAGGCGTCATTAGTGACTCATGGGCGAGTTTCTAATGGGATTTAAAAGCACTTTTCCTGCCTGGAACTAGTGGTGCCAATCTAGATTGGAAGAACACACATCTATAAGCCTGGGTTAGCTTATGAAAATCACAATATTTACCCCATATGGGATGATTTCCTCCAGCTGGAGGCCTGTACCAGTGTACAGAAAAGAGAGCCTCCGAGAAGGCTGTGTGGATGGCCGAGTGGCTATATAAGGAACACACAATTAATCAGCAATTTTATGCAAAAAGAGTTACACAATCTCGTAGGGAATACTCACAATTAAATTCTTTGTTAATTATTTTAAATTATTTCACAATTTTGGGCAATGCCACTAACACTTGCACACATACATAGGTGTTGGCGTGCGTATAGGTTAGGTCATACACTGAATTAATTGACACGAAAAATTGTAATTGCACAACTGCACACTTTGGCTGCCACGAGGAGAAAAGATCGATATGGATGTCTGGTGGAACCAGGAAGTCGGACTTTACGCAATTTTGCTTTTCCTCTATTTTCCGATACATTAAATTTGGAGAATGCGTGTAGACAACAAACTTCAAGTTTGAGTCGATCAAAAGCTGAGCGCTATGACTGAGCAAGCAGTGCAAAACTGAAAACCGTTGACTTTAAGGCAGACTCACACGATGTGGCAATTTGCCATATATAAAGCAGTCGAGTGTTACCATATCGTGTGAGTACGATATGTCATGGATGTTTGCCACATTTTTTCATACAAATTGTTGAAGTGCCACATGCGACTGCTTTACCTATGGCAATTTGCCACATCGTGTGAGTTCGCCTTTAAAATAGGCAAACGAGAATTGAATTAATCGACAAGCGAAATATATTACAAAAGTTGAATGACCAAAACTATAGTGCTTGGTTCGTTCAAATGAAAAGCGTGCTCATACACGCCGATTTATGGGCAGTGGTGTGCGGTCGCGTAGTGAAAAGTGAAAATGACAGTGCTGAACAAAAAGCTGCATTTGAGAAGAAGAATTGCGGTACGTCCGCAAGTGCGTGGGCTCGGTTGAAGGAAATTCATATGCCCATGGGACCTGCACGTCGTGGGACTTTGCTTAAGCAGTTCCCTTCAGTTCCAGCGGGAGCAATTGCTCCCTTTCATGGCTGAACTCATGGGTGAATTCAGAGCTGAGTTGGCGCAGCAAATTCATGACCGATATTCTGCTCATATTCGCAACTCAAATGTTGTGGCGAAAAATCAGAATTTATTATAAAGTTCAGTATATATATAAATAATTAATTATATGAATAATTATTTATTCAAATAATGATATATTTTTTATAAAATAATTATTGTAATTTTTGTGCCTAAACATAACAAAAAAAGAGCGAGAGAGAGAATGCAGCTGCACGCTGAATCTCTCACGCAACGTAGACCGAAAAAAACAACAACGAAGCAAAACGAATGCAAAAGTGTGCGTAACGTGTGCATAAGAAGGAAAGAGACAAACAATGTTGCTCATATAAGTAGCCTCTTTAGCGTTTGCCCGCACGCGTGTGCGGTGGCTGACTGCGTTGAGACGTCATTCGATTTGTGCTAAATAATATTTATATTTCTTTGTTTATTTCAGAGCGGCGTTGGTTCACCATGAGACTTAATATTACTTAGATAAAAAAATCTGAGTGTGGGGGAGGCGGGGCAGACACTGGGGTGGAGTTAGAACTTTACCCCTCCCCCCCTCCTCCACCAATACACATTTTTTTTGTGCAGCTATGAATTCGAAATCACCCCAGAAATTACTCATGAAATCGACCTTAAATCATCAGTGAAATCATTCATGAAACTCACCCATGAGTTCACCCATGCTTCTCATGGCTAAAAGAAGCGAACGTCATGAAGTCCTAGGCCATGCCTATGTTAAATTCATGCCTGAAACTCATATAAAGGCTGCCATGAATTCATGACCAGCCCTTCCATTTCAGGCCTGAATTCAGGTCTGATTCAGGCCTGAGCGGAACTGAAGGGTTGTTACACATGAAAATGGGAGACACTATGGCGGAGCATTTACATAGATTCACAGATGCCCAATGAGTGTTTGTCATTATTATTGCTGTTGAGCTTAGGTGATGACTTTGAAAATTTTGTGGTCGCTATTGAATCGCGTGACACGTTGCCATCACTAAGTGTGTTGAAAGTGAAATTGCTCGAAGAGAGCGAAAGACGTAAAGCAAACACGGAAAAGCAAACGGAGAGCAAAGAATGTTCTCGTCGCGAATTGACAATCGTTCGGAGAAGAACAGTAATTCGAAAAGTGCGAAGCAGAAAAAAGCAAAAGGTGCCGGCTGCTGGTCGTGTGGCCGTATTGGGCATATTGCTGCAAATTGTAGACAACGAGAGAACAACCAAAATAGAGAGAGTGGCGACAAAAAGTCGTACTCTGTGTTTGCAGCTGCGCGCAAAGACAGTGGATTTGCGAAAATATGTGGTGCCTGGATAGTGGAGCCACAGCTCACTTGTGTTGTGAACGATCGTGTTTTGTGAACTTTAAAGAGCACAAAGAGAAAATTGTTTTAGCAGGGGACAATTTTATTGAAGCAAACGGTCGTGGTACAGTGCGCTTAAATTGGAAAAACAGCACGATTGACTTGGTTGACGTTCTGTATGTAAAAGACCTGCAGTGTTATTTCATATCGGTTGCAAAAGTAATCCAAAAGGGATTTTGTGTTCTATTTGAACAAATTAGTGCGTGCATAAGAAATCGTAAAGGCGATGTTGTTTTGGTTGCCAAAGGGCAACAAGACTTGTTTTTGTATGAGACAAATAACAAAAAGTATTTTGCCGCGCAGACGAATTTAACAGAGATAGTGAAATGGCACAATCGGTTCGGAAATATTAATTTTGCAAGCCTAAGCAAAATGATGAAAAATGGATTTGTGCATGGACTAAAAGAAAAACAGTGTTTTGATCTGAATGATCATGTTTGCGAAACGTGTGCAAAGTGTAAAGTCAGCACAAAGAAGTTTCCGAGAAAATCGGAAAGTCGTGCCAGCGAAGTGCTTGAATTGGTACATACAGAAATATGTGGCCCTATGAATAAAAATTCTGTGGGGGGTGCACGCTATTTCGCCACATTTATCGATGACAAATCGCGTTATGTGTATGTGTGTTTTTTGAAAACACGTGATGAAATATTTGAGAAATTCAAAGAGTATAAAGCGCTTGCAGAGAATCAGACTGGCAAAAAGATAAAGTGTGCGAAGCGAAAATTTTCGCGAATATTTGAGTGGTGCGTTTGAACAATTTCTTGTAAGCAACAGAATTAAAAGGCAGCTTACTGTGCCACACACGCCTCAACAAAACGGTGTGGCAGAACGCGCAAACAGAACACTGGTGGAGATGGCACGGAGCATGCTTGTACATGCTGGTCTCGACGAGGTATTTTGGGCAGAAGCTATAAAAACGTCAGCTTACCTGCGGAATCGTTCGGAGACATCTACATTGGCAGATATGACACCATTTGAGTCATGGTGTGGGAAAAGCCATCTGTAAGCCACCAGAGAGTGTTCGGCACTAAGGCTATAGTGCTCAACAAGACTCACAGCAAAAAGTTTCTACCGAAAGGTGAGGAACGGATAATGGTTGGCTACTCGGAGACAGCTAAGGCATACCGATTGTACAATCCAAGTACACGGAAGGTAATAGAGGCGCGTGACATAATTTTTCTTGAACATATTACAGGTGTCAGCGCAGGGGCTACAAGTTTGGCAGGTAGTACTGAGCTACCGTTGGTAATGGTCGAGTCCAAACCCGCATGCAGTGCGGATGATGAGCAAAATGACGATTTTGCAGATGCTGAACCAGGTCAGCATGATGGGGTGCCGCCAAACCCCGAGTATCCTGCTGAAGACACAGAGGATGCTAGTGAACTCGAGCCAAATGTTTCCAGTAAGAGAAGGGGCCGTGGTCGGCCAAAGAAGGTCTACACAGGTTTGCCGGGGCGTCCGCGCAAGCAATATAACATTTTGAATGTTATGACGACCGATGATGTAGCAGCACCATCGAGCGTCGATGCGGCAATGAGCTCTGATCATTCTGATGATTGGAGGGCATCGATGCAGAAGGAGATGGAAAGTCTCCAAGCCAACGAAACATGGATGTTGGTTGATCTACCCAAGGGAGAGCGTGCAATCGGCTCAAAGTGTGTATTTGCGGTGAAGCGGGATAAAAATGGCCAAGTCGTAAGCTTTAAATCCAGGTTGGTGGCCAAGGGTTGCTGCCAAGAATACGGTGTCAACTATACTGAGACGATTTCGCGTGTGGCCAGGTACTCGACAATCAGGCTAGTGATTGCACTGGCAGTCGAGAAGGGTATGTATGTACACCAGATGGACATTTCTTCAGCGTATCTTAACAGTGAGCTTAAAGATGTGGTCTATATGCGACAGCCAGGGGGTACCAGAGGGTCCTGAAGCTACAGAAGAGCTTGTACGGCCTGAAACAAAGTTGCCGAGAATGGAACGAGAATATATTTGCGACAGCCAGAGGGATTTGTTGATCAAAAGTTCCCTACGCGTGTCCTGAAGCTACAGAAGAGCTTGTACGGCCTGAAACAAAGTGGCCGAGAATGGAACGAGAAGCTGAATGGCATTCTTCTCAAAATTGGGTTTAAGCCCTGTATCAGCGAGCCATGCCTGTATACACGTAGGGATGGCACCAACGTGGACATCATAGTTGTATATGTGGACGATTTGATTGTGGCCAGTTCGAGAAAAGATAACCTGACTAATATAAAGTCGCTCGGCGTTGCCGAGATCCCCGCCCCAGCGATGTGCTACTCAGGCCGCTGAGGAGACCCAAAACAAGGAGGAAATGGCCGAAACGGACCAAGAGATGTAGACTCCTACGGTGTCAGTGCATGTTTCTGAAAACCCGTCCACCGAGGTGTTCCAATTTAGTGCAACACGAGCTAGCCCACAAGGAGAAGCGAATAAGGATGAACTTTTCTTTATCCTTAACACACTGGTCGAAAAAACAGGCGAGCTATCCAAAATGATGAAGGATGCACGTTACCTGAACAAGGAAATGAAGGAGCTGTCGAAATGCGTTGCGAGAAGGGTATGTATGTACACCAGATGGACATTTCTTCAGCGTATCTTAACAGTGAGCTTAAAGATGTGGTCTATATGCGACAGCCAGGGGGTACCAGAGGGTCCTGAAGCTACAGAAGAGCTTGTACGGCCTGAAACAAAGTTGCCGAGAATGGAACGAGAATATATTTGCGACAGCCAGAGGGATTTGTTGATCAAAAGTTCCCTACGCGTGTCCTGAAGCTACAGAAGAGCTTGTACGGCCTGAAACAAAGTGGCCGAGAATGGAACGAGAAGCTGAATGGCATTCTTCTCAAAATTGGGTTTAAGCCCTGTATCAGCGAGCCATGCCTGTATACACGTAGGGATGGCACCAACGTGGACATCATAGTTGTATATGTGGACGATTTGATTGTGGCCAGTTCGAGAAAAGATAACCTGACTAATATAAAGTCGCTCGGCGTTGCCGAGATCCCCGCCCCAGCGATGTGCTACTCAGGCCGCTGAGGAGACCCAAAACAAGGAGGAAATGGCCGAAACGGACCAAGAGATGTAGACTCCTACGGTGTCAGTGCATGTTTCTGAAAACCCGTCCACCGAGGTGTTCCAATTTAGTGCAACGCGAGCTAGCCCACAAGGAGAAGCGAATAAGGATGAACTTTTCTTTATCCTTAACACACTGGTCGAAAAAACAGGCGAGCTATCCAAAATGATGAAGGATGCACGTTACCTGAACAAGGAAATGAAGGAGCTGTCGCAACGCATTTCGACAATGCAACGATCGGCATTATTCGCCTACAACCGCGGTAAAAAACTAAAGCAGGCAAAGGAGCAGAGCACCCAGTGCTCACCGCGCCCCAAAGAAAAACTGGCCCCCAAGCGCCAAAGCGATAACCAAGTGCAGAGGAATTCGTCTTATAGACCCAAAAAGTAGGGCCAAAAAGTAGCGCAGGCAACCCGTCCACCGCCAAAACCCCAGCTAATGAGTTCCCGCTCCCAGTTGAGCCCATCCCAAACTCGCGTAATACAATTACTTCTGCAGATAACATTAACGCAACGGAGAGCACCACTAGAGAACAAATGTGGACCAAGGTAAAGCGCCATAAGAAGCAAAAAAATACACTAGCCAGAGCGGATGCTATAGTGATTCGTACATCGTCTGAATGCACATATGCAGATGCGCTGCGCATCGTCAGGACCGACCCTTCACTGAAGGAAGTTGGCGAGATGGTGGGGTCTATTCGCAAAACGGCAAAGGGCGACCTTCTTTTTAGGCTCAAAAAGGACCAGCGCACCGAAACGTCGAAGATCCACACTGCAGTGGAACAAGTCCTTGGTGGCCGAGCCTTGGTAAGCACGCTGGAGGTAAAAGTCAGCATCGAGATTCGCGATATCGACGAGATCGTGACAAAGGAGGAAATCTGCGAAGCTATTAACGGAAAAATTGGTGAACCCTACATCGGGCTAGACGCCGTGCAATCCCTCCCGTGCAAACCGCCAATTTGCTTCTCTCACCAGACAAAGCAAACAAACTCACGGAACTAGGAAAAATCAGAATAGGCTGGGTACATTGCCGGGTCAAAGCGAAAGCTCGGCTTAAACGCTGCTTCAAGTGCCTGGAATTCGGTCACATCGCAATCAACTGCAAGAGTGAACTGAAAGTAGGAGGATCATGCTACAAATGCGGCCAAGAGAACCACATCGCAAGATCATGCAAGCAGAAATCTAGGTGTCTCCTTTGCGCAAGAAGATACCTTAAATCACTTGAGCACAATACTGGGAGCAGCATATGCCCAGTCTACAAGGAGGCCCTACGAAAGCTGGCAGGATGAATCTCTTGCAGCTTAATCTAAACCACTGTGAAGCGGCACAGTCCCTCCTGGAGCAGACGGTACGTGAGCACCAAATAGACGTCGCCATCCTTAGCGAACCTTACCGGCCAAAAACGACCCAGTTGTGGGCCCAGGACACCACAGGAAAAGCCGCCATCTGGTACTCAGGAAGGGTGCCAAAACCTATGTACACCTTCTCGGTGGAAGAAGGCTTTGTATGCGCGCAAATAGGTGGCATATACATTTACAGTTGCTATATCCCCCCAAGCAAACTACTCTCGGAATTCCAGGACATTCTGGACAAGCTTATCGCTGATGCCAGAACAAGAAAACCTACAGTTATTGCAGGCGATTTCAACGCTTGGGCACAGGCCTGGGGAAGTACATCCACAAATGCCAGAGGAAATGCGCTACTGGACGGCCTTGCAACCCTGGAGGTGGTCCTCCTGAATACAGGGACAGAACAAACCTTTTGTAGAAACGGTAGAGGATCAATTATAGATCTGACCTTCGCCAGCCCGTGCCTGTGCAGAAATGCTATATGGAGGGTCAGCGACCTGTATACCCAGAGTGACCACGCAGCCATAATATGCAAACTTCAAACAGGAGGTGCACGGGCCCCTCGCTCTCAGGTGAAAGCAAGAAGAGGCTGGAAGACAAACACGCTGGACACGGATGCCTTCTCAGCGATGCTCCCCAACCTATAGGCAGTCTATAGGAACGGCAAACGAAATGGCAATGGAAATGTCACGTGTGCTACATGACTGTTGCGATGCTTCAATGAGCAGAAAATCGTACGCCCACGGCCACCCCTCGGTCTACTGGTGGAATGACAACATATCTCAGCTGCGGAGAGAGTGCCTCAGCGCCAGGAGAAGGACGCAGCGGTCAAGAGGGTCATCCGACTTTCTTCCAAACCAATCAAGGTATAAGGAAGCCCGAAAGGCGCTTAAGCTAGCGATTCGAGAGAGCAAAAGTCAAAGTTTTAGGGAGTTGTGTGAAGAACCCGACAAAAACCCGTGGGGTCTCGCCTACAAGATTGTGATGAAGAAACTTTCGACAGGAAAGCAAGTGGCACCCACTTGCCCAACGATGCTGGCAGAAATAGTTTCTTCTCTTTTCCCAGACCAGCGAAATTTGGTCTCGCCAGCCGAAAACTCGATGTACCCCTTTCTACCTGTCATTGACGAAGATATCCTCCAAGCAGCGCGAAGAATTCAGGACTCGAAATCCCCAGGACCAGACGGGATACCAAACAAGGCCCTCAAGTTCGGAAGATCCAGCAACTGGTTCTTATACCAAAACCCGGCAAGCCTATGAGCGATCCGTCCGCATACAGACCCATATGCCTATTAGACACAATTGGGAAAGTCTTTGAGCGAATATTGGCTACCCGTCTGGAAGACGAGATTAATCAACTGGGAGGCCTTTCAGACTCACAGTACGGATTCCGGAAACGGAGATCTACAATAGACGCGGTAACTGCAGTCACCTCGATTGCCAGAGAGGCCATTAATGGAAAACGCTGGCTACATGGATACAAGGAATACTGCCTAGTGGTAACACTGGACATAAAAAATGCTTTTAATTCAGCAAACTGGGCGAAGGTTCTGGATGTGTTAGCGTCAGTAGGGGAAGCCTTAGGAAGTTAGTCAGAAGTTACTTTAACTGTCGAGTCCTGTGTTACGACACCGACGAAGGAGTGAAGAGGCATGAAGTTACAGGAGGCGTGCCGCAAGGATCGGTATTGGACCCCTTGCTCTGGAACGCCATGTACGATGGAGTCCTGCGCGTTGAAGTGTCTGCAAACACGGAGATAATTGGGTTCGCGGACGACATTGCGGTTGTTGTCGTTGGAAAACACCTCCCGGAGGTGAGCACAAAGGCGACCGAATCTATTGAGAGCGTGCAAAACTGGCTAAACGACATTGGTCTTACTCTGGCGGAACAAAAAACGGAAGCAGTGTTAATATCCAGCAGAAAAATCGTGGAAGAGACATCCTTCACTATCGGAGGCCACACCGTCAAACAAAATTATGCGCACTAAGGGTCTGCTGCGCGTTCAGATCTGTGTCGGATGATGCTGTGCTCGTTCTTGCAGGCATGCATCCGCTAGATATCCTAGCACATGAGGTCGCCCACACTGCAGCCATCGATCACACAAGACGAGCAACAGAACGAATATTAGTGCACCAAACCAGTATCGACTCGTGGCAGGACCGCTGGAGGAGCAGTTTAAAGGGACGATGGACCTGCATAAAATCTATAAGGGAATGGATCCGAGAAAGCACGGAGACCTGGACTTCTACCTCACGCAGCTTCTCAGTGGACATGGTTGCTTTAAAGCGTATCTATACCGCTTTCAGCACGAAGCAGATCCATATTGTAGCCACTGTGGTGGAGATACAATTGAAGACGCCGAACACGTTTTCTTCTTCTGTCCACTTTTTACCGAAGTCCGGTTTCGAGCGGAGGAAAAAATCGGGAGTAGCATCTCACCCGATAATATCGTAGGAACCATGCTGCGGCGCATGGAAAAGTGGCAAATAATATCAGACTTGGCAGCAACCATTTTGAAGGAGCAGAGACGCCTGGAACAAATCAGGCGCCGAACTTATCCGAATAGCTTAGGATAACGAGCTGAACAAAAGAGCGGCCAGCGGCCATCCCCGTGAAGAAATACCTTGCGGCAGTACCACGGGGGCGGCATGATGAGAACTGCAGTACACTTTATGTATAAAAGAATGTACTGTCTTATTGTTTATATATTAAATAAAAAAAAAACGAGAAGGCAAAGCTAACTTCGACTGTGCCGAAGTTTTAATACACTTGAAAAACTTAACTCCAGCTGATTTAACCGTTAAAATATATAGAGGATATAGATATCAGATATTTTAAATTTTTAAATCATTGATATTAAAAATTTGATACCATAAAAAAAAACTTTTCTTAGTAAAACACATTTTTCGACCGATCGGTCCTATGGCAGCTTTATGCTATAGTCCTCCGATTTTGATAAAATCTTCCAGAATTGTGTTAACGCATATATAACTAATATTATACCAAGATTGGTGACGCTACGATGGAAAATAAAAAAGTTTTTCGTATTTTTTGACCAACCGTTTATATGGCAGCTATATGCTATATTCATCCGATTTTGATCAATTTTTCCACAAATATGTAAAATCATCTAAAACTAATATATACTAAGATTAGTGACGCTACAATAGAAAATAAAAAAGTTTTTCTCACTAAGACTTATTTTCCGACCGATCGTTCCTATGGCAGCTATATGATATAGTCATCCGATCCGGCCGGTTCCGACATATTAGTTGCGTGCAGTAAAAAGAAGACTCTGTGCAAAATTTCAGCTCGATAGCTTTAAAACTGAGGGACTAGTTTGCGTAGAAACAGACAGACAGACGGACAGACGGACAGACAGACAGACAGACGGACAGACGGACGGACGGACAAGCGGAAATGAACTCAGCTCGTCGTCCTGATCAAGAATATATATAGTTTATGGGGTCGGAAATGAATATTTCTATGCGTTACAAACTTCTGGGCAAAATTAATATACACTTTTCAAGTGTATAAAAAATATAAAGTCGCTCATAGCTGCTGAGTTCGAAGTAGTCGATGGTGGGCAGTTGAAAAATTTCCTGGGTATGGAAATAGAGCGTGAAGGGGAGACAGGCAGTATCTCCGTTGGTCATAAGCAGTATATAGAGAACTTGCTATGTGAGTATGGTATGCAAGATTGTAAGCCTAATGCAATTCCTCTATAAGCTGGTTTCCAAGTCAAATGTGACGAAGACGAGTGCGAGCGCCTGAACCAAGCAAGCTACCAATCAGTAATAGGTTCACTGTTATATTTGGCCATCACCACACGGCCCGATATTCTTCACTCGGTATCCAAGCTTGCACAGCAGTGTGCAGATCCACATCGTGAGCACCAGACGGCTGTCAAGAGAGTATTGAGATACTTAAGGGGTACCGCTGAGCTGAGTCTGCATTATAAGAAAACGGGAAAGCCTATCTTGTGTTTCGTCGATTCGGATTGGGCTGGTGACAGCACGGACAGGAAGTCCTTCAGTGGCGGGGCGTTCTTTGCTGCAGGTGCAGCCTTTTCTTGCGAGTCCAAGAAGCAGAGCGTAGTAGCATTAAGTAGCACTGAAGCAGAGTATGTAGATCTTTCGACGGTCGAAATGGGTTTCAGCGATGGTCCTGCTATGAAGGTGTTTAGCGACAACCAAAGCGCGCAATGTCTGTCCAAAAATTCTAAGTTCCATGCGCGTTCCATTATATTTAAAGTCTAGCTTAAGCCCTGTTTAATTTTTCAATAAAACCTGATCTCCTATTTTTAAATCGAAGTTTAAACTGTTTTTATCATAGTTTATCTTTTGTTTTTGTACTTCTAACATTAATCTAGCTCTTTTATATGCTTGTTCTAGTCTAAATTTGGATTCTTTAGCATAGTTTTCAATATTATATAGGGGTTCAATCTTATCTATACTATTAAAGTGTTTAGGCAAATTTGAAATTTTACCAAAAACTAACTCATATGGACAATAGTCATGTGCCATAGAGGGGGTAGTGTTAAAACAATATACGAAGTATATTGTATAAGTATACATCCCAATCTGATTTATCAACTGAGATGTATGAGCGGATGAACTCATTAAATGTTCTGTGGCTTCGCTCCACGGTTCCTACAGTTTGGTGATGGTGTGAGGTAGAAGGTATATTTTTAATACTTACATTTTTGCAAAAATCTTCAATTTTTGAATTTTTATATTCTGTTCCCATGTCCGTAATGAACGTCTTCATTGGACCGTACTTCAGAATAAACTCTTCAAATATAGCTTTCGCTACTGTTTTTTTTGCACTTTTATTTGGTATTGCTACTAGGTATTTTGTTAAGTCGCAGATTAAGGTTACTGCGTATTCGTTTCCTTGTTCAAATTTGGGTAGTGGACCGATCGTATCCACAATTACCCAATCAAAAGCCATATGTGGGGTTTCAGTAATAACTTGTAATTTGTAATTTATTGTTAATTTAGCCCAGCACTACAAGTACAGAGTTTACTTATTTTGATTGTGCTAGTCACTACGGTGTAAACAAATTTTAGAAAGAAAAATAAACTTATTACTAACTTAACCAAATACATGGAACTTTTTTTTTTTTTTTTTTTTTTTTTTAATAGTTAATGGAGTCTTGGTATGTTTAGTCGTTTTTGACTTTTGGCATTTGGGACATTTTCTTATATAATTCGAGATTTCTCTTGTCATGTTTTTCCAATAGTAGTGCCTTTTTATTTTTGCTAATGTTCTATCTATACCTGTATGACCTCCTTAAATTGGATTGTCATGGAATGTAAACTGTATTGCTTCTTTCTCTTTTTCATTATTTAATAATAGGGTCACCGGCTGGAGTAGCGCTACTCTTAAAGATTTTAGTATTTTATTGCCCATTAATTTAAAAGATTCTATTGAAATGGTTTCAAAGATCTTCTCGCTCGGTGCCACTTTGAGTTGGCTGATGTTAAGTATACCGGCTTCCTTTTCAAGCCTTTGAAAAAACTGACCTAAGTCGAGAATTCCATTGGAGTACGTATCAATAACGTCAATTCTTGCTATAACTTTTTATACACTTGAAAAGTGTATATTAATTTTGCCCACAAGTTTGTAACGCATAGAAATATTCATTTCCGACCACATAAACTATATATATTCATGATCAGGACGACGAGCAGAGTTCAATTCGGTCTGTCCGTCCGTCCGTCCGTCCGTCCGTCCGTCCGTCCGTCCGTCCGTCTGTCTGTTTCTACGCGAACTAGTCCCTCAGTTTTAAAGCTATCGAGCTGAAATTTTGCACAGAGTCTTCTTTTTACTGCACGCAACTAATATGTCGGAACCGGCCGGATTGGATGACTATATCATCTAGCTGCCATAGAAACAGTCGGTCAAAAAACTAGTTCTAGTGAGAAAAACTTTTTTGTTTTCCATCGTAGCGTCACTAATCTTGGTATATGATGGTTCAATATGCTTCCACACATTTATGGAAAAATTGATCAAAATCGGATGACTATAGCATATAGCTGCCATAGAAACGGTCGGTTAAAAAACTAGTTCTAGTAAGAACAAGTAAGAAAGTCGGTCAAGCCCGACTGTAATATACTCTGTACCTGTTTGTATGTAACTGATAACTTTAAAGTGTGAGGGTTTTTCAAAATCTGGGGGTGGCAACTCTTTCGACTGGTTGAAAAACGATGTATGGGGGCTCTATAAGTAATGATGAGTAGAATTACCCTAGTACATAACTCGTAAAATTATAAAATTTGAATATAATTTCCTATTAACATAAACGTATCTATATTAGTCAGTCTCAATTGCATCGCTCCTCTCATACTTGGACTTTGCCTCCTTACACAAATATCTATTGGAAAGAAGGGAGGGGGGAAACTGAAAGCGGCGAAGTCCAAATAGCTAATGCCAATTCCAATTGGGAAATTACCAGTAAGCTGTTGCCCTCTCGCTCTCTCTTTCTCGTAAGTTCTACCATTGGCTGCGGTGTTGTTGTTCTCGTTGCATTAAAATTTCTTTTACATCTGATCGGAAAACGATGTATGGGGGCTTGATTAGAAATGATGTGTAGAATATATGTCTAGAAGGTTCGAACAATCTATCTCCAAAATTGTGTAAGATATTGAGTTTTTTTCAATTTACGGGGGAGGCAGGGGGCGTGGCAAAAATCAAAACTAAACTTGATCTGCCTGCAAGTATAAGAAGTATATATTCCATACACCTCAAACCTCTATCTCTTACCATATCTGAGATCTCTTCGTTCATACGGACAGACAGACGGACGGACAGACAGACGGACAGACGGACATGGCTATATCGACTCGGCTGTTGATGCTGGTCAAGAATATATATACTTTATAGGGCCGGAGATGCTTCCTTCTGGCTGTTACATACATTTGCACAAACCCAATATACTCTGTGTACCGTCGGTCCATCGTAGCGTTACTAATCTTGGTATATGTTAGTTTTATGTGCTTCCACAGATTTCTGGAAAAATTTATCAAAATCGTATCACTATAGCATATAGGTGCCATAGAAACGGTCGGTCAAAAAACTAGTTCTAGTGAGAAAAACTTTTTTGTTTTCCATCGTAGCGTCACTAATCATGTATTTTATGAAACACTTGAGAAGTGTATATTAATTTTGCCCAGAAGTTTGTAACGCATAGAAATATTCAATTCCGACCCCATAAACTGTATATAATCTTGATCAGCACGACGAGATGAGCTCAAATCCGTCTGTCCGTCCGTCCGTCTGTCCGTCCGTCCGTCTCTCTGTTTCTACGCTAACTAGTCCCTCAGTTTTAAAGCTATCGACCTGAAATTTTGCACAGAATCTTCTTTTTACTGCACGCAACTAATATGTCGGAAACGGCCGGGTCGGATGATTATATCATATAGCTGCCATAGGAACGATCGTTCTAAGAACTAGTTTTAGTTAGAAAAACTTTTTTGTTTTCCATAGTAGCGTCAATAATCGTGGTATATATTTGTTTTATATGCTTCCACACCGTTCTGGAAAAATTTATCAAAATCGGATCACTATAGCATATAGCTGCCATAGAATCGGTCGGTCATAAAACTAGTTTTAGTTAAAACGAGAAGGAAAAGCTAACTTCGACTGTGTCGAAGTTTTAATACACTTGAAAAACTTTACTCCAACTGATTTAACCTGTAAAATATATATTGGATATATAGTCACATATCCAACCCTCCACAATCCAATACAAGACCCCATACATTTATCATAATCCAACACTTGAGTAGTAACTAGACACACACATGAACCCAAAAATTCAAACAAATAAATTTCCATATTTCTGGTGACAATAACAATTCAGGCGGCTCAGACATAAACATAAAAACGCAAGCATAAACATCCGCTCCAATCGTTATTCCCGCCAAGAACAAAACGCTGATGCAGCTCAAATTATCGGCTGATGCAATCCACTCTCAAATTATGAAATGAGAAAAGAGAGAAAAAGCTTTTTGATCTTGACTCCCAAAAAAGCTATTAACCGAGGTTTGCTAAGCAGCAGCGGCAGAACCACACATCGAGTTTTACTTGACATCGCAACCGCGACGCATCTTAATCCTAAGATTGTAATTCTTCAAATATAAGTTGTTAATGATAAATAAAGAAATTATATTTTTTTATTTAACTCAAACCATTGACTTCTCATTTGCGCAGACGGTAGGATAAGTCTGACGTTTTTTAAGGATCGATCAAGATCTTAGTGCTAGTACGGTTTGTGAACAATTGCAAAGAAAATACTCAGTGCTAAACGTTGTATACTTATCCGCACAAGAACCCGCGTGAAATAAAATCAAAGTCGTCGTAGCCCGCTTAAACCTACAAAGTGTGACCGTTTCATAATGTGAAGTTTTTATAATTAAAGCCCGCTTAAAACAAAGTGTGACCGCTAAAGTTATATGAAAATAGAATTTGATTTTTAAACTCGCAATTAAAAAAACCCTTTCACAATTAAAGCCCGCTTAAATTCAAGTGTGACCGCTACAAAGTTATGTGAAAAAGCAAAATCGATTTTTTTTTTAAAATAACTAAAATCGCAAATCATACCCCAAAAGAAATATCACCAACCAGTGAACTATCTACACAAAAGTCCCAAAAAAATCAACATGACAGACCCAGCATCAACATCCGCATCAATATCAGCACCAGCAGTAGCACACGTACTACAGCTATCAGAGCAACATCTAAGCCAAGCTCTAGGACAAATTAGGCAGGTGCCTACTTTCACTGGATCATCAGAAGACCTGTGTGCATTCATAAGACGAGTCGACTTCATTATGCAACTATACCCAACAAGAGAAATGCAAATTTCTGGAGAAGCCCAACGAGTTTCCCAATTATCAGCAGCCAGCAACTGGACAGCACTCAAAATCGCACTCATCGACGCTTTCAAGGTCCAAACCCCATTTGAAGAACTTCTAAGACGTTTATACAACACTCAATTTAACGGAAGCATCCGTAAGTTTGTCGAAGAATTAGAATATAAGTCATTTGTTATTTCAAGTAAATTAACTTTGGAAGACAACACACTGAACACACACATCTACACTAACGCTTTGAACAATAGAATTAAAGACGTTATAATGAAAAAACTTCCTGACAGGTTATTTATGACCCTTGCAAGACATGATATAACCTCAGTATTAAAGTTAAAACAGGTAGCTCAGAAAGTAGGAGTTTTTGAAAACAATTTTTCCGATCGCACAAAATCAAATCAATCAAATGGTCAATCAACCTCAAAAGGTTACAGCAATCAGAAAAATAATGACAATCGTGGAAATAAGGAAATAAATTATTCTCAAAATTTCAGTCCACCTCAGATTAATAATCAGAATCAAAATCAGAATCAAAATCAGAATCGTGCTGAATCTAATCAACAAATGCATCAAGAAATTAAACAAAAACTAACCCAAGGTAGAGTTCAGAATCCTGCCAATTATCAACAAAATCAAAATTATTCTACTGCCCTAATCCACCTGTAAAAAGGCAACGCGAAAGTGGAAGTGGCCATCAAAAAATGGACACATCGGAAAATTTTCATCAAGTAGCCTCGGAAACGGAAGAGGAAGAGGAAGAAGAAGAGGAACAAACCCGTACATAAATTTGATTTTTAATAATAAAATCTTAAAATGCGTAATAGATACAGGTTCATCTATTAACTTAATGACAAAAAACCATTTAAAATTTCCAATCAAAAACAACCAACTTCAAGTACACACTATTAATGGTGTAGTAAAACTAAAACAAAGTATATGCTTAAAACCCAGCAAAATTTGCCCTACACGTCAAACATTTTACTTGCATAATATCTCCAATAATTATGACATGTTACTTGGTCGAGAATTCTTAGAAGATACTAAAGCAATAATCGATCATGGTGCTAAAACAGTACTAATAAACAATCTTCCATTCATCATGAAGTATAAACATGAAGAAATTTCGGACGAGACTGCATATAAATGCCTCGATCCACCACAAATTGAAGACGAACATACATTGTTCGCAATTAATAATGAGTTACAAGAAAGTAACGAATATCGTTTAGAACACCTAAATGAAGAGGAAAAGAAACTCACTAAAATTCTTTTTGAATTTAGTGACATTCAGTACCAAAGAGGGTGAAAATTTGACCTTTACTAGTACTATTAAACACGTAATAAAAACAAAACACGAAGAACCTATTTATAGGAAACCTTATAAATATCCCCAGACTTTTGACGAAGAAGTCGAAAACCAAATTAAAGATATGCTTGAACAAGGCATTATCAGAAAATCCAATTCACCTTATTGCTCGCCTATTTGGATAGTTCCAAAAAAGCTGGATGCATCAGGACGAAAGAAATTCCGAGTAGTCAATGACTACCGTGATGTGAACGAAAATACCATAAGTGACAAATATCAATCCCAATAATGGATGATATACTTGACAAACTAGGCAAATGCCAATATTTTACAACAATCGATCTCGCAAAAAGGATTTCATCAAATCCAAATGGACGAAGAATCAATTCCCAAAACTGCATTCTCGACTAAAAATGGACATTATGAGTATACTCGAATGCGATTTGGTCTGAAAAACGCACCAGCAACTTTCCAACTTTGCATGATCTGTTAGAAGATCTAATTTATAAAGATTGTCTTGTATACATGGATGATATAATCGTGTTTTCCACTTCATTGGAAGAACATTTATTATCATTAAAGAAAGTGTTCATGAAACTAAGACAGGCTAATCTCAAGCTTCAGCTTGATAAATGTGAATTTCTTAAAAAGGAAACAGAATTCCTAGGTCTTATCATAACCACTGAAGGTATCAAACCCAACCCAATTAAAATTCAAGCCATGGAAAAATTTCCAATTACAAAAACTACTAAGGAAATTAAATCTTTCTTAGGCCTCTGCGGTTTCTATCGCAAATTTATCCCAAACTTTGCTAGGATAGCAAAACCTCTAACACTCAAATTAAAGAAAGGATCAAAAATCAATATTAAAGAAACAGATTATGTTCTAGCATTTGAAAAACTAAAAATGCTTATCATGTCAGATCCAATACTGACATACCCAAACTTCGAAAAACCTTTTTCCCTAACTACGGATGCTAGTAATATTGCCATAGGCGCAGTATTATCTCAAGACCACAAACCAATATGCTTTGCCAGCAGAACTTTAAACGAACATGAAATCAATTACTCCGCAATAGAGAAAGAACTCCTCGCTATTGTGTGGGCAACCAAATACTTCAGATCATACCTCTATGGAAGAAAGTTTGACATTCTTTCTGACCACAAACCTTTGGTTTGGCTTAACAACATATAAGAGCCAAACATGAAATTGCAAATATGGAAGATCAAATTAAACGAATTTGACTACCACATAAAGTATTTGTTTATTTGTTGAAAAAAAAGTCGACAAATGGTGGCTGTCAACCAAAAAAAGAAAAACTGAATACGTTATAAAAAGGCTTAATGAACTAAGAAAGCCTAACAAGGAAAATCTAACAAAATTACAAATCGACTAGTAACGACTCCGACACGGTGGGGGAATTTTATTTGCCCGTCCGGCCAGCTATGCCCCAGTTCACAGCCAATTGAAGCCAGAGACGTTACTAGACCTAACACAAATTTAAATAGTATAGAAGTCGAAAAAGAGAATAGTGAGGAAAAATAAAAAGAGGAGGCTTAAAAATATGTTTACAAAATCATAAACACAAACAATAAATAAACAATATTATAGAATGAACAAAAATGATATAAAATAAAACAATAATGAAAATAAAATTTAAAATTCAAAAATTAAAAAAAAGGAAAAAATTAAATTAAATTAAATATAATAAAAATAAAATAAATATAAGCTAAAATAAAGATGAATTAAATCATCCGGAAAATCTCTGACCCGGTGGGGGAATATTTATTAGCCGGTCCGGCAAGCTAGGCCCCTGCTCCTGCTGGATGTGGTCAGAGACTTTGCCGGAGATGTGCAAAAGAGATAACTTTATGGAAAAGAGAGAGAGTTCTGTTGAGAGCAGGTGATAAATATCATTATAATTTTGACATAAAACCCGAAAACGGTTGTGCTGTGCGTAGTCGGTTGTGCATCTGAAGCAAGATTAAAGGCAAATAATTTCTAGTTGGTCTAGAGGGGAACAGAGAAGTTAAGGCGACCTAAGAGTTCAGAAGAGTCTACATCACCGATAATTAACTTATGAAGAAAAGAAACGCCTAGGACAGTTCTACGGTTAGCCAACGATGGAAGGTCAATAAGCAAAAGCCTACTAGAATACGATGGCAACCGAAGGTTGGGATCCCAATTTAAGCCGCGGAGGGCAAAAAGCAAGAATTGCTTTTGGACAGACTCAATACGATCCATATGCTTTTTATACTGCGGACACCAGACGGATGAGCAGTATTCAAGCACCGGGCGAACTAAAGATGTGAAAAGAACTTTTGTTGTATAGGGATCATTAAATTCCTTCGACCAACGCTTAATGAATCCAAGTACACCATACGCCTTATTAACTATACAGGATATATGATCATTAAAGCTTAATTTGCAATCAAAAATAACTCCAAGATCAACGACAGTTGATATTCGTTACCAGAGGTTCATTGCCAATCGAATAGGAAACTAGCGAAGGTTTGCAACGATGAAAAGACATAAACATACATTTTGTGAAATTAAGAAATAAATGATTAACCAAGCACCAAAAATGAAGCGAGTTTAAATCATCTTACAACCTAATAGAATGCATCGGGTCGTTGTAAGATAAAATGAGTTTAACGTCATCAGCATACATAAGTATCCGAGAATGAGATATAGTCGAGGGGAGATCATTAATAAAAAGAGTGAAAAACAAAGGGCCGGTGGCTTCCTTGAGGTACCGGATGTTACGTAGACAGGTTTTGAAATATTAGATCTGAGCAGAACTTTTTGAGTTCTATCTTTTTAAATATGAAGAGATCCAAAAAGAAAAGGGAGGGAATCCAATACGATCAAGCTTAAGGAGGAGGAGATCATGGTTCACGGAGTCAAAAGCCTTACTGAAGTCAGTGTAGATGACATCAGTTTGGCATTTCATAAGGAATCCATCGTTAACTAATGATGTGAATTCAAGCAAATTGGTCGTAGTTGACCGACTCTTTACAAATCCATGCTGGAAAGGTGACAAAACCGATTTGCAGTAATGCTGCAATGTAGAGGTTATAATTTCTTCAAACAACTTAGGAATAGCAGATAATTTGGCGATACCTCTATAATTGGAGATATCTGATTTTCCACCCTTTTTGTGAAGAGGAATAATGAAGGATTCTTTCCAAAGATTTGGAAAAATAGTAGGAGTCAAGCGATAGATTAAAAAGTTTTAGTAAAGGTTTGCATATGGAATTACAACACTCTCTGAGGACACAACTAGGGACGTTGTCAGGTCAGGAGAGTATGAAGACTTTAGAGATTTCAAATATGAAAGTAGAGAAGATTCAGTAATTATGGGAGCATTAAAAGAGTTTGAAGAAGAAATGTCATAAGGATAAGATTTGTTATTAAAAGGGACAGAGGAGTAAGTTGATTGAAAAAGTCAGCGAATAAGTCCACGGCAGCGGAATCGTTGCTAGCCTTTTGGTTATGTAAAAGAATGAAGACGGTAAAGTCAATTTTACGCTTAGAGTTAACAAATTTGTAAAATTGTTTAGGGTCTTGTGCAAGTTGAATTTTACAGCGAGCAAGATAATTATTATAGCATTGAGAATTAAAAAGTGCTAAAGTTTGACTTGGCTATCAAGTATTTAGAAAAGTCAAGATTAGAACAAGTTTTTTTTATACTTTTTAAAACATCTAGACTTAATATTTTTAAATTAGAAAACTTAGGACAGTACCAAGGGGGGTTGAAGAGACTCAGAAGAAGCAACACTATTTGGAACAGAAATATCAAAGAGAGAGTTAATAGAGTCATAAAAAAAGGTAACAGCGACTTCAATGTCAACCATTGTATAAAGGAGACCAATCTTTTGAACAAATAAGTTGATTAAGCAGGGTAAAATTAGCTTTACCCGAAGCAACGACGAGGTTTTACTAAAGTATTGAAGATGAAGGGGTAAATCCAGGGTTTGTTAGAGATATTTCTAATGTAGGATGGTAAGAATCCTCAGGGTAGTGTTAGGGGGGGAGACCCAGAGACAACAGCATTAGAACTGTCAGTGACAAAAACAAGATCTAACAATTTGTTTAAATGATTTGGAACTGAGTTTACTTGAAACAAAGACAGATCAAGCAAACAATCTAAAAAATCATGCTGTGCAGATGGTACAAGATAAGTTGACCCATTAAGATTTGACCATGCGATATTTGGCAAGTTAAAATCACCAACAACAACCATATAATCAATGTCTCGTAATTGAGTAAAAACATATTTTATGCAATTTATATGGTGCATGTATACTTGAATGTCGGAAGAAGGAGGATATAAGAACAAGAAATGAATACAGAAAAGGAATTAAAGTTACCTTAACGGCAACAAATTCAACATCATCAGGCACAATTACAGAAATGCATTCCGACCGAAGGTTAGATTTTACTGCTATCATAACACCTCCACCTCGGCAAGCCTGTCGATCACGACGGTAAACAATATAATCATTTGACAATATTTCACAATCAGAAACGGAGGGATTTAACCAGGTCACTGAAAATGAAATAATGTCAAAATCAAATGATGCGCTATTCAAAAATAAAGAGGTAAGTTTGGACAAAAGACCCTAACATTTTGATAGACGATACTAAGAACGGAGGACTGGACTAGTTTTTTGGAGCACTATTGAGGCAACATTGCCCCAAAACTGTTAGAGGGCAAGCTGACAGGCATTATCCTGCGATTTCTTTGCCTGTACTCGTTAACAATAAGTAGTGGCGGCCAAAATTTTGGGTCACATATAATAGGGAATTCTTCGGAAGAGACACTAATTTTAAACGAAGCTATATCCCGAGGCTCAGCAAAACTAAACTTCGAAATATAAACTCTTGCTGAGGATTTGTGAGCAATGTATGCTGCAATTGACTCGCAAGTAGTTTCAGGAGACAACCTAGACACAAAAACTTGTCTACGAGGAGCTACAACATTAAGAATGGGAGGCTGAGGAGAAATAGAAGCGGAACCTATAACATTGTCTTGAGGTTCGGAAGGCACTAATAGCGAATTAACAGACCTATCTAATGGTGCATTGGACAAGTCGTTAGTAGGTTGAATCAGGGAGGGTAAGGGTGAAACATCCAGCAAGTTTCCTGGAGAAGCAGACAAAGAAATTGTTGGCGACAAGTCAAAATTCAAGGGAGTGCTTGGCAACCGACGCATCGATGCCGACTCGAATTTGAATTGACTAAGCAACTCAGAACTGGAGCTAAACTCGCTTGAAAGTTGCTTGGACACTTTGTGCAGTTTATCAAAACTATTTTTCACGCTGTTATACATACGCGAAAAATTGAATTGAATGTCAGTGCATGTGAGGCAAGACCAAAACAGATAAGCAAAACAATTACACAAACAAAATATACACAAAGCTGATGCCGCGATTATTTAATTTGTGAAATTGATTGTTTATAAGCACACAACCGAAGCGCGAAGCACAAAACGGTAAGGGGGTGAAATATCGAAATGATTTAAATAAAACTTTGCAACAAAATAGGCAAGTTAAACAACACAAAATAATTTTTAATTGCTGAGCACAAATAACACACGTCAATCACCCACAAGACTCTCTCTCTCTTCCAGGTAAGAGAACTATGTAGCAGACGCTCTATCAAGAGTTAAAATCGAAGAAAATTTCTTGGGAGAAACACCCAGTAGTATTGCAGCTACAGTGCACAGCGTACATGAAGATAACCAAAGATACATTGCTATCACAGAAAGACCCATAAATTATTACAACCGACAGATCGAATTCATCAAAGGTGAATCAAACGAAGTACAAACAACAAGATATTTTCACAAAACCAAATATAAAATCATCTACAAGGAAATGACAAACGAGCATGCCAAAAATATTATTAAAGAATACCTATGCACAAAAAATAGTGTAATATATTTCGAAAACGAAATTGATTTCTTAACATTCCAAAATGCATTTATAGAAATCATCAGTCCGAACAATTTGACAAAATTAATGAGAACTTACAAAAAAGTTGGTAGATATTCAAACATTTGCCGAATTCAAAGAAACAATTATTAAGTCTCACAGAGATTTACTACACCCAGGTATTGAGAAAACAATACTACTTTTTAACGAAAAATTTTACTATCCGGATTAAAAAAAACTAATCCAGAACATTATTAACGAATGTGAAATATGCAACATTTCAAAACTGAGCACAGAAATACAAAACTTGTTTGAAATAACCCCAGAAGTTTTAGTCAAGAGAAAGATTTGTCATCGATTTCTACATGTTTGACAATAAACAATTTTTATCTTGTATCGACGTATATTCAAAATTCGCAGCTTTAATCGAAGTAAATGGACGAGATTGGTTAGAAGCCAAACGAGCCCTACTAAAAATATTCAATGAAATGGGTAAACCAAATGAAATTAAAGCAGATAAAGACTCAGCTTTTATGTGTGCAGCGCTTCAAATCTGGCTAAGATCAGAAGACGTACACATAATAATAACTACAAGTAAAAATGGAGTTTCAGATGTCGAACGATTTCACAAGACAGTCAATGAAAAATTGAGAATCATCAACAGTGAAACCGATCAAAAAAACAAAATAAATAAATTTGAAACAATCCTATATATGTACAATCACAAAACTAAACATAATACTACAGGAAGAACACCTGCAGATATTTTTATTTACGCTGGAACACCAGAATATAATACCCAAAACAACAAAATAAACGAAATTGAAAAAATTGAACAAAAATAGAATTCAATTTGAAGTTGACACTAGATACAGACAATCACCTTTAGTAAAGAGTAAAACCACTAACCCTTTCAAAAAGACGGGTGAAATTACCCAAATTGACGAAAAAACATTACGAAGAAAAAAACAGAGGAAGAAAAATAACTCATTATAAAGCCAAATTTAAAAGAAAAAGAAAACTAATAAAAGCAAATACGATAATTCCAGATCATCAGCAGTCGATCAACCGAGCCAAGAAAATTCAGCTTAATATTACATCATTTTTGATACTATTCCTAATAACATGTTTTATTCAAAAAGCAAATTCAAGCAAAGAATGGTTATTTAATTTTCAAAACAGGAGAATTAGACTTACCAGTAAATTATGAATACCATTATATGTCAGTAAATATAACAAAAACCGAACAAACCTATAAACGTTATTACATCGATCAAAAGAATTTAAAAAATCTTACCCAAATAAAATATTAAAGAAAAACTATAAAGGAAAATGAATGGAATTAGAATCACAAAACGCAACAAAGAGGTCTTGCAAATTTCGTAGGGACAGCTTTCAAATACTTATTTGGAACCTTAGATCAAGAAGACAAGAAGAACTAAAGCTTAAAATAAGCAACTTATCAGAAAACAGTCGCCAAACAAACGACTTAAATCACGTTATTGATGCAATGAACCACGGAAGCAACCAAATGGATATCATTTATGTAAATGATCAAAGATTAGCTATTCTAATATTTAACTTACAACAGTTCACAGAATACTAGAAGATATAGAGTTAGGAGTGCAACTAACCAACTTGGTATTTTTAACCCCAAATTATTAAGACACGATTCTTTAACACATATAAATTCAGAGAAACTTCTCAGCATTAAAACCTCAACTTGGTTAAAAACCACTACAAACGAAATTTTGATTATATCCCATATTCCACGTCAAATTATTAAAACACCAATTTTTTAAAATCTTACCATTCCCAGACAAGAATAACAATATTTTAACAGAAATAATTCATGATAAATATTTTGTTCAACACAATCAAACCTACACGGTTAGTTCAAAGATTTAGTAATTAACAAATGTATCACCGGTATACTAAATCAAGAGTTTCCACAGAATGCAGATATACAAAAATGCACAAAAATCTCGAAGTAAATTATGTAGAACCTAACATAATCATCACATGGAATCTTCCCAAAACAATATTAAATCAAAAATTGCATAAACAGGAAATAATAATCGAAGGAAATAACAGTATAAAGGCTTTCAATTGTTCAATTCAGCTTGAAAAAATTTTGCTCAAAACACACTATTAGATTTTACACAAACAATTTATGTCAACAATAATGTAACAAAACTAGACCCACTATCGTATATTCAAACTAAAGAAATAATTCAAAACACACAAAAACATAATAATGAACTCCAAATAATTACGATAACTATACTAATCATAATGTTAATCACAATACTATTGTATCTTATTTATAAATATAAGGCAATCCCACAGAATTATTGTACAATACAAAAATCAAAAGAACAATCACCAAATGAAAATTTGTCAACATCAAATACACCAGATAATGAAAATGTATCGAATCCAGTATTATACCTAAAGTATCCGCATTGAGGACAAGCTAAATTCCAAGGATGGGAAGTCACATATCCAACCCTCACAATCCAATACAAGATCCCATACATTTATCATAATCCAACACTTGAGTAGTAACTAGACACACATAAACCCAAAAATTCAAACAAATAAATTTCCATATTTCTGGTGACAATAACAATTCAGGCGGCTCAGACATAAACATAAAAACGCAAGCATAAACATCCGCTCAATCGTTATTCCCACCAAGAACAAAACGCTGATGCAGCTCAAATTATCGGCTGATGCAATCCACTCACAAATTATGAAATGAGAAAGAGAAAAGCTTTTTGATCTTGACTCCCAAAAAAGCTATTAACCGAGGTTTGCTAAGCAGCAGCAGCAGAACCACACATCGAGTTTTACTTGACATCGCAACCACGACACATCTTAATCTAAGATTGTAATTCTTCAAATATAAGTTGTTAATGATAAATAAAGAAATTATATTTTTTTATTTAACCCAAACCATTGACTTCTCATTATATATATCAGATATTTAAAATTTTTAAATCATTTGATAATAAAATTTGTTCCCACTAAAAAAAACTTATCTTAGTAAAACACATTTTCCTACCGATCGGTCCTATGACAGCTATATGCTATAGTCATCCGATTTTTATAAATTTTTCAAAATTATGTTAAAGCATATATTACTAATATATACTAAGATTGGGGACACTACGATAGAAACCAAAAGTTTTTCTCACAAGCACTAGTTTTTGACCGACCGTTTTTATGGCAGCTATATAATATAGTCATCCGATTTTGATAAATTTTTTGTATTATGTGAAAGCATATAAAACTAACATATACCAAGATTATTGACGCTACGATGTAAAACAAAAAAAATAGTTTATTGACCGATCGTTTTTGGCAGCAATATGATATAGTCATCCGATCCGGCCGGTTCCGACATATTAGTTGCGTGCAGTACAAAGAGGACTATGTACAAAATTTCAGCTCGATAGCTTCAAAACCGAGGACTAGTTCGCGTAGAAACAGACAGACGAACGGACAGACGGATTTGAGCTCAGCTCGTCGTGCTGATCAAGATTATATACAGTTTATGGGGTCGGAATTGAATATTTCTATGCGTTACAAACTTCTGGGCAAAATTAATATACACTTTTCAAGTGTATAAAAAAAAAACTAGTGATAGTGAGAAAAACTTTTTTGTTTTCTATCGTAGCGTCCCTTAGTATATATTAGTAATATATGCTTTCATATAATTTCGAAAAAATTTATCAAGAATTGGACCGACTATAGCATATAGCTGCCATAGCGACCGCCGATTACATGTGTTTCACTAGAACAGTTTTTATGGTATAAATTTTTTATTATCAAATGATTTAAAAATTTTAAATATCGATATCTATATCCTATATATATTTTACAGCTTAAATCAGTTGAAGTAAAGTTTTTCAAGTGTATTAAAACTTCGGCACAGTCGAAGTTAGCTTTTCCATCTCGTTTTCCATGTTTTAGTAAGCATATCAAATCTGTTATTCGCAAGGTCACTACTTTTCGTACCTTATTATTTAAAATGACTTCGTATACGTTGGGCTGATAAGCTTTATTTAGAGTTTGCCTAGGCAAATCTACTTGTTCTTTTCCTGCGCAGGAATTTTTCTGTTTACTTTGATTTCTGGTAGTGACTTTCAGTATATTATTAACTCTTTGGATATTTTGTAAGTCCTTTATTGTTATTCTCGATAACGCATCTGCTATATGGTTATCTTTTCCCTTAAGATATTCCACAGTAAAATCATATTCCTCCAAATCTAATCTCATTCGCGTTAATTATGAGCTCGGTTTAGTCAATGAAAATAGGTAAGTAAATGGCCTATGGTCTGTTTTGACTGTGAAATGCTTTCCATATACATATGGACGAAAATGGTTTATTGCCCAATGTATAGCTGCTAATTCTTGTTCTGTAGTGTTGTTGTTACTTTCTCCCTTTGTGAATTATCTAGATGCATATGCTACTGGTAGCTGGGTTCCATTATAATCTTGAGTTAGAACAGCTCCACATGCTTGTTTGCTTGCATCAGTTGTTATACAAAATTCTTTATTAAAATCGGGGTATTGCAGTAACGTGGGTTATATCAATTAAATTGAATTGAAGATATTCGAATGCGTTAGTCTAGTTATGTGGCGTGAGTAATCGGAATTTTTTTTTATAAAACGTCTGTAGTAATTGCAAAATGCAACGTATCTTCTTGCGCTGTCTGCGTTTTGGACTTGGTATTTTTCTATGTCATCATATTTCTTGCTGTCTGGTAAAATACCTTTATCAGTACACTTGTGTCCAAGAAAGGTTACTTCGTGTCTGAATAATGTGCACTTTTCTGGGTGCAGTTTAAGTTTGTGCTTCCTACATAAATCAAAAACGTTTTTAGGGTTTTTAATCATATTTTTTCCGAACAACCGATGACAATTAGGTCATCCATATACAAGAATGCCTGGGAAGGTTCGATACCTGAAAATGCAATTGTCATCATTCTTTGAAAAGAATTTGGCGCTATTTTTAAACCATAAGGTAATCGCGTGAAACGATATGAGCCATTGCTCATGGAAAGGACGTTATATTTCTGGAGTTTTCTTCGAGTTCTATTTTATGAAATCCTGACATCAGATCTAGACATGAAAAGTATTTGGCTTTACCCAATTGGTCAAGAATATCGTCTATTCTTGGTAGTGGAAATTTATCGGATAACATTTTTTTGTTAATTTGGCGAAAGTCAATTACTAAACGCCATCTTTTAGTATCGCAATTTGGTAATGATTTTTTGGACAATTAATAATGGACTTCTGGGCTAAAATTAATATACACTTTTCAAGTGTATAAAAGAGGTTTTTCTCACTAGAAGTAGTTTTTGACCGACCGTTTCTATGTCAGATATATGCTATAGTGATCCGATTTTGATACATTTTTTCAGAATTATGTGGAAGCATATAAAACTAACATATACCAAGATTAGTTACGCTACGATGAAAAACAAAAAAGTTTTTCTAACTAGAACAGTTCTTAGACCGATCGTTCCTATGGCAGCTATATGATATAGGCATCCGATCTGGCCGGATCCCACATATTAGTTGCGTGCAGTGAAAAGAAGAATCTGTTCAAAATCACTAGGATCTATTGTCAAAGTGGTATTTAAGATTGTCGGTACCGATATGTCTAAAGTATTCCTCATCTTAACTGTTATTAAGTTTGAACGTAATCTGATCAATAATTTTGATATTTTTGACCAGCTCGTTCGATTTATTATACACTTGAAAAGTGTATATTAATATTGCCCAGAAGTTTGTAACGCATAGAAATATTCATTTCCGACCACATAAACTATATATATTCTTGATCAGGACGACGAGCTGAGTTCAATTCCGTCTGTCCGTCTGTCCGTCCGTCCGTCTGTCTGTTTCTACTCAAACTAGTCCCTCAGTTTTAAAGCTATCGAGCTGAAATTTTGCACAGAGTCTTCTTTTTACTGCACGCAACTAATATGTCGGAACCGGCCGGATCGGATGACTATATCTTATAGCTGCCTTAGAAACGGTCGATCAAAAAACTAGTTCTAGTGAGAATAACTTTTTTGTTTTCCACCGTAGCGTCACTAGTCTTGGTATATGTTAGCTTCATATGCTTTTACACGTTTCTGGAAAAATTTATCAAAATCGGATGGCTATATCATATAGCTGCCATAGAAACGGTCGGTCAAAAAACTAGATCTAGTGAGAAAAACTTTTTTGTTTTCCATCGTAGCGTCACCAATCTTGGTATGTGTTAGTTTTATATGCTTTCACATAATACAGAAAAAGTTTATCAGAATCAATTACTATAGCATATAGCTGCCATAGGACCGATCAGACGGAAAAATGTGTTTACTAAGAAAAGTTTTTTTATGAAATCAAATTTTTATTATTAATGATTTAAAAATTTAAAATATCTGATATCTATATCGTATATATTTTACCTGTTAAATCAGTTGGAGTAAACTTTTTCAAGTGTATTAAAACTTCCCACAGTCGAAGTTAGCTTTGCCTTCTCGTTGTTTCTCTGTTTTTGTGCGTTAATATTTTAAAATTTTTGTAAAATGTAAAAATTTTATATATTTTTTTTTTTGGAGTGCCCAATGCGCCTCCCTCTCCACTCAAACCCGCACTGATCACCGTTTCATCAACTGCTACAACAAGTACGGTAACTCTTACTACCGCTCAATCAACATCAACCAGCACAACAACAAGTATGAAGACTGCAGCGATTACCACGAATCAGTTTCCAATAATTTCAACGCAGCACGGACTTCCACTAACACATACCCAAGGTACCGCCGCACCAACAACCCGCTCATATGTGCAGACTGGCATCGATCAGTATGTACAAATAAAATAAACAAACGAAATTTAAGCCCACAAAACAAAAAAAGCGGCAACACCCCGAAAATCAACAAGACAAGCGATAAGCCTATGTACAAAGATCCCCTCTCTGGAAATAGGTTCCAAATTCTTGGTCAACAGCTTGACGCTGAGAGCAATAACGTGGCTCCACAAGTCACAAAACTAAAGCCACCACCAATCTACATAAGAGACAACAATTGTGCAGCCCTGGTAACAAAAGTCGATAAATACTTAAGAGAAGATAATAAAAGCTTCTACATTTACCAACTCAAAAGTAGCAAAGTCCTACAAGTCGTTATCAAAGGCATTGAATCAAGTGTACCATCAGAGGAAGTTGGTTTTGCCTTGGTTGAACAGGGTTATAAGGTAAAATCCGTAATAAACCTTATGAACAGGGACAAGAAACCACAACCACTATTCAAAGTGGAACTAAGCCCGGAAGACAAAGCTCCCAAAAAAAATGACGTGCACCCAATTTACAAACTACAGTTTTCGTTGCATCGCAGAATTACTGTAGAGGAGCCGCACAAACGTTCAAGTCCAGTGCAATGCACCAACTGCCAAGAATTTGGGCACACTAAAGCCTACTGTGCTTTGCGATCAGTTTGTGTTGCATGCGGAGAGCTTCACGAAACTGCTTCGTGCCCTGCAAACAAGGAGGATCCGGCCGCGAAAAAGTGTAGCAACTGTGGAGGTAACCACACTGCAAACTACAGAGGCTGCCAAGTCTACAAAGATCTGAAGAGCAGGATTAATACACGCATAGAAACAGCCCGTTCGTATGGAAACGTAAATCTGTTTACACCCTCAAATTCGACACTGGGTGTTTTCTTCACCAAAGCTGCTAGATCGTCATTTGCCCCAACAAGCACCACCCAGGCCGTTTCCTTTGCAAGCGCCCTTAAACTCGGAACAGATAGATCCGCACCCACAACTAATATTACACACGAAGCACAAACACAGCCGACTCTGCAAATTGAACAAAACCAAGCGGAACAATCATCAATCTTTAGTAAACTAGAAACAATGTTTCTCTCGTTGCAGCAAACTCTGAAAGATTTTATTGTATATACGCTTCCTAGCTGCAGGTGACTATAATTCCAAACATCCCCACTGGGGCTCTAGTCTAACTAACCCCAAAGGAAAGCAACTATACAACGCACTCACGCGAGCATCGAACAAACTCGACTATGTATCACCGGGTAGGCCTACATATTGGCCAGCAGACCCAAAAAAAATTCCCGACCTTATAGACTTCGCCATAACAAGAAAAATTCCACGTAACTTGGTTACTGCAGATGCATTAGCAGATTTGTCGTCAGACCATTCCCCAATTATTTTTACCCTTCTGGAGAGCCCTCTGATCATCGAATATCCTCGGTGCCTGACATCCCACAAGACGAACTGGCTTAAATACAAAAAAAATATATAAGCAGTCACATCGAACTGAGCACAACCATCAACAGCGAAGAAGACATCGAAAATTCCATCCAAACACTTAACTCCATCATTACAGCTGCAGCTTATCACTCGAACCCTCAAACAGCAAAAACAACAACATCGAAGGAAGGTAGTAGATTAACCAACAGCTACATAGAGCGGCTCGTCACTGAGAAACGCCGTGCAAGAAGAGAATGGCAGAGCAATAGGTCACCGCTGCAAAAAATCGGCTGAGAGAAGCAGAACGCAAACTTTGCAGAGCCCTCGAAACTGAAGAACAACGAGAAGGAAAAGCTAACTTCGACTGTGTCGAATATATGGATATATAGTCACATATCCAACCCTCCACAATCCAATACAAGACCCCATACATTTATCATAATCCAACACTTGAGTAGTAACTAGACACACACACATGAACCCAAAAATTCAAACAAATAAATTTCCATATTTCTGGTGACAATAACAATTCAGGCGGCTCAGACATAAACATAAAAACGCAAGCATAAACATCCGCTCCAATCGTTATTCCCGCCAAGAACAAAACGCTGATGCAGCTCAAATTATCGGCTGATGCAATCCACTCTCAAATTATGAAATGAGAAAAGAGAGAAAAGCTTTTTGATCTTGACTCCCAAAAAAGCTATTAACCGAGGTTTGCTAAGCAGCAGCGGCAGAACCACACATCGAGTTTTACTTGACATCGCAACCGCGACACATCTTAATCCTAAGATTGTAATTCTTCAAATATAAGTTGTTAATGATAAATAAAGAAATTATATTTTTTTATTTAACTCAAACCATTGACTTCTCATTTGCGCAGACGGTAGGATAAGTCTGACGTTTTTAAGGATCGATCAAGATCTTAGTGCTAGTACGGTTTGTGAACAATTGCAAAGAAAATACTCAGTGCTAAACGTTGTATACTTATCCGCACAAGAACCCGCGTGAAATAAAATCAAAGTCGTCGTAGCCCGCTTAACCCTACAAAGTGTGACCGTTTCATAATGTGAAGTTTTTATAATTAAAGCCCGCTTAAAACAAAAGTGTGACCGCTAAAGTTATATGAAAATAGAATTTGATTTTTAAACTCGCAATAAAAAAACCCTTTCACAATTAAAGCCCGCTTAAATTCAAGTGTGACCGCTACATAGTTATGTGAAAAAGCAAAGTCGATTTTTTAAAAAAAAAATAACTAAAATCGCAAATCATACCCCAAAAGAAATATCACCAACCAGTGAACTATCTACACAAAAGTCCCAAAAAACCAATCAACATGACAGACCCAGCATCAACATCCGCATCAATATCAGCACCAGCAGTAGCACACGTACTACAGCTATCAGAGCAACATCTAAGCCAAGCTCTAGGACAAATTAGGCAGGTGCCTACTTTCACTGGATCATCAGAAGACCTGTGTGCATTCATAAGACAAGTCGACTTCATTATGCAACTATACCCAACAAGAGAAATGCAAATTTCTGGAGAAGCCCAACGAGTTTCCCAATTATCAGCAGCCAGCAACTGGACAGCACTCAAAATCGCACTCATCGACGCTTTCAAGGTCCAAACCCCATTTGAAGAACTTCTAAGACGTTTATACAACACTCAATTTAACGGAAGCATCCGTAAGTTTGTCGAAGAATTAGAATATAAGTCATTTGTTATTTCAAGTAAATTAACTTTGGAAGACAACACACTGAACACACACATCTACACTAACGCTTTGAACAATACAATTAAAGACGTTATAATGAAAAAACTTCCTGACAGGTTATTTATGACCCTTGCAAGACATGATATAACCTCAGTATTAAAGTTAAATCAGGTAGCTCAGAAAGTAGGAGTTTTTGAAAACAATTTTTCCGATCGCACAAAATCAAATCAATCAAATGGTCAATCAACCTCAAAAGGTTACAGCAATCAGAAAAATAATGACAATCGTGGAAATAAGGAAATAAATTATTCTCAAAATTTCAGTCCACCTCAGATTAATAATCAGAATCAAAATCAGAATCAAAATCAGAATCGTGCTGAATCTAATCAACAAATGCATCAAGAAATTAAACAAAAACTAACCCAAGGTAGAGTTCAGAATCCTGCCAATTATCAACAAAATCAAAATTATTCTACTGCCCCTAATCCACCTGTAAAAAGGCAACGCGAAAGTGGAAGTGGCCATCAAAAAATGGACACATCCGAAAATTTTCATCAAGTAGCCTCGGAAACGGAAGAGGAAGAGGAAGAAGAAGAGGAACAAACCCGTACATAAATTTGATTTTTAATAATAAAATCTTAAAATGCTTAATAGATACAGGTTCATCTATTAACTTAATGACAAAAAACCATTTAAAATTTCCAATCAAAAACAACCAACTTCAAGTACACACTATTAATGGTGTAGTAAAACTAAAACAAAGTATATGCTTAAAACCCAGCAAAATTTGCCCTACACGTCAAACATTTTACTTGCATAATATCTCCAATAATTATGACATGTTACTTGGTCGAGAATTCTTAGAAGATACTAAAGCAATAATCGATCATGGTGCTAAAACAGTACTAATAAACAATCTTCCATTCATCATGAAGTATAAACATGAAGAAATTTCGGACGAGACTGCATATAAATGCCTCGATCCACCACAAATTGAAGACGAACATACATTGTTCGCAATTAATAATGAGTTACAAGAAAGTAACGAATATCGTTTAGAACACCTAAATGAAGAAGAGAAAAAGAAACTCACTAAAATTCTTTTTGAATTTAGTGACATTCAGTACAAAGAGGGTGAAAATTTGACCTTTACTAGTACTATTAAACACGTAATAAAAACAAAACACGAAGAACCTATTTATAGGAAACCTTATAAATATCCCCAGACTTTTGACGAAGAAGTCGAAAACCAAATTAAAGATATGCTTGAACAAGGCATTATCAGAAAATCCAATTCACCTTATTGCTCGCCTATTTGGATAGTTCCAAAAAGCTGGATGCATCAGGACGAAAGAAATTCCGAGTAGTCAATGACTACCGTGATGTGAACGAAAATACCATAAGTGACAAATATCCAATCCCAATAATGGATGATATACTTGACAAACTAGGCAAATGCCAATATTTTACAACAATCGATCTCGCAAAAGGATTTCATCAAATCCAAATGGACGAAGAATCAATTCCCAAAACTGCATTCTCGACTAAAAATGGACATTATGAGTATACTCGAATGCGATTTGGTCTGAAAAACGCACCAGCAACTTTCCAACTTTGCATGATCTGTTAGAAGATCTAATTTATAAAGATTGTCTTGTATACATGGATGATATAATCGTGTTTTCCACTTCATTGGAAGAACATTTATTATCATTAAAGAAAGTGTTCATGAAACTAAGACAGGCTAATCTCAAGCTTCAGCTTGATAAATGTGAATTTCTTAAAAAGGAAACAGAATTCCTAGGTCTTATCATAACCACTGAAGGTATCAAACCCAACCCAATTAAAATTCAAGCCATTGAAAAATTTCCAATTACAAAAACTACTAAGGAAATTAAATCTTTCTTAGGCCTCTGCGGTTTCTATCGCAAATTTATCCCAAACTTTGCTAGGATAGCAAAACATCTAACACTCAAATTAAAGAAAGGATCGAAAATCAATATTAAAGAAACAGATTATGTTCTAGCATTTGAAAAACTAAAAATGCTTATCATGTCAGATCCAATACTGACATACCCAAACTTCGAAAAACCTTTTTCCCTAACTACGGATGCTAGTAATATTGCCATAGGCGCAGTATTATCTCAAGACCACAAACCAATATGCTTTGCCAGCAGAACTTTAAACGAACATGAAATCAATTACTCCGCAATAGAGAAAGAACTCCTCGCTATTGTGTGGGCAACCAAATACTTCAGATCATACCTCTATGGAAGAAAGTTTGACATTCTTTCTGACCACAAACCTTTGGTTTGGCTTAACAACATATAAGAGCCAAACATGAAATTGCAAATATGGAAGATCAAATTAAACGAATTTGACTACCACATAAAGTATTTGTTTATTTGTTGAAAAAAAAGTCGACAAATGGTGGCTGTCAACCAAAAAAAAGAAAAACTGAATACGTTATAAAAAGGCTTAATGAACTAAGAAAGCCTAACAAGGAAAATCTAACAAAATTACAAATCGACTAGTAACGACTCCGACACGGTGGGGGAATTTTATTTGCCCGTCCGGCCAGCTATGCCCCAGTTCACAGCCAATTGAAGCCAGAGACGTTACTAGACCTAACACAAATTTAAATAGTATAGAAGTCGAAAAAGAGAATAGTGAGGAAAAAGAAAAAGAGGAGGCTTAAAAATATGTTTACAAAATCATAAACACAAACAATAAATAAACAATATTATAGAATGAACAAAAATGATATAAAATAAAACAATAATGAAAATAAAATTTAAAATTCAAAAATTAAAAAAAAAGGAAAAAATTAAATTAAATTAAATATAATAAAAATAAAATAAATATAAGCTAAAATAAAGATGAATTAAATCATCCGGAAAATCTCTGACCCGGTGGGGGAATATTTATTAGCCGGTCCGGCAAGCTAGGCCCCTGCTCCTGCTGGATGTGGTCAGAGACTTTGCCGGAGATGTGCAAAAAGAGATAACTTTATGGAAAGAGAGAGAGTTCTGTTGAGAGCAGGTGATAAACATCATTATAATTTTGACATAAAACCCGAAAACGGTTTGTGCTGTGCGTAGTCGGTTGTGCATCTAGGCAAGATTAAAGGCAAATAATTTCTAGTTGGTCTAGAGGGAACAGAGAAGTTAAGGCGACCTAAGAGTTCAGAAGAGTCTACATCACCGATAATTAACTTATGAAGAAAAAAAACGCCTAGGACAGTTCTACGGTTAGCCAACGATGGAAGGTCAATAAGCAAAAGCCTACTAGAATACGATGGCAACCGAAGGTTGGGATCCCAATTTAAGCCGCGGAGGGCAAAAAGCAAGAATTGCTTTTGGACAGACTCAATACGATCCATATGCTTTTTATACTGCGGACACCAGACGGATGAGCAGTATTCAAGCACCGGGCGAACTAAAGATGTGAAAAGAACTTTTGTTGTATAGGGATCATTAAATTCCTTCGACCAACGCTTAATGAATCCAAGTACACCATACGCCTTATTAACTATACAGGATATATGATCATTAAAGCTTAATTTGCAATCAAAAAATAACTCCAAGATCAACGACAGTTGATATTCGTTGCAAGGGTTCATTGCCAATCGAATAGGAAACTAGCGAAGGTTTGCAACGATGAAAAGACATAAACATACATTTTGCGAAATTAAGAAATAAATGATTAACCAAGCACCAAAAATGAAGCGAGTTTAAATCATCTTGCAACCTAATAGAATGCATCGGGTCGTTGTAAGATAAAATGAGTTTAACGTCATCGGCATACATAAGTATCCGAGAATGAGATATAGTCGAGGGGAGATCATTAATAAAAAGAGTGAAAAACAAAGGGCCGAGGTGGCTTCCTTGACAGGTTTTGAAATATTAGATCTGAGCGAACTTTTTGAGTTCTATCTTTTAAATATGAAGAGATCCAAAAAAGAAAAGGAGGGAAATCCAATACGATCAAGCTTAAGGAGGAGGAGATCATGGTTCACGGAGTCAAAAGCCTTACTGAAGTCAGTGTAGATGACATCAGTTTGGCATTTCATAAGGAATCCATCGTTAACTAATGATGTGAATTCAAGCAAATTGGTCGTAGTTGACCGACTCTTTACAAATCCATGCTGGAAAGGTGACAAAACCGATTTGCAGTAATGCTGCAATGTAGAGGTTATAATTTCTTCAAACAACTTAGGAATAGCAGATAATTTGGCGATACCTCTATAATTGGAGATATCTGATTTTCCACCCTTTTTGTGAAGAGGAATAATGAAGGATTCTTTCCAAAGATTTGGAAAAATAGTAGAGTCAAGCGATAGATTAAAAAGTTTTAGTAAAGGTTTGCATATGGAATTACAACACTCTCTGAGGACACAACTAGGGACGTTGTCAGGTCCAGGAGAGTATGAAGACTTTAGAGATTTCAAATATGAAAGTAAGAAGATTCAGTAATTATGGGAGCATTAAAAGAGTTTGAAGAAGAAATGTCATAAGGATAAGATTTGTTATTAAAAGGGACAGAGGAGTAAGTTGATTGAAAAAAGTCAGCGAATAAGTCCACGGCAGCGGAATCGTTGCTAGCCTTTTGGTTATGTAAAAAGAATGAAGACGGTAAAGTCGAAGTTTTACGCTTAGAGTTAACAAATTTGTAAAATTGTTTAGGGTCTTGTGCGAATTGAATTTTACAGCGAGCAAGATAATTATTATAGCATTGAGAATTAAAAAGGGTAAAGTTTGACTTGGCTATCAAGTATTTAGAAAAGTCAAGATTAGAACAAGTTTTTTATACTTTTTAAAACATCTAGACTTAATATTTTTTAAATTAGAAAGCTTAGGACAGTACCAAGGGGGTTGAAGAGACTCAGAAGAAGCAACACTATTTGGAACAGAAATATCAAAGAGAGAGTTAATAGAGTCATAAAAAAAGGTAACAGCGACTTCAATGTCAACTGCATTGTATAAAGGAGACCAATCTTTTGAACAAATAAGTTGATTAAGCAGGGTAAAATTAGCTTTACGGAAGCAACGACGAGGTTTTACTAAAGTCATTGAAGATGAAGGGGTAAATCCAGGGTTTGTTAGAGATATTTCTAATGTAGGATGGTAAGAATCCTCGGGTAGTGTTAGGGGGGAAGACCTAGAGACAACAGCATTAGAACTGTCAGTGACAAAAACAAGATCTAACAATTTGTTTAAATGATTTGGAACTGAGTTTATTTGAAACAAAGACAGATCAAGCAAACAATCTAAAAAATCATGCTGTGCAGATGGTACAAGATAAGTTGACCCATTAAGATTTGACCATGCGATATTTGGCAAGTTAAAATCACCAACAACAACCATATAATCAATGTCTCGTAATTGAGTAAAAACATATTTTATGCAATTTATATGGTGCATGTATACTTGAATGTCGGAAGAAGGAGGGATATAAGAACAAGAAATGAATACAGAAAAGGAATTAAAAGTTACCTTAACGGCAACAAATTCAACATCATCAGGCACAATTACAGAAATGCATTCCGACCGAAGGTTAGATTTTACTGCTATCATAACACCTCCACCTCGGCGAGCCTGTCGATCACGACGGTAAACAATATAATCATTTGACAATATTTCACAATCAGAAACGGAGGGATTTAACCAGGTCACTGAAAATGAAATAATGTCAAAATCAAATGATGCGCTATTCAAAAATAAAAGAGGTAAGTTGGGACAAAAGACCCCTAACATTTTGATAGACGATACTAAGAACGGAGGACTGGACTAGTTTTTTGGAGCACTATTAGAGGCAACTTGTGCCCCAAAACTGTTAGAGGGCAAGCTGACAGGCATTATCCTGCGATTTCTTTGCCTGTACTCGTTAACAATAAGTAGTGGCGGCCAAAATTTTGGGTCACATATAATTGGGAATTCTTCGGAAGAGACACTAATTTTAAACGAAGCTATATCCCGAGGCTCAGCAAAACTAAACTTCGAAATATAAACTCTTGCTGAGGATTTGTGAGCAATGTATGCTGCAATTGACTCGCAAGTAGTTTCAGGAGACAACCTAGACACAAAAACTTGTCTACGAGGAGCTACAACATTAAGAATGGGAGGCTGAGGAGAAATAGAAGCGGAACCTATAACATTGTCTTGAGGTTCGGAAGGCACTATTAGCGAATTAACAGACCTATCTAATGGTGCATTGGACAAGTCGTTAGTAGGTTGAATCAGGGAGGGTAAGGGTGAAACATCCAGCAAGTTTCCTGGAGAAGCAGACAAAGAAATTGTTGGCGACAAGTCAAAATTCAAGGGAGTGCTTGGCAACCGACGCATCGATGCCGACTCGAATTTGAATTGACTAAGCAACTCAGAACTGGAGCTAAACTCGCTTGAAAGTTGCTTGGACACTTTGTGCAGTTTATCAAAACTATTTTTCACGCTGTTATACATACGCGAAAAATTGAATTGAATGTCAGTGCATGTAGGGCAAGACCAAAACAGATAAGCAAAACAATTACACAAACAAAATATACACAAAGCTGATGCCGCGATTATTTAATTTGTGAAATTGATTGTTTATAAGCACACAACCGAAGCGCGAAGCACAACACGGTAAAGGGGTGAAATATCGAAATGATTTAAATAAAACTTTGCAACAAAATAGGCAAGTTAAACAACACAAAATAATTTTTAATTGCTGAGCACAAATAACACACGTCAATCACTTACAAGACTCTCTCTCTCTCTTCCAGGTAAAGAGAACTATGTAGCAGACGCTCTATCAAGAGTTAAAATCGAAGAAAATTTCTTGGGAGAAACACCCAGTAGTATTGCAGCTACAGTGCACAGCGTACATGAAGATAACCAAAGATACATTGCTATCACAGAAAGACCCATAAATTATTACAACCGACAGATCGAATTCATCAAAGGTGAATCAAACGAAGTACAAACAACAAGATATTTTCACAAAACCAAATATAAAATCAACTACAAGGAAATGACAAACAGAGCATGCCAAAAATATTATTAAAAGAATACCTATGCACAAAAATAGTGTAATATATTTCGAAAACGAAATTGATTTCTTAACATTCCAAAATGCATTTATAGAAATCATCAGTCCGAACAATTTGACAAAATTAATGAGAACTTACAAAAGTTGGTAGATATTCAAACATTTGCCGAATTCAAAGAAACAATTATTAAGTCTCACAGAGATTTACTACACCCAGGTATTGGAAAACAATACTACTTTTTAACGAAAAATTTTACTATCCGGATTAAAAAAACTAATCCAGAACATTATTAACGAATGTGAAATATGCAACATTTCAAAAACTGAGCACAGAAATACAAAACTTGCTTATGGAATAACCCCAAAGTTTTTAGTCCAAGAGAAAGATTTGTCATCGATTTCTACATGTTTGACAATAAACAATTTTATCTTGTATCGACGTATATTCAAAATTCGCAGCTTTAATCGAAGTAAATGGACGAGATTGGTTAGAAGCCAAACGAGCCCTACTAAAAATATTCAATGAAATGGGTAAACCAAATGAAATTAAAGCAGATAAAGACTCAGCTTTTATGTGTGCAGCGCTTCAAATCTGGCTAAGATCAGAAGACGTACACATAATAATAACAAGTAAAAAATGGAGTTTCAGATGTCGAACGATTTCACAAGACAGTCAATGAAAAATTGAGAATCATCAACAGTGAAACCGATCAAAAAAACAAAATAAATAAATTTGAAACAATCCTATATATCTACAATCACAAAACTAAACATAATACTACAGGAAGAACACCTGCAGATATTTTTATTTACGCTGGAACACCAGAATATAATACCCAAAACAACAAAATAAACGAAATTGAAAAATTGAACAAAAATAGAATTCAATTTGAAGTTGACACTAGATACTGACAATCACCTTTAGTAAAGAGTAAAACCACTAACCCTTTCAAAAAGACGGGTGAAATTACCCAAATTGACGAAAAACATTACGAAGAAAAGAACAGGAAGAAAAATAACTCTGTAAAGCCAAATTTAAAAAGAAAAAGAAAACTAATAAAAGCAAATACGATAATTCCAGATCATCAGCAGTCGATCAACCGAGCCAAGAAAATTCAGCTTAATCTTACATCATTTTTGATACTATTCCTAATAACATGTTTTATTCAAAAAGCAAATTCAAGCAAAGAATGGTTATTTAATTTTCAAAACAGGAGAATTAGACTTACCAGTAAATTATGAATACCCTTATATGTCAGTAAATATAACAAAAACCGAACAAACCTATAAACGTTATTACATCGATCAAAAGAATTTAAAAATCTTACCCAAATAAAATACTTAATAGAAAAACTAGAAAGGGAAATGAATGGAATTAGAATCACAAAACGCAACAAAAGAGGTCTTGCAAATTTCGTAGGGACAGCTTTCAAATACTTATTTGGAACCTTAGATCAAGAAGACAAAGAAGAACTAAAGCTTAAAATAAGCAACTTATCAGAAAACAGTATCCAAACAAACGACTTAAATCACGTTATTGATGCAATTAACCACGGAATCAACCAAATGGATATCATTTATGTAAATGATCAAAGATTAGCTATTCTAATATTTAACTTACAACAGTTCACAGAATACATAGAAGATATAGAGTTAGGAATGCAACTAACCAGACTTGGTATTTTTAACCCCAAATTATTAAGACACGATTCTTTAACACATATAAATTCAGAGAAACTTCTCAGCATTAAAACCTCAACTTGGTTAAAAACCACTACAAACGAAATTTTGATTATATCCCATATTCCACGTCAAATTATTAAAACACCAATTTTTAAAATCTTACCATTCCCAGACAAGAATAACAATATTTTAACAGAAATAATTCATGATAAATATTTCGTTCAACACAATCAAACCTACACGGTTAGTTCAAAAGATTTAGTAATTAACAAATGTATCACCGGTATACTAAATCAAGTTTCCACAGAATGCAGATATACAAAAATGCACAAAAATCTCGAAGTAAATTATGTAGAACCTAACATAATCATCACATGGAATCTTCCCAAAACAATATTAAATCAAAATTGCATAAACAGGGAAATAATAATCGAAGGAAATAACATTATAAAGGCTTTCAATTGTTCAATTCAGCTTGAAGAAATTTTGCTCACAAACACACTATTAGATTTTACACAAACAATTTATGTCAACAATAATGTAACAAAACTAGACCCACTATCGTATATTCAAACTAAAGAAATAATTCAAGAACACACAAAACATAATAATGAACTCCAAATAATTACGATAACTATACTAATCATAATGTTAATCACAATACTATTGTATCTTATTTATAAATATAAGGCAATCCCACACAGAATTATTGTACAATACAAAAATCAAAAAGAACAATCACCAAATGAAAATTTGTCAACATCAAATACACCAGATAATGAAAATGTATCGAATCCAGTATTATACCCTAAAGTATCCGCTTGAGGACAAGCTAAATTCCAAGGATGGGGAAGTCACATATCCAACCCTCCACAATCCAATACAAGATCCCATACATTTATCATAATCCAACACTTGAGTAGTAACTAGACACACATAAACCCAAAAATTCAAACAAATAAATTTCCATATTTCTGGTGACAATAACAATTCAGGCGGCTCAGACATAAACATAAAAACGCAAGCATAAACATCCGCTCCAATCGTTATTCCCACCAAGAACAAAACGCTGATGCAGCTCAAATTATCGGCTGATGCAATCCACTCACAAATTATGAAATGAGAAAAGAGAGAAAAGCTTTTTGATCTTGACTCCCAAAAAGCTATTAACCGAGGTTTGCTAAGCAGCAGCGGCAGAACCACACATCGAGTTTTACTTGACATCGCAACCGCGACACATCTTAATCCTAAGATTGTAATTCTTCAAATATAAGTTGTTAATGATAAATAAAGAAATTATATTTTTTTATTTAACCCAAACCATTGACTTCTCATTATATATATCAGATATTTAAAATTTTTAAATCATTTGATAATAAAAATTTGATACCATAAAAAAAACTTATCTTAGTAAAACACATTTTCCTACCGATCGGTCCTATGACAGCTATATGCTATAGTCATCCGATTTTGATAAATTTTTTCAAAATTATGTTAAAGCATATATTACTAATATATACTAAGATTGGGGACGCTACGATAGAAAACAAAAAGTTTTTCTCACAAGCACTAGTTTTTTGACCGACCGTTTCTATGGCAGCTATATAATATAGTCATCCGATTTTGATAAATTTTTACTGTATTATGTGAAAGCATATAAAACTAACATATACCAAGATTATTGACGCTACGATGTAAAACAAAAAAATAGTTTATTGACCGATCGTTTATATGGCAGCAATATGATATAGTCATCCGATCCGGCCGGTTCCGACATATTAGTTGCGTGCAGTACAAAGAGGACTATGTACAAAATTTCAGCTCGATAGCTTCAAAACCGAGGGACTAGTTCGCGTAGAAACAGACAGACGAACGGACAGACGGATTTGAGCTCAGCTCGTCGTGCTGATCAAGATTATATACAGTTTATGGGGTCGGAATTGAATATTTCTATGCGTTACAAACTTCTGGGCAAAATTAATATACACTTTTCAAGTGTATAAAAAGCCCCAAGGCGTTACATAGATAAGTTGTCGCCTACAAGCACAAAATTTCCTTTATGGAGAGCACACGAGAGCATAAAGCCACCTGCAAAGATAGACACGCCTTTGAGGGATGAGAGAGGAAGATGGGCCCGTAGTGACGAAGAAAAGGCAAATGTATTTGCACTTCACCTAAAAAATGTTTTCATGACTAATCCACCAACAATTGGATTTGCACTCCCATCAATTTCAACTGCCGCACAAGCTGACCCAATCAAAGTTCACTCGTCTGAAATAAGAAACCTAATAAGAGAACTTAATCCGAGAAAAGCACCAGGACATGATCTCATTACGCCAAAAATGATTATGGAACTTCCAATTCCAGCCATTAACTATATCTCCAGACTTTTCAATGCTGTTCTGCGATGTGGATACTTTCCAAATCACTGGAAAAAGTCCACAATCATAATGATTCACAAACTAGGAAAGTATAAAACACAAGCGTCGTCTTATAGACCCATAAGCCTGCTACCTTGTTTATCAAAACTATTTGAGAAGATCTTACTCCGCAAAATTGATTCTCATGCACAAAATATCATTCCATCTCACCAATTTGGGTTCCGGGCAAAACACGGGACCATTGAACAAGTCAACCGCCTAACTTCAGATATTCGGACGGCGTTTGAGCACCACGAATACTGCTCCGCAATTTTTCTAGATGATGCCCAAGCATTTGACAGTGTCTGGCTGGAAGGTCTTAACTTCAAAATTAAGACACTGCTTCCGCCGAACACACAAAAACTCCTCGAGTGCTACGTCAGTAACAGAGTATTTTCTATACGTCATAACGAGTACACTACGCAAGAGTTCACCATTGGAGCCGGAGTGCCACAGGGTAGCGTTCTTGGCCCTTTTCTTTAAGTATTATACACTGCTGACATCCCAACAGACCCCCGACTTACAATATCCACATTAGCGGATGATACGGCAATTCTAAGCAGATCACGATGTCCAATTAACGCAACAAGACTTTTGGCAAGCCACCTAGCTGAAGTAGAAGAGTGGCTGGCCAATTGGCGCATAAGGATTAACGAGCAAAAGTGTAAACATGTCACGTTCACATTCAACAGAAGCACCTGTCCCCCACTATTCCTAAACGGGACCTTGATCCCACAATCAAGTGATGTTGTATACCTTGGTATTCACCTCGATAGAAGGCTAACTTGGCGCAAACACATAGATTCGAAAAAACTTCAAATAAAGCTGAAGGCCAATAGCCTCCACTGGCTTATTAACTCCCGTTCCCCATTAAAACTGGAATATAAAGTCTTACTGTATAAAACCATCATAAAGCCTGTTTGGACGTATGGCTCCCAGTTATGGGGAAATGCCTGTGCGAGCAGCGTGGACATCCTCCGAAGAGCACAATCACGAATTCTTAGAATCCTTACTGGAGCGCCATTGCACATTCGAAACGAGTGTATACACAACGATCTCAACATCCCATTGTTCGATACTGAAATAGCCCAAATAAAACGCAAATACATCGAGAAGCTCCATGCCCACCCTAATCAACTTGCCCAATCTCTCACCCTGCAAGCAACGCATACCCGACTCGGAAGAAAAGACCTCCCAACCCAGCGATTGTACTAAAGGGCCGCTGAACACAAAACAACATCCAATTGGAGATAGTTTTCTTATAAATAGTTTTTAGATTAAGATTTGCAAAATTATTGTTAGTCTCATTTAGAGAAGATTCAATAAATAAAAAAAGCTTAAAAAAAAAATATATTTTTTTTGTGAATTAAACGGTATACATATATTATTTTTATTTTTTTTTATAATTGTTTTTGGTAATTCCTGTTATTCACTTTTTATTTCACACCTCCGCGTCTACCCATCACTCTCACTCTACTCACTCATACTTTTCGATTCCATCCGTTTGCTGTTTGATTTCCAATGTATTTCCTTGCTGTGGTTTTTATTTTGTTGAGATCCGGGTCTTCGGAGTCCTATAGCCTTTGGAATCCTTGCTTATCTGTCACGGTCGCCATGTAGAAGGAGCCTATCGACGCCCTTCGATAGCCTTCTAAGTCCATCCGTATTAAATGATGATTTGTTGTTTGACCAGTGGGTCCATATATGTTCTTTATTTCATGAGGTTACAGTCGAGAGTGAACTAAGAACTAGTGGCTCGCGGATGTGCTGCCGGTAAACGTCGGTAGCGGCCCGAGACCATATATATAACAGTATCTATGCTCACATATAAGGCTGGTATCAGCGAGAGCGCGAGAGAGGTTGTTTATGCATGCATCGCGTTTGTGTGTGCGGTCAGACCATGTGAATCTTGAGTTTATTGGCTTGGACTTTATGTTTACGTTAACACTTTGAAACACAATGTTAACACTTTGAAATATAATGTTGGTCTTGGTACAGTGGGTACCAGCTACAGCGATATATGCATACTAACTATTTATGTCGTATGCATATATCTTGTTTAAAATCAAAGACAGATGCTTATAAGCTGACTGGTCGAATTCTTCCACCGATTGGTTGCTACCATGGACAATGGTGGTCATTTGGTACTCCAAGGTACCCAAGTCACGTTTGTCAGCATAATGTAGGGTTAGACATTTGGAGATGGCGCTCCAATTTAAGGGAACATTATATGATTGTAGTGCGGTATCGGCATTACCTGTTATTTTATTTCTGATGGTATGTAATATACGGAAGTACTTAGGTGTGCATTCCTGACCAACATAATTATTTAGAATTCTGTCCACTCCCTTTTTCCAGGACCTGAACTCAGAAGGATCGCATGAAAAGTCCGGTACTCTATCTAGGTCGTTGAGGTTACCACGATGCTCTGGAGCAATTTCTTGGTCAGTCGTATTAAAAAGGTTTTGATTAGAATTATTGATTTCACTGAGTAGCCCCGGTAGGATTTGTGCTAATATTTGGGCCACTCTATTGGTTAAATCTTCCTGGTTTTCCATGTTTCTGTTCTGTAAATATTCTTCCTGCCTTTGTATCTGTCTTTCCTGTTGTCTCTGTTGTTGTTGTTCGTCGAAAGATGCGTTTAATGTGTCTTGAGGGTTAAGGATAGGGGGTCTTATGAGATTATTTGTATTCGCCATAAAGTTCTGAAGTGGGTTATATAAATCTACTGTTTAGGTACTTGATTTAGATGTGTTAATAAAATTATTGCTGGGAAAAAGTAACCTTTTGTCAGGAATTTCAGAACAATTGATATTAATATGTTTTTTGAAAAAATTTAAAAGATGGATTAATCGATTTGTCACAAAAAAATTATAATTTTTTTTTTTTTATTGAAAACTTTTGAATTACCCTCTTTCAAAAATGTTTATTTTTTTTTATTTTTTAAGTTTTTTCCAAAAATATTATTTTGCTTTGTGCTCCAAATTATTCTTCTTTTAAAAATATTTTAATTCGTAATATATCTTTTTAAACACTTGAAAAGTGTATATTAATTTTGCCCAGAAGTTTGCAACGCATAGAAATATTCATTTCCGACCCCATAAACTATATATATTCTTGATCAGGACGACGAGCTGAGTTCAATTCCGTCTGTCCGTCCGTCCGTCTGTCCGTCTGTCCGTTTCTACGCGAACTAGTCTCTCAGATTTACAGCTATCGAGCTGAAATTTTGTACAGAGACTTCTTTTTACTGCACGCAACTAATATGTCGGAACCGTTTTATAGTTATGCAAAAATGTATCAAAATCGGATCACTATAGCATATAGCTGCCATAGAAACGGGTCGGTCAAAAAACAAGTTCTAGTGAAAAAACCTTTTTGTTTTCCATCGTATCGTCACCAATCTTGGTAGATATTAGTTTTATATATGTTTTTATAAATTTTTAAAAAATATAAAGGTTTTACTAAGAAAAGTTTTTTATGGAATCCTATTTTTATTATCAATGATTTAAAATTGTTTAATATCTGATATCTATATTCTGGTCCCAACAAACTTGTGAGATGGTTTTAGGGAGGCCTAGCTAGGGCCACCGGACGGGTCGCAGGTTGCGGATAGCGAACGGCCTCAACTTAGAGGTTAGCTGCGAATAAGCGGGTCTCTCCCCACGAATAAGCAGTCCCGGACAGCCAGCGGGTGATACACCGCAGTACACCGACGAGGCGCTTGTGTTGCCGCCTCTCACAAATAGCCTCACACAAACCCAACTCCTACACAACACCTACCCCCATCCTCTCCCCTACATCTCATCCCGGGCCGGACTAAGGTGTCAATCGGACCGTGCCGAGAGTCAGCCAGGCTGGAGGCCCGGGTAACAAAAAGTCCAGTCTCGAACGGTGTGCTCAGGCAAGTGGCGACCGCCTGTTCTATCTAGCCTTGCCACCGGTGGGCCTCGGCCGGTGGTTGACCTTCATGTAGCCCCAGAAAACGGACCTTCAACTATGAAGACAAATAACCCATATAAATTTCAGCAGGATATCACTGCAAGCGCTGTCGCAAGACAGTTTGAGGAGAGGCAACTGGACCGGGAGCGTCCAAGCCTCGTTAGAGACGCAAATCGCGCACCTGTGCGCAAAACCCCGCCTCGGGGTCCTTACCGTGCTCCCACGGTAAGGAAGAATAATGGTACACAGAGGGCACATCCCCTCCCCCAAACGGGGACTCGGCCGCCCTCCACTGGAGGGCAACGACCGCCACCCAATGGGAATAAGCGTTCCAAGGAGGACTCTCTCCCTCCAAGAGGACAACCAGGCGGCCTAGACGACCCAAATCGTCGCGGCCTCTCTGGGTCCAAAGTAAAATGGTATCTTAGATACCTGAAGAACGGCCGTTCGCCGGAGGTTGCTCTAAGAATGGCAAAGGAACCTCGACCTGGCACATCGGGAGAGCAGCAACGCACCCCTGCCCCAAAAAGAGGGAACAGCAACCTCACACCGCCGACTGCTACTCCGAAGCGTCAGTGTACGACTGTGACGTCGAAAGACAGAGCAGCAGTCACTGAAACTCCCGCACAGGCAGCAGCCGCAGAGACAGTTCTGGAAAATGTGCCCAGCACGTCCAGAGCTGCAGCTGAGGCCGCAGCTGAGGCAGCAGCAGTCGACGTGGAGGCGTCCATAGCACCCCCATCCTCGGAACCCATTCCGCCCAAAGTAACGTATGCAGACGTTACGAAAAAGGTGAGGGTAGCCGTTGTTCCCGAGGATTTCCCTCGGGTAACACTCAGCCATGAAGAGCTATCTGCGCTCGAGGATGCGATACTGGAAGAGGTATTTCTAGCATGCTGGGACACGCCCATTAGCTTCGCCGGAATTCATTTCCGGCCAGGTCATCTTATCATCGACTGCAACGATGAGACGACCGCGGAGTGGCTAATGAGTAATGTGTCTAGGCTGACGGAATGGAAGGGTATACCCCTTCTAGGTAAAATGGGAGAGAGCATCCCCTCACCCCATTATGCTACCATATTTCTTCCGAGAAGTGCGGGGAAAACGGACGAATGGGTCCTCACTTTGCTGAGGAACCAAAATGAGATTACGACAGACGCATGGAGGGTGGTGTCACGGAGGAACCAAGGAGGCGGAGCACTCCTGGTCATTGGCATTGATGACAGATCAATGCAGTCAATTGTCTCAATGGGTCACCAGCTAAACTTCAGATACGGGAAAGTCCCCGTACATGGTCTTAAGAAGACCGCGAAGGAAGCTGGGCAGAATCCACGGGAAGAAAAGGAGACAATTGGCTGCGCTGAAGAAGAGGAAGAGGTGACAGCCGAACTTCCATGCGAGGAACCCCTCGACAGCATGGAAGATGTCGCTGAGGACGAGGAGCTACACGGGGAGTCCCCCGAAGTAGACATGGAGGTTGCGGAAGACGCAGAGCAACCCATGTCTTCCCAAGAGCTTGCCTCTGAGCTCCTCGTTCAAGCAGAAGGAGAGGAAGATACCGACACCACAGTGATGTTCGGTGGCGATGGGAGCAATCCGGGCTCCCAGCCAGAAAGCGCAACACCCACAGCGCAAAACTGACCCTCCCCTCGGTCACAAAAAGCACCAGGCTAGTCCAGGTGAACGTTCATCACGCCAAGGCGGCCTCGGCCGTACTAGCGAGAACGTTCACCCGACAACACCTAGGACTAGCCTTAATACAAGAGCCCTGGTGCAACGAGGGGATAAAGGGCCTGTATACAAGAGAATCCAAGGTAATTTGGGATCAAAGACATGTCCTCCCCCAGACATCCTGCATAATGATTAGAAAGAATATAAAATACAATATTCTTTCAGAATTTCTCTCCAGGGACTGCGTCGCCATAGAAACCACGGAGTTAAAGCGAGACAAGACCATGGTCATAGCCTCTGCCTACTTCGCTGGGGACCGAGCGTGCCCACCTGAAGAAGTTTCGGCCCTGGTGGAATATTGTCGGACCAGAAACCTACCATTGGTAGTCGGATGCGATGCAAATGCTCACCACGTCGCATGGGGAAGTTCCGATGTAAACGCTCGAGGTGAGTGCTTATTAGAATTTCTCTCCAAATCTGATTTGGAGATATGCAATGTCGGATCAGTGCCGACATTCGTAACCCGAGTAAGGGAGGAGGTCCTAGACCTCACTTTCTCTAGTAGGTCTCTAAAACCCTACATAAAGGAATGGCAGGTCTCTCTAGAGGAATCTATGTCAGACCACAGATTGATTCACTTCAAAATAGAGGTGAATACGCAGCAAACTATCCCTAACAGGAACCCCCGAAAAACAAATTGGGGAGGCTTCTCTTCCACGTTAGGAAACAATACATCTAGGACTCGGATTCCGAAACACCCACTAGAACTAGAAATAGCAGTAAACGAGCTTAATAAAAGTATAATCGATGCTTATGAAGAGAACTGTCCTCTTAGCAAATCGAGGAAAGAAAATGATGCCCCATGGTGGAATGACACCCTGGAGAAACTGAGAAAGAAGTCCCGAACCCTCTTCAACGAAGCCAAAAGAAGTGGGGACTGGGATAGATATAAGCAGACCCTAACGCTTTACAATAGTGAGATTAGGAAATCAAAAAGAAAGAATTACAGGAAATTCTGTGAGTCCATTCAGGACACAAGAGAAGGAGCAAGATTACACAAAGCCTTGTCCAAGAAGAGTCCAGATGGGAACATCTCACTCAAAAATAGTAACCATGCCTATACTTCGACCACGGAAGAGAAAATGCGCCTCCTACTAGACACCCACTTCCCGGGGAACATCCCCCTAGAAGGATCAGGTGAATACCAGGAGAACTATTCTCGCCCGTGTGCCGATGATTGGGCAGTAGCAAAGAAAGTTGTCTCCAGAGAAAGACTTGAATGGGCAATAGGAACATTCCAGCCCTTTAAGTCCCCAGGGCCAGACAACATATACCCAGCGTTCCTGCAGGAAGGAAGAGACATACTCCTACCTCTCCTTAGGAAGATTATGACAAGTAGCCTAGCAATCGGATATATCCCAGAAGCATGGCGCAGAGCAAGGGTAGTCTTCATCCCAAAAGCAGGGAAGAAAGATATTACAAATCCTAAGTCCTTCAGACCCATCAGCTTAACATCGTTTTTACTGAAAACGGTAGAGAAGCTTGTGGATAATAGCATACGCCAAACGCTGTTAAAGGAGACTCCCCTCCAGCCAACACAGCACGCGTACAGAGCAGGCCGGTCAACTGATACAGCATTGTATCAACTAGGAAAAACTCTAGAGAAAACCATAGAGGATAAGGAAGTAGCTTTATGTGCCTTCTTGGACATTGAGGGTGCATTTGATAACACATCGCACTGTGCCGTCAAGAATGCCCTCACCAGAAGGGGAATAAATCCTACTATAGGAAGATGGGTAGACTCGCTTCTACGGTGCAGGGAAGTCTCCGCAGTAGAAGACAGGAAAACCATCACTGTTAGCACCACAAGAGGATGCCCTCAAGGAGGAGTACTCTCTCCACTGATGTGGAGCCTCCTAGTGGATGAACTATTAGAACGACTCTCGTCACAGGGTATAACATGTCAGGGGTACGCCGATGACATAGTTATCCTTGCGAAAGGAAAATATGAAGAAACCCTGTGTGACATTGTTCAAAGGGGACTGAAAGTGACGTCCGAGTGGTGCAAGGAGGTTGGGCTCAACCTTAACCCGTCAAAAACTATCATCGTACCGTTTACTAGGAGATATAAACTAAGCAGAATGAGACCAATACGCCTATCCGGCTGCCTCATTATACCAGAAAAAGAGGTCAAATATCTCGGTGTTGTCTTCGACAACAGACTAAGATTTGACAAACATATAGAATACACACTAAGTAAGTGCACGAGAGCACTATACACATGCAGGAGCATAGCAGGAAAATCGTGGGGCATGTCCCCAGAGATACTCCGATGGCTATACCTCATGGTGGTGCGACCGATGCTCACATATGGAGCTGTCGTGTGGGGAGATAGATCAAACCTGCTCACCGTAAGGTCGCAACTGCAGAAGCTGCAGAGGCTAGCATGCATATGCATGACTGGAGCCATGCGCACCTGTCCGACAGCGGCACTAGAGGTGCTGATGGAGCTAACACCACTCCACCACACCATCGGCCTGAAGAAGAGAGCAACACTGTTAAGACTGACAGCAGAGGGAGTAGGCAGGAATTGCATAGTTAGCCTAAGAGACTCTGAGGAATTGGAGAAGGAAACCCCTATTATCCTCCAACCCAGAGACGAAATGGTAGCAGAATTTCACTTTGACAGGAATTACACTGTACACAAAAGTAGTAAGAGAGAATGGATCTCAATAACAGAAACATATAACATGCAACCACACACAATCCAGTGGTACACAGACGGGTCCCTAACACCCCAAGGAGCCGGACTTGGGGTAGTGGGACCGGGAACGAAAAGGTTCGAATCAATGGGAGAATATACCAGCATATTTCAGGCAGAAATATGCGCCATCTCCCGATGCGCGGACTTTAATATGGGGAAAAATTACCATAATAGGGAAATAGCTATTCTTTCAGATAGTCAAGCAGCGCTTAATGCATTAAGCAGTAAAAAGATTACCTCCAAACTGGTCTTAGAAACAAAAGCGAAACTGGATCAATTAGGCAGCAGGAACAACCTGTCCCTACTTTGGATACCAGGCCATAAAAACATTCCCGGAAATGAAATAGCCGACAAACTAGCGCGGAAGGGCGCAGCCACCGCAATGATAGGTCCGGAACCCTACTGCGGCATTGGACAGCACACCATTAGAGAGCTCCTCAGAAATGAGGAGAATAAGCTTAGAACAACATCTTGGGAGGACACCAGGGGGTTAAGACAAGCAAAAGTATTGATAGGAAACCATAACAACAAAAGGTTTCAAAAACTAATTCACCTAGGGAAGAATACCCTGAGGATTCTAACAGGACTCTACACAGGACACTGTAGACTGCGGGGCCACTTGTATAAACTGGGGATAACAAACACCCAACTATGTAGATATTGCGAAGAGAAGGAGGAGTCCTCGGAGCACATACTAGCATACTGTGACGCTCTAGCGAGGCGCAGATTTAGGAGCTTTGGGAAGCACACACTGCATCCTGAAAGCATTAGAAACTTAGACCCTAAGAAAATCCTGACATTTGTGCAGGAAATAGGGCTGCTAGGTGAGTTGTAAACTCAGCGTGGGGGCACAATAGATCAACAATGGTCGCAGTGCACTAACCTCCCCAAACAAACATACAAGATACAAGATATCTATATCCTATATATATTTTACTGGTTAAATCAGGTGGAGTAAAGTTTTTCAAGTGTATTAAAACTTCGGCACAGTCGAAGTTAGCTTTGCCTTCTCGTTTTTTTTTTTTTGTTTAAACTTCAGAGACTAATTCCTTATTATTCTTTTGACGATTTTACTTGTTTGTTGTTTCTATTCTGCTTCGAATATATTTTTGGTTAAAATTTTTTTTGGCAATTGGTTTGCTTGTATTCTTATTTCAATATTTTTTTTTTGCATTTCTTTTTCATGCGTTCACTTAATCACTAACTTACAATATAGTTGATATGGCATCCCTTCCTGGCGGTCCGGATTTCATCCTTTTTGGGTATAATTATCCTACTGGGGATCCTGCGACCAGCACTCCGTGAAGGTATTCTGCGTACGGACCTGACAGAATTGTGGTCCACCGATGGATAGTTGAACAATTAAGTTCTAGTACTACCTTTGATTTCTTTGACACCGGGAGGAAAAATTAATTTCCTCGAGTCACACCGAATGTCTATTTGTATTTTTGAAACCGACCAAATCGCGTCTTAGAAACTGTTTTGCTCTATCGTCGCGTCGCGTACTTAGAAAACGTTTTGCTCTATCGTACCATTGGTGGGTCCCTGCTCGGGCGCCAGTTAAATTCCTTTTACGTTTTAAAGAATAAAAAAATTTAGGAATTTAGTTAGAGGCCTTGAGACTTTGGTTTATTGTAGAATATTTTGTGACTTAATTAACTTATGACAAATAGGCCCTACCTAAGCTGTGGGTTGTGGCGGCGACGTCGGCTGCAGCGGTCAGCGGCGGCAGCGATGTTGACGGCGGCAAAGTTGGGCAAGCTTCCTAGAACTGTAGCTGCACTTTGCTTGTGCAGAAATTTGATGACGGCGATGTTGGGCAAGAGTTGCAGCTGCACTTGGCGTGTGCAGGAAATTAGCCAGACGCTAAGTCAGCATTTCTTTAAGCTTGTGTCGCAAAGCGGAATTAATTTGAATTTATATTTTGGTTTTGGGCTACAGCGATATATGCATACTAACTATTTATGTCGTATGCATATATCGCTGTTGCTGGTACCCACTGTACCAAGACCAACATTGTGTTTCAAAGTGTTAACGTAAACATAAAGTCCAAGCCAATAAACTCAAGTAGTCAAAGAAATACGATCATTCAAATCCGCCTCAGAGCATAACATAAGTAAAGTGCAAGTGTCAGCAGATTCACATGGTCTGACCGCAGACACACACGCGATGCATGCATATACAACCTCTCTCGCGCTCTCGCTGTTACCAGCCTTATATGTGAGCATAGATATTCTTATATATATGGTCTCGGGCCGCTACCGACGTTTACCGGCAGCGCAGCCGCGAGACACTAGTTCTTAATTCACTCTCGATTGTAACCTCATGAAATAAAGAAAATATAAGGTAATGCCACAGAGGACAATCCCGGTCATCAGCCCAAAAATAAAATATAAATTCAAATTAATTCCGCTTTGCGACGCAAGCTTAAAGAAATGTTGACTTAGCTTCTGGCTAATTTGCTGCACACGCCAAGTGCAGCTGCAACTCTTGCCCAACATCGCCGTCATCAAATTTCTGCACAAGCAAAGTGCAGCTACAGTTCTAGGAAGATTGCCCAACTTTGCCGCCGTCAACATCGCTGCCGCTGCTGACCGCTGCAGCCGACGTCGCCGCCACAACCCACAGCTTAGGTAGGGCATAATTGTCATAAGTTAATTTAGTCACAAACGAGAAGGCAAAGCTAACTTCGACTGTGCCGAAGTTTTAATACACTTGAAAAACTTTACTTCAACTGATTTAACCGGTATAATATATATAGGATATAGATATCAGATATTTAAAATTATGAAATCATTGATAATAAAAATTTAATACCATAAAAAAAAATCTTTTCTTAGTAAAACACATTTTCTGACCGATCGGTCCTATGGCAGCTATATGCTATAGTCATCCGATTTTGATAATTTTTTTCAAAATTATGTGAATGCAAATAAAACTAATATATACCAAGATTGGGGACGCTACGATAAAAAACAAAAAAGGTTTTCTCACTAAAAGTGGTTTTTTGACCGACCGTTTATATGGCAGCTATATGCTATAGTCATCCGATTTTGATAAATTTTTTCAGAATTGTGTGGAAACATATAAAACAAATATATACTACGATTGGAGACGCTACGATGAAAATCAAAAAAGTTTTTCTCACAACGACTTATTTTTCGACCGATCGTTCCTATGGCAGCTATATGCTATAGTGATCCGATTTTGATACATTTTTCCAGAATTATGTGGAAGCATATAAAACTAACATATACCAAGATTGGGGACGCTACGATTTAAAACAAAAAAGTTTTTCTAACTAGAACTTGTTCTTAGACCGATCGTTCCTATGGCAGCTATATGATATAGTCATCCGTGCACTCTGTGCAAAATTTCAGCTCGATAGCTTTAAAACTGAGAGACTAGTTCGCGTACAAACAGACAGACGGACAGACAGACGGACAGACGGACGGACGGACAAGCGGAAATGAACTCAGCTTGTTGTCCTGATCAAGAATATATATAGTTTATGGGGTCGGAAATGAATATTTCTATGCGTTACAAACTTCTGGGCAAAATTAATATACACTTTTCAAGTGTATAAATATTCTACAATAAACCAAAGTCTCAAGGCCTCTAACTGAATTCGTAAATTTGTTTATAGACTTGAAAAGTGTATATTAATTTTGCCCAGAAGTTTGTAACGCATAGAAATATTCATTTCCGACCCCATAAACTTTATATATTCTTGATCAGGACGACGAGCTGAGTTCAATTCCGTCTGTCCGTCCGTCCGTCTGTCCGTCTGTCTGAACTAGTCTCTCAGTTTTACAGCTATCGAGCTGAAATTTTGCACAGAGTCTTCTTTTTACTGCACGCAACTAATATGTCGGAACCGGCCGGATCGGATGACTATATCATATAGCTGCCATAGGAACGATCGGTCTAAGAACTAGTTCTAGCTAAAGAAACTTTGTTGTTTTCCATCGTAGCGGCACAAATCTTGGTGTATGTTAGTTTTATATGCTTCCACATAATTGTGAAAAAATTTATCAAAATCGGATGACTATATCATATAGCTGCCATATAAAGGGTCGGTCAAAAAACTAGTTCTAGTGGGAAAAACTTTTTTGTTTTTCATCGTAGCGTCAACAATCGTAGTATATATTAGTTTTATATGCTTCCACACAATTTCGAAAAAATTTATCAAAATCGGATGACTTTTTTGTTTTCCATCGTAGCGTCACTAATCTTGGTATATGATAGTTTTCTATGATTTCACATAATTCTGCAAAAATGTATCAAAATCGGATCACTATAGCATATAGCTGCCATAGAAACGGTCGGTCAAAAAACAAGTTCTAGTGAGAAAAACTTTGTTGATTTCCATCGTATCGTCACCAATCTTGGTAGATATTAGTTTTATATGCTTTTACAAATTTTTTAAAAAATTTATAAAAATCGGATGACTATAGCATCCACAGGACCGATCGGTCGGAAAATGTGTTTTACTAAGAAAAGTTTTTTTATGGTATCCCATTTTTATTATCAATGATTTAAAATTTTTTAATATCTGATATCTATATCCTATATATATTTTACTGGTTAAATCAGTTGGAGTAAAGTTTTTCAAGTGTATTAAAACTTCGGCACAGTCGAAGTTAGCTTTGCCTTCTCGTTATTCTTTAAAACGGAAAAGGAATTTAACTGGTGCCCGAGCAGGGACCCACCAATGGTACGATAGAGCAAAACGTTTTTTAAGTACGCGACGCGACGATAGAGCAAAACAGTTTCTAAGACGCGATTTGGTCGGTTTCTCGAACTCGCTGATCCTTGCTTGGAATTGTCGCTATGATGCGACCCATGATCCACTTCTGTGGAGGTAAATTGTCCTCTTGAACGAGAACTAAATCGCCAACGGAGACACTCGCAGATGTCTTTGTCCACTCTGAACGAGCATGGAGCTCGCTCACATAATCTTTGAACCACCGTTACCAAAAATATTGTTTGATGCCAGTAACACGTCTCCAAGTGGTCCAGTTTTTCGTCAACAACTGGGTACTCCGGTAAAGCTCGAAGAGGGCCACCAGTCAGAAAGTGACCTGGTGTCAGAACACACAAATCATTTGGGTCCGGCGAGAGTGGGGACAATGGACGAGAATTTAGGACTGCTTCCACCTCAGCAGTCACTGTCGTTAACTCTTCAAATGTTAGACGAGCATTCATTAGGCTGCGAGCCATCAATCCTTTGGCACTCTTGACTGCCGCCTCCCACAGGCCTCCAAAATGTGGTGCTCTGGGAGGAATGAAACGAAAGTTAATAAATTCATTAGTACAAAATGAGACAATCGATCGCTGAGTTTCTTGCTTGAATAAGAAACTTTGAAGTTCCTTTAACTGGTTGCTCGCTCCAACAAAATTAGTTGAGTTATCGCAAAATATATCCGAGGGTAGTCCGCGTCGGGCAATCATACGCTTAAGAGCGGCGAGAAATGCATCTGTCGATAAGTCCGAAACAACCTCGATATGTACGGCCTTCGACGCAAGGCATACAAATATAGCAATGTAGCTTTTGATTGGGATCTTGCCCCGAATCCGAAGATAGGTGCTGACAGGTCCGCAAAAATCCACTCCACATCGTGAGAATGGCCGAGATGGAGACAACCTTTCAACTGGAAGGTGTCCCATTAACTGCTGCTGCAGCTTTGGCTTATAACGGACGCAGTGTACACAAGCCTTGACAACACTGCGGGCTAAATCTCGGGCATTAATGATCCAAAAATGTTGACGTATGAGTCCTACCAATGCCTTTGGTCCTGCGTGGTAGTTTTGTAGATGAAGGAACTGCACATATTTCCGAACAAAATCATCTTTGCTGGGCAGTATCGGGTGTTTTACTGTCTCAGGAACGTCTGCCAATTCAAGACGCCCTCCAACTTTCATCAACATGTATCCGTCTGTGGACTGCAAAAACGGATTAAAATATTTGAGATGATTACATACTTGTTGGCCTTTGCGAAGAGCACTTATTTCTTCAGCAAAGTTTTGCTGCTGTATGTTCCATACTATACAATGGAGAGCATGTTGCAGCTCTTCTGGACCAGGTGATGGGGTATCAAATGATGCGACTTTTTTGGTGATACGCCAGCCAAAACGTAACATCCATGCAACAATATGCAAACAGCGACGATGTGAACTAACATCTTGAAGGAATTCCAATAGGCGACTGCGCTCCACTGAAATCTTGAAGGCTGACTTCCGCTTCTCGAGGTTCACCATCTCGAGATCAACTTCCTGACGAGTGTCAATTGGCCAATGATTGGAACTCTGTGCGAGGAATGCCGGCCCCTCAAACCAATTTGAGTCTTGCAGTTCCAAAGGCGTAGATCCTCTGGATACCAAATCGGATTGAAACGAGTTGGCACATATCTCCATAAACAATTTGACGTGTTTTCTTGTATATCGGAAACTCGGTTCCCAACATATGTGGACAGTGTTGCCGAATGTTGCTGAATCCAATCCAGAACGGTCTGCGAGTCACTCCAAAGAAAAGTGGTATATTCGGTTGAGAAAACTTCTTTGATTTTGGTAAATAGTAGCGCCAACAGGTGAGCAGCGGCCAATTCCAATTTTGGGACAGAGAGTTTTCGTGTTGGTGCCACCTCTGGACTTGGAAGTTATCAGCTGTACCCTAACCTTGCCATCGCTATCCACAGTGCGCGCGTATACACAACATCCGTAAGCGCGAATGGATGCGTCGCAAAATCCATGCAATTGAAGTTCTTGAGGATTTTTCTGCAGACAATAGCGTGGTATTTTCAATGACTCCAGCGATGATAATGATTCCAAGAAGCTTGTCCAAGCTTGATGCATGTGCTGTGGGATGGCCTCATCCCACTCCAACTTTAACAGCCATAGCTCTTGCATAATTATTTTTGCAACAATGACCACAGGCGATACCAAACCCAATGGGTCAAAAAGCGATGACGCCAAAGACAATATGTTACGTTTGGTGACGGAACCAAATGTCTTCTTGGGCTGAATTGCGAACAGGAACACATCTTGCCGCTGGTCCCAGGCTAATCCCAGCGTGCTTGTGACGGCTGTATCCTCCAAATTCAAATTCTTTACAGTGCTGTCGTCAATAAAATCGGGATGGTTCGAGTGCCATTTTGCCAGTTCAAATTTTCCTTTTCCAAGGATCTCGATAACCTCTGCCTTTAGCTGCCGTAGACCATCCACAGAATCATGTCCACACAGAAAGTCATCTACATAAAAAGATAACTTGATGGCATCGGCTCCAAGCTTTCTGCTGTTTGAATGAAGATCAGCTAAATACATCATGGCACGTATTGCCAAAAATGGGGCAGCAGCTGTTCCATAGGTGACTGTGTTCAGCGCATAGGTACACAGCTTCTCATCTGGGGAATTTCTCCAAAGAACATATCAGTACTTGTCGGAACATTTTGACAATATCAGCCGTAATTGCATATCTGTACATCCGGAATCGAAGTAGCAGCATATACAATTCTGTCTGGATGGTTGGCCATACCATTAATAAGTCGTTGAGTGCCTTTTGAGTTGAATTTTGACTGGACGCATCAAACACTACCCTCAACCGGGTCGATGTGCTGTTCATCTTGAACACACAGTGGTGAGGGATATAATAATGTGGTTCCTCTAGGTTTGGTGTGGCCACCAAGCTCATGTGATTGAGCTTTTCAAACTCCATCATAAATTCCACTTAGGATGCCTTGACTTCGGGTGTGCGATTTAAACGTCTTTCTAACGCCTCAAATCTTCTTTTAGCCGTCTCAAAAGAATGGCCCAGAAAACTAGGATCATCCTTGAAGGGTAGTCGAACTGTGATTCTGCCATCTGATTGTTGTTTAACAGTTTGAGTGAATACTTGCTCGCACTGGCGTTGCTCCGGTGTGAGTTTTTCTGATGGCACATTAACATCTTCTATACGCCATAGTTTTTCCATATTTTTGTTTATGGACTCCTCTAGGGACAGGACATAGCTGTGTGAGATAGAACGATGGGGACTCTCGTAGCGTCCAGAGACAATCCATCCAAGTAACGTTTTCTGCAGCGTGGGCAGACCAGGACCTAACTTGATTTGACCAACTGAAAGTATTTCAAAAAAGGTTTCAGTTCCAATAAGCAAATCAATTCGGCGAGTTTTGTAAAATTGCTCATCAGCTAGTGGTGCATTTTGAGGCAAATTCCATGACGAAGTATCAATATCTGTGTCGGGCTGATAAGCAATATGCGAAGTTACGCAAAAATCAAGTGAGAATTCGCAAGTTTCCAAACGGGATCTGATGGTGGTAGATGCTCCGAACTTAATGTGGCTGTGTGAGTCACCAATGCTGCAAATCTTCATGTTACGTTTAAGTTTTGGTAAACGTAGGGCTTGAGCGAATTCTTCCGAAATAAAGTTAACTTGCGAGCACGAATCCAGCAAGCCTCGACCAATTCTATAGCCTCCAGATGCGTCGCGAAACAAAACTATGGCAGTGGCCAAAATTACCTGCTCTGAGGGTTTGATCATATGAGTATGTGCAACAGCGCCTTCGGATGGAGCTGCCAAATGCGATTGAGACTGAGCCGCTGAGGGCACGGGTATAATATATGCTGACCTTGGTTGAGTACTCTCCCGGTGCAGCAAAGTGTGGTGCGGGCGAGCACACACGCGACATTTTTGTGTGGATGGACACTTCGAAGCTTGATGTCCCTTTCCAAAACAATTCAGACATAGTGAGTGGCGCTTCACAGCCTCATAGCGTTGCTCTACGGACATGTCTTTGAGCTGCTGGCAACGAACCATTCGATGATCCGAACTGGAGCAAAGAACACAAACTTGATTGGTACAATTAAATGATAGCCATTGACGTGGTGCCGGCTGGTTCCGTGTTTTACCAGAAGTTGGCACTCGATTTGCTTGAGCTTCCGTCTGGCCAGAGGACTCCAAGTACTTTTCAATAGGTGTGATACACGTTTGTTGGTCGATAACTTGGCTAAACAGAGAAATGAAATTTTTATATTCTGCATATTTGCCATAAAACGTAGGAAGCGTAATTCAAGGTAATTTCATTGATGAGGCCGCCATGGGCATGGTCATGGGCACAGGCAAAGCTTCCATATAGCCAGAGTTCTTCTGTTGAGGGTCTTCTCCAAGCTGCCTCTTGATGGCCAACTTGGTGAAAATGTATGAATTTCTCCACGAGCTGTGTCATTTGAATCCAGATCTTCAATACTGGATTGGACCGTCATTAGCTGCTTGAAATAGGCTTCCAATATTCCAAGCCGACACTGCAACTCGTCTGCTGCCTGTGGCTCTGCGGCCTGATCTGGATCCACAATGTTGCGAATCCGAGTAATATTCCGACGAATATTAGCACGTTGTTGTTTTAACTTTTCCAAAGTCATTTTGATGACCAAAAATTAAATTAATTTAATATTTCCTTCCTTTTCGAAATTTTGTAGTATTTTGTTCTTCTGTGTAAGAACATGTGTAGTAGCAGCGTTGCCAGCACGAAATGTTGAGTTGATCAAAGCAAAGACGAATTGAGTGGCAAAGAGAGTTTATTTGCGCTCAAAACCAATTTCTTGTCTGTATGTGTGTCTACTGCAATTTGATGTGTAGCTGAGAGAGACCAAAAATACGAAGCGAAGACGAAGACAAGACAAGACGAAGCCAAACTTCGACAAAGCGATGGCTTCGGGGTGAGCACTGGATGGTCACGTAGGCAAATTTTGATGGAACTTTGACTGTGCGGCAGCGAGGGGCGGAACAGAAGATCTATCCTTCGATTTAGGTTTTTAGAAGAAGCTCGGCGATGCGTCAGCGAGGAGACGCAAGGCGATGAACATGCTAGCAACCAAAAACTTTTCCAGGGTGATGCGACAGTGGGGGGTCGCAGGGCGATGTGATTGCAATGCTGGATCGGCGATGCGTCAGCGAGGGGAGGCAGGGCGATTGCAATGCGTGCAATAAACGATCATTCCTTGATCCAAAGGTCCAAATTTTTCCAGATTTTTGTAAGAAATTACAAATAAAAGAGTTTCACGAAATATAATGGGTATTAAAGACTTTAAGTAATATTAAAATTATGTTTATAAACTGTGGGCCACGTTTGGCCCAACAGTAGTACTAGAACTTAATTGTTCAACTATCCATCGGTGGACCACAATTCTGTCAGGTCCGTCCGCAGAATACCTTCACGGAGTGCTGGTCGCAGGATCCCCAGTAGGATAATTATACCCACAAAGGATGAAATCCGTATCAACTATATTGTAAGTTAGTGATGAAACGCATGAAAAAGAAATGCAAAAAAAATATTTAAATTAGAATACAAGCAAACCAATTGCCAAAAAAAATTTTAACAAAAAATATATTCGAAGCAGAATAGAAACGAGAAGGCAAAGCTAACTTCGACTGTGCCGAAGTTTTAATACACTTGAAAAACTTTACTTCAACTGATTTAACCGGTAAAATATATATAGTATATAGATATCAGATATTTAAAATTATGAAATCATTGATAATAAAAATTTAATACCATAAAAAATAACTTTTCTTAGTAAAACACATTTTCCGACCGATCGGTCCTATGGCAGCTATATGCTATAGTCATCCGATTTTGATATTTTTTTTCAAAATTTTGTGAAATCATATAAAACTAATATATACCAAGATTGGGGACGCTACGATAAAAAACAAAAAGTTTTTCTCACTAAAAGTGTTTTTTTTGACCGACCGTTTATATGGCAGCTATATGCTATAGTCATCCGATTTTGATCAATTTTTTCAGAATTGTGTGGAAACATATAAAACAAATATATACTACGATTGGAGCCGCTACGATGAAAATCAAAAAGTTTTTCTCACAACGACTTATTTTTCGACCGATCGTTCCTATGGCAGCTATATGCTATAGTGATCCGATTTTGATACATTTTTCCAGAATTATGTGGAAGCATATAAAACTAACATATACCAAGATTGGGGACGCTACGATTTAAAACAAAAAAGTTTTTCTAACTAGAACTTGTTCTTAGACCGATCGTTCCTATGGCAGCTATATGATATAGTCATCCGATCCGGCCGGTTCCGACATATTAGTTGCGTGCAGTAAAAAGAAGACTCTGTGCAAAATTTCAGCTCGATAGCTTTAAAACTGAGAGACTAGTTCGCGTAGAAACAGACAGACGGACAGACGGACAGACAGACGGACAGACGGACAGACGGACGGACGGACAAGCGGAAATGAACTCAGCTTGTTGTCCTGATCAAGAATATATATAGTTTATGGGGTCGGAAATGAATATTTCTATGCGTTACAAACTTCTGGGCAAAATTAATATACACTTTTCAAGTGTATAAAAACAAACAAGTAAAATCGTCAAAATAATAATAAGGAGTTAAGGTTTATTAAAAAAAAGAAAGAAAAAAATAACTTACGAATTAAAATATTTTTTAAAAGAAGAATAATTTGGGGCACACAGCAAAATAATATTTTTGGAAAAAAATTGAATAAATAAAAAAACGAGAAGGCAAAGCTAACTTCGACTGTGCCGAAGTTTTAATACACTTGAAAAACTTTACTCCAACTGATTTAACTGGAAAAATATATATATGATATGATATCAGATATTTAAAATTATTAAATCCTTGATAATAAAAATTTCATACCATAAAAAAAATTTTCTTAGTAAAACACATTTTCCAACCGATCGGTCCTATGGCAGCTATATGCTATAGTCATCCGATTTTTATAATTTTTTTCAAAATTATGTGAAAGCATATAAAACTAATATATACCAAGATTGGGGACGCTACGATAAAAAACAAAAAAGTTAGAAGTGGTTTTTTGACCGACCGTTTATATGGCTGCTATATGTTATAATCATCCGATTTTGATCAATTTTTTCCGAATTGTGTGGAAACATATAAAACAAATATATACTACGATTGGAGACGCTACGATGAAAATCAAAAAAGATTTTCTCACAACGACTTATTTTTCGACCGATCGTTCCTATGGCAGCTATATGCTATAGTGATGCTATTTTGATACATTTTTCCAGAATTATGAGGAAGCATATAAAACTAACATGTATCAAGATTAGTGACTCTACGATTTAAAACAAAAAAGTTTTTCTAACTAGAACTAGTTCTTTGACCGATCGTTCCTATGGCAGTTATATGATATAGTCATCCGATCCGGCCGGTTCCGACATATTAGTTGCGTGCAGTAAAAAGAAGACCCTGTGCAAAATATCAGCTCGATAGCTTTAAAACTGAGAGACTAGTTCGCGTAGAAACAGACAGACGGACAGACGGACAGACAGTCGGACAGACGGACGGACGGATAAGCGGAAATGAACTCAGCTCATTGTCCTGATCAAGAATATATATAGTTTATGGGGTCGGAAATGAATATTTCTATGCGTTACAAACTTCTGGGCAAAAATTAATATACATTTTTCAAGTGTATAACAAATAGTTTAGTATTCAAATAGTTTTCAATAAAAAAAAAAAAATTATAATTTTTTGTGACAAATCGATTAATCCAACATTTTTTTCAAAAAACATTTTAATATCAATTGTTCTGAAATTCCTGACAAAAGGTAACTTTTTCCCAGCAATCATTTTATTAACACATCTAAAGCAATTCCCTAAACAGTAGATTTAGATAACCCACTTCAGAACTTTATGGCGAATACAAATAATCTCATAAGACCCCCTATCCTTAACCCTCAAGACACATTAAGCGCATCTTTCGACGAACAACAACAACAGAGACAACAGTAAAGACAGATACAAAGGCAGGAAGAATATTTACAGAACAGAAACATGGAAAACCAGGAAGATTTAACCAATAGAGTGGCCCAAATATTAGCACAAATCCTATCGGGGCTACTCAGTAAAATCAATAATTCTAATCAAAACCTTTTTAATACGACTGACCAAGAAATTGCTCCAGAGCATCGTGGTAACCTCAATGACCTAGATAGAGTACCGGATGTAGTAAAATGCCTCCGAAACTTTTTAGGCGATCCTTCTGAGTTCAGCTCCTGGATAAAGGGAGTGGACAGAATTCTAAGTAATTATGTTGGTCAGAAAGGCACACCTAAGTACTTCGGTTTATTACATACCATCAGAAATAAAATAACAGGTAATGCCGATACCGCACTACAATCATTTATTGTTCCCTTAAATTGGAGCGCCATCTCCAAATGTCTAACCCTACATTATGCTGACAAACGTGATTTGGGTACCTTGGAGTACCAAATGACCACCATTGTCCAGGGTAGCAACCAATCGGTGGAAGAATTCCACCAGACAGTTTATAAGCATCTGTCTTTGATTTTAAACAAGATAGGCTGCATGGAATTGACTAAAGAATCCGAGCAACTAATGACAAAGTTATATAGGGACAAAGCCTTGGACACCTTTGTTCGCGGGCTACGCGGAGATCTTTTACGTCTCCTGGGCATGAAAGAGCCCTCAGATCTACCACAATCATTACACTTGTGTCTCAAACTTGAAAACCAAAGTTTTCGATCAAATCATGCGACCAATAAAACACAGCCCTCTGGGTTCCGACCACCAAATCCAAAGCCCGTTCCTATGCCTAGAATGTTAGGAGTAGGAAATACCCCATTATTTCGGCAAAATCAGATGCCAATTATACCTCAAAGAAACTATATGCAACATGGTCCCCAGCAACACTTCAGATCTTACAAAATAATTTGGGATACCAGCAACAGCATATGAGTAACCAACGCCAAGGCGGATTTCAACAACCGGTCGCACCACCTCGCCCAATGGCACAAAAACCTCAACCACGACCAGAGCCAATGGAAGTGGATAAAAGCATCCAAACCAGGCAGGTTAATTATATGAACAGGCCAAGTTTCGATGTAGGGAAAAGACCGCCCGGTCTTATTCCAGAAATGCCAAAAAGGCAAAGAAATTTTAACATTCAGTCAAACGATAGTGGACAAATTGGCTCTTCCGAGACCTCCGCCAATATGGCAGAATACGAACAGGAGTTGGCGGAAATCGAAGCCCAAACTGAGTATGAGCAATCACTTGCAGAATACGTTGAGCAAATTGACACAAACGAAAATAATGATGATAACAACCAGAAGGACTACTCGGACCTTCATTTTTATACCCGTTACTCGTAGAGTAAAAAGGGTATACTAAGTTCGTGCAAATGTATGTAACAGGCAGAAGGAAGCATTTCCGACCCCATAAAGTATATATATTCTTGATCAGCATCAATAGCCGAGTCGATATAGACATGTCCGTCTGTCCGTCTGTCCGTCCGTCCGTCCGTCCGTCTGTCTGTATGAACACCTAGATCTCAGAGACTATAAGAGCTAGAACTACCATATTTTCAGTGTAGACTTGTATCTTCTGCACGCAGATCAAGTTTGTTTCAAATTTTTGCCACGCCCCCTCTCGCCACCGCAATTTGAAAAAAACCTCATATCTCCCACAATTTTGAAAATAGACTGTTCAAACCTTCTAGACATATATCTTAATCATCATTACCTATCGATCCGCCATACATCATTTTTCGATCAGATGAACTATAGTAGAGTTGCCGCCCCGCAATTTGAAAAATACCTCATATCTCCCACAATTTTGAAAATAGATTATTTGAACTTTCTAGACATATATTTTAATAATTATTACCTATCGATCAGCCATACATCATTTCCTGATCAGATGAACGATAGAAAAGTTGCCGCCCGCGCAATTTGAAAAAAAACCTCATATCTCCCACAATTTTGAAAATAGACTGTTCAAACCTTCTAGGAATATATCTTAGTCCTCATTACCTATCGATCCGCTTTACTTCGATTCCCGGTCAGATGTACGGTAGTAAAGTTGCCACCCACGCAATTTGGATAATACCTCATATCTCCCAGAATTTTTAAGATAGATTATTCGAACCCTCTAGACATATATTTTAATCATCACTACCTAACGATCCGCCATACATCGTTTCCTGATCAGATGAACGATAGAAAAGTTCACGCCCCCGCAATTTAAACGAGAGCGTAAGTTAAAGTCGGCCCTGCTCGACTTCGATATACTCGTTACTCAGGATATCAACATGTCCACATTGTGGGAGATATGAGTTTTTTTTCCAATTTGCGGGGGAGGCAACTCTACTATAGCTCATCTGATCAGGAAATGATGTATGGCTGATCGATAGGTAATTATTATGAAAATATATTTCTAAAGGGTCCAAACAATCTATTTGCAAAATTGTGGGAGATATGAGGTATTTTTTAAATTGCGGGGGCGTGAACTTTTCTATCGTTCATCTGATCAGGAAACGATGTATGGCGGATCGTTAGGTAGTGATGATTAAAATATATGTCTAGAGGGTTCGAATAATCTATCTTAAAAATTCTGGGAGATATGAGGTATTATCCAAATTGCGTGGGTGGCAACTTTACTACCGTACATCTGACCGGGAATCGAAGTAAGGCGGATCGATAGGTAATGAGGATTAAGATATATGCCTAGAAGGTTTGAACAGTCTATTTTCAAAATTGTGGAAGATATGAGGTTTTTTTTCAAATTGCGCGGGCGGCAACTTTTCTATCGTTCATCTGATCAGGAAATGATGTATGGCTGATCGATAGGTAATAATTATTAAAATATATGTCTAGAAAGTTCAAATAATCTATTTTCAAAATTGTGGGAGATATGAGGTATTTTCCAAATTGCGGGGGCGGCAACTCTACTATAGTTCATCTGATCGAAAAATGATGTATGGCGGATCGATAGGTAATGATGATTAAGATATATGTCTAGAAGGTTTGAACAGTCTATTTTCAAAATTGTGGGAGATATGAGGTTTTTTTCAAATTGCGGTGGCGAGAGGGGGCGTGGCAAAAATTTTAAACAAACTTGATCTGCGTGCAGAAGATACAAGTCTACACTGAAAATATGGTAGTTCTAGCTCTTATAGTCTCTGAGATCTAGGTGTTCATACAGACAGGCGGACGGACGGACAGACGGACAGACGGACATGTCTATATCGACTCGGCTATTGATGCTGATCAAGAATATATATACTTTATGGGGTCGGAAATGCTTCCTTCTGCCTGTTACATACATTTGCACGAACTTAGTATACCCTTTTTACTCTACGAGTAACGGGTATAAAAATACCTCATATCTCCCACAATTTTGCAAATAGATTGTTTGAACCCTTTAGACATATATTTTCATAATAATTACCTATCGATCAGCCATACATCATTTCCTGATCAGATGAGCTATAGTAGAGTTGCCTCCCCCGCAAATTGGAAAAAAAACTCATATCTCCCACAATGTGGACATGTTGATATCCTGAGTAACGGGTATATCGAAGTCGAGCAGGGCCGACTTTAACTTACGCTCTCGTTTAGAATAAAACGATCCTCTCTTCCATACTTTGAATGTAGAGTAAAAGGTGGAAAAGTACTCAGTATTCTTATTGATTCTGGGTCAGACAGAAACTACATTCAACCATAACACGCAACGAATCCCAAAAGAAACGAACAACCATTTGACGCAGTTTTGGTAGGAGGCAGCAACCGTATAACACACCATAAAGAGGCTATTTTATTCGGCCAACCAGATAAGAAAATTAAATTTTTTCTTCTTTCATCATTAAAATCATTCGATGCTATCCTTGGAGGGGATGACTTTAAGAAGTTAGGTGGGGTAATTAATTCAAAAGGGTTGATCATGACCATCAACGATAATATTTCCGTTAACATTAAAGAGGAAACAATAAACAATATCGTTCTGAGAACAGATCATATGAACCTACACCAACAAGAAAAATTAGATTAGTTAGAGATTAGTTAATCACTGTATACCCAAACTTGTTCGCAGATCCAAATGAAAAACTGACCTACACGACCAACGTGAAGGCAGAAATTCGTACAACCTCGGATACACCAGAATCGAGACAAATCCAAACATAGTAGCGGCAATAGCCGATTATCCATGTCCCAAGACTTTAAAAAACCTAAGATCTTTTTTGGGCCTTTCCGGTTATTACAGGAGGTTCATCCAAAATTACGCTAAGCTGGCAAAACCCCTTAGCTCTCTTTTAAGAGGGAAGACGGTCGAGTGTCCAAGAAGAAGTCTTCACAAAAACCAATCCATCTGAATGAAGAAGCGCTCGAAGCCTTTAAAAAACTAAAAAAGTAGTCTCGTGTCTAACGACATAGTGCTTCGATTCCCGGATTTCGGTAAAGAATTCCACTTGACTACTGACGCTTCGAATTTTGCTTTGGTGCTGTCCTATCGCAGGATAATCAACCAATATACTTCCTCTCAAGAACGCTTTCGAAGGCAGAAGAAAACTATGCTACAAACGAGAAAGAAATGCTAGCCATAGTTTGGACATTGAAAGCTCTTAGAAACTACCTCTACGGTAAGGCCAAGGTTAAAATATTTACGGACCATCAACCACTAACACATTCCCTTAGCAGTTGGAATGGGAATGCCAGAATCAAAAGGTGGAAATCACTCTTTGAGGAATATGATTATAAAATTATGTACAAACCGGGAAAAGAAAACGTTGTAGCAGATGCGTTATCTCGAATTGCAACCCCCAACCAAATAAATTCAGTGGTTTCGACCCAGCACAGCGCTGAGAGCTCAGCAGAAGATTTTATACACAGCATTGAAGCACCTATTAATGCCTTCAGAAACCAAATCCATATTAACAAAGCCGACAAGACAGATTATAGCTTTGACATACCCTTTCCGACATTTCACAGACACACCATATCACGACCGCAATATACTACTAAAGACCTGACTGACATACTGAAGAAACATCTTAACCCTTCCGTTATTAACGGAATCATAACAACAGAAGACATAATGAGACAAATCCAATCTGTGTACCCAAAACACTTTAGGGATTTTAAAGTTAGATTCAATCACATGAAGGTTGAGGACCTAACTAATGAAACAGATCAAGATGAAGAAATCCTCAGAGTTCATAACAGGGCAAATCGGAATTGCCAAGAAAATAAAATTCAGTTGTCAAAAAAAATTCTATTTCCCAAAGATGAAGCAAAGAATAGTTGGGCTGACAAAACAATGTAAAGTTTGCAAGGAAGAAAAATATGACAGACACCCCCCAATTCCGCAGTTAAAGGAAACGCCAATTCCGGAATTTCCCGGACACATAATCCCCATAGACATTTATTCTACTGAAAAAAACTTGGTGTTGACAGCCATTGACAAGATCTCAAAGATGGCACAGGGAAGAATAAGAAGAAGTCTAAAGCAATAGAAGACATTAGAGCGCCATTAAGAGATATTATTTTTTACTTTGGCGTTCCTAAGTACATAGTGATGGATAACGAAAAATCACTTAACTCAGCTTCAATCAGATTTATGCTAAGCGATCAACTCGGGATCGAGATTTTTAAAGCACCACCCTACAAAAGCACTGTAAACGGACAAGTAGAAAGATTTCATTCTACGCTCTCAGAATTAATGAGATGTCTTAAAAGGGAAGCAACTTACAGAGATTTTCAAGAAGTTTTGGATAGAGCTACTTACGAATATAACTATTCAGTTACAAAGAAACGACCATTGGAAGTATTCTTCGGCAGAAATGTCACGACTAATCCAGAACAACACGAAAAAGCCAGACAGGACAACAACAACAAAACGACAATTTACAATATCACAACAAAAACCGGAAGGCTATACGCGACTATAAACCAGGGGACGAAATATACGTCAAAGTTAATACCAGATTAGGCTAGTTTTGAGCCAACTATCATCAAATTTCTGCACAAGCCAAGTGCAGCTACAGTTCTAGGAAGCTTGCCCAACTTTGCTGCCGTCAACATCGCTGCCGCCGCTGACCGCTGCAGCCGACGTCGGCGCCACAACCCACAGCTTAGGTAGGGCCTAATTGTCATAAGTTAATTTAGTCACAAAATATTCTACAATAAAACAAGGTCTCAAGGCCTCTAACTGAATTCGTTAATTTTTTTATTCTTTAAAACGGAAAAGGAAATTAACTTATATGGACCCACTGGTCAAACAACAAATCAACACTAAATACAATCTGGAGGGATGGACTTAGAAGGCTATCAAAGGGCGTCGATAGGCTCCTTCTACATGGCGACCGTGACAGATAAGCAATTATTCCAAAGGCTATAGGACTCCGAAGACCCGGATCTCAACAAAATAAAAACGCGAAGGAAAAGCTAACTTCGACTGTGCCGAAGTTTTAAAACACTTGAAAAACTTTACTCCAACTGATTTAACCAGTAAAATATATATAGGATATATATATCAGATATTTAAAATTTTTAAATCATTTGATAATAAAAATTTGATACCATAAAAAAAACTTTTCTTAGTAAAACACATTTTCCTAACGATCGGTCCTATGGCAGCTATATGCTATAGTCATCCGATTTTGATCAATTTTTTCAAAATTGTGTGAAAGCATATATTACTAATATATACTAAGATAGGGGACGCTACGATAGAAAACAAAAAAGTTTTTCTCACTAGCACTTGTTTTTTGACCGACCGATTCAATGGCAGCTATATAATATAGTCATCCGATTTTGATAAATTTTTACTGAATTATGTGAAAGCATATAAAACTAACGAAAAACGAGAAGGCAAAGCTAACTTCGACTGTGCCGAAGTTTTAATACACTTGAAAAACTTTACTTCAACTGATTTAACCGGTATAATATATATAGGATATAGATATCAGATATTTAAAATTATGAAATCATTGATAATAAAAATTAAATACCATAAAAAAAAACTTTTCTTAGTAAAACACATTTTCTGACCGATCGGTCCTATGGCAGCTATATGCTATAGTCATCCGATTTTGATAATTTTTTTCAAAATTATGTGAATGCATATAAAACTAATATATACCAAGATTGGGGACGCTACGATAAAAACAAAAAAGGTTTTTCTCACTAAAAGTGGTTTTTTTGACCGACCGTTTATATGGCAGCTATATGCTATAGTCATCCGATTTTGATAAATTTTTTCAGAATTGTGTGGAAACATATAAAACAAATATATACTACGATTGGAGACGCTACGATGAAAATCAAAAAAGTTTTTCTCACAACGACTTATTTTTCGACCGATCGTTCCTATGGCAGCTATATGCTATAGTGATCCGATTTTGATACATTTTTCCAGAATTATGTGGAAGCATATAAAACTAACATATACCAAGATTGGGGACGCTACGATTTAAAACAAAAAAGTTTTTCGAACTAGAACTTGTTCTTAGACCGATCGTTCCTATGGCAGCTATATGATATAGTCATCCGATCCGGCCGGTTCCGACATATAAGTTGCGTGCAGTAAAAAGAAGACTCTGTGCAAAATTTCAGCTCGATAGCTTTAAAACTGAGAGACTAGTTCGCGTAGAAACAGACAGACGGACAGACAGACGGACAGACAGACGGACAGACGGACGGACGGACAAGCGGAAATGAACTCAGCTTGTTGTCCTGATCAAGAATATATATAGTTTATGGGGTCGGAAATGAATATTTCTATGCGTATAAAAAACTTTTCTTAGTAAAACACATTTTCCTACCGATCGGTCTTATGGCAGCTATATGCTATAGTCATACGGTTTTTATCAATTTTTTCAAAATTGTGTGAAAGCATATATTACTAACATATACCAATATAAGTGACGCTACGATAGAAAACAAAAAAGTTTTTCTCACTAGCACTAGTTTTTACACCGACCGTTTCTATGGCAGCTATATAACATAGTCATTCGATTTTGATAAATTTTTCCAGAACGGTGTGGAAGCATATAAAACAAATATATACTACGATTATTGACGCTACTATGGAAAACAAAAAAGTTTTTCTAACTAAAACTAGTTCTTAGAACGATCGTTCCTATGGCAGCTATATGATATAATCATCCGACCCGGCCGGTTCCGACATATTAGTTGCGTGCAGTAAAAAGAAGATTCTGTGCAAAATTTCAACTCGATAGCTTTAAAACTGAGGGACTAGTTCGCGTAGAAACAGACAGACGGACAGACGGACGGACGGACAGACGGATTTGAACTCAGCTCGTCGTCCTGATCAAGAATATATACGGTTTATGGGGTCGGAAATGAATATTTCTATGTTACTTGTTTTTTTAATTTAAAAAATAGTTCTAAAAGTAAAAAAACTTTTGTTTTCCATCGTGGAAGTCAGTTTTATATGCTTCCACACATTTCTGGAATATATTATCAAAATGTCGGTCAAAAAACTAGTTCTAGTGAGAAAAACTTTTGTTTTCCATCGTAGCGTCACTAATCATGATGTATTTTTATTATACACTTGAAAAGTGTATATTAATTTTGCCCAGAAGTTTGTAAAGCATAGAAATATTCAATTTCGACCCCATAAACTGTATATAATCTTGTGCAGTAAAAAGAAGACTCTGTGCAAAATTTCAGCTCGATAGCTTTAAAACTGAGGGACTAGTTCGCGTAGAAACAGACAGACGGACGGACGGACGGACGGACAGACGGACAGACGGACAGACGGACGGACGGAATTGAACTCAGCTCGTCGTCCTGATCAAGAATATATATAGTTTATGTGGTCGGAAATGAATATTTCTATGCGTTACAAACTTCTGGCAAAATTTATATACACTTTTCAAGTGTATAAAAATCAGACTCAACGGACTATAAAAATACTACTCAAATATCAGGTATTGGTGAAGTAACAAAAAAATTCCAAAGGGCTAATTTCAAGAGAACTTCTATCAACCAACTATGCTATCCCGCATAATTTTCATATTGTTGAATCAGATTTCCCTATACCCTGTGATGGAATAATAGGTATAGATTTCATGAATAAATACAATTGTAAAATAGATTTAAAACCAGAAAACGATTGGCTCATACTGAGACCCAATAACCTCTATCACCCCATTAATATTCCAATTAACCATACACTACAAAACAATTTGACAGTTTTACTAGCAAGATCTGAAGTCGTCCGAAAAATTTATATAAACTCAGCAACCAGGTATATATTTATACCAAACCAAGAAATCCAAAATGGAGTTTTCATTGGAAATTGCATTGCAGATTCAAAAAACACTTTTGTCCGAATTTTAAATACAACAAATAAAAACGCAATCATAAAATTAAATACGTTAAAAGTTTAACCAAATAAATTAAATTAAATTAAATACGTTAAAAGATGATTACGACATAATAGAAATAAACCAAAATGCAAACCATCAGGAAATCTTAAATAAACTGAATAAAAATTTTCCACCTCAATTCAAAGGAATACTTAATGAATTATGCACCAAGTACACAGATATATTCGGCACAGAAACCGAATCGATATCAACTAGTAGTTTTTACAAACAAAAAATAATGATGAACCGGTATACATCAAGAACTATAGAATTCACCACAGTTAAAAAGAAGAAGTAAAAAAACAAGTCGAAAAATTAATTAAAGACAAAATAGTGGAACCTTCTGTTTCTGAATACAACAGTCCATTATTAATTGTCCCAAAAAAATCATTACCAAATTGCGATACTAAAAGATGGCGATAGACGATATTCTTGACCAATTGGGTAGAGCCAAATACTTTTCATGTCTAGATCTGATGTCAGGATTTCATAAAATAGAACTCGAAGAAAACTCCAGAAATATAACGCAATGGCTCATATCGTTTCACGCGATTACCTTATGGTTTAAAAATAGCGCCAAATTCTTTTCAAAGAATGATGACAATTGCATTTTCAGGTATCGAACCTTCCCAGGCATTCTTGTGTATGGATGACCTAATTGTCATCGGTTGATCGGAAAAACATATGATTAAAAACCTTACAAACGTTTTTGATTTATGTAGGAAGCATCAACCTTAAACTGCACCCAGAAAAGTGCACATTTTTCAGACACGAAGTAACCTTTCTTGGACACAAGTGTACTGATAAAGGTATTTTACCAGACAGCAAGAAATATGATGTCATAGAAAAATACCCAGTCCAAAACGCAGACTGCACAAGAAGATTCGTTGCATTTTGCAATTACTACAGACGTTTTATTAAAAATTTTCCGATTACTCACGCCACATTACTAGATTATGTAAAAAGAATGTTCAATTTGAATGGACAAATCAATGTCAAAACGCATTCGAATATCTTTAAATTCAATTGATGAAGCCAACGTTACTGCAATACCCCGATTTTAATAAAGAATTTTGTATAACAACAGATGCAAGCAAACAAGCATGTGGAGCTGTTCTAACTCAAGATTATAATGGAACCCAGCTACCAGTAGCATATGCATCTAGATAATTCACAACGGGAGAAAGTAACAACAACACTACAGAACAAGAATTAGCAGCTATACATTGGGCAATAAACCATTTTCGACCATATGTATATGGAAAGCATTTTACAGTCAAACAGGCCATTAACTTACCTATTTTCAATAACTACCCCGAGATCAAAATTAACGCGAATGAGATTAGATTTGGAGGAATATGATTTTACTGTGGAATATCTTAAGGGAAAAGATAACCATATAGCAGATGCGTTATCGAAAATAACAATAAAGGACCTACAAAATATCCAAAAAGATAATAATATACTGAAAGTCACTACCAGAAATCAAAGTAAAGCTAGGTACTGAGGGCATTCGAATTTTCCTTCAAGGAATTTGCCATATATTCCTAAAGTGGATTGCAAAATACAGTGTGACCAGATTGAACAGTAAAAAACGCTGAAAATGGAATTTTGTTTTTTTCAGTTATCGTGGGGCTGGTCACACTACTCGAACACCTGTGTTTGTTTTTGGCAATTTCTCTCCATGCCTTGCTGGCCAACAACAACTTTACCAAATGCTACCAAACAGTTTTGATATGCTAAAAACAATAGCAAATGCAATGTCGACTATTAAATTTCCATACAATGAAACACAACTTGAATTACAAAAAAAACTTAATTTGTTCTGTTTGATATTTTTTAGCAAGCAGATTAAATCTGGCAGGCCATTTGTGATGTCTCGTAATCCTTTTTGCTTTTAACTTCATCAATCAAAGCACCTTTTTTCACGTAGTTTACATTTTGCTATCAATTTTGGTTTGGCGCTAATAGCTGCAAAATAATTTCTCAAGAAATATCAGCTGTTCAATGTAATCCACACAATCCATTGATATGACAACTCTGGAAATTGCTTGTGCGTATTACTTGGCCTTCTCAGTACCCAACAGAGGAATGAGGCAAGGAATATTTCCTCAAGCAATTTTTATACACTTGAAAAGTGTATATTAATTTTGCCCAGAAGTTTGTAACGCATAGAAATATTCATTTCCGACCCCATAAACTATAAATATTCTTGATCAGGACGACGAGCTGAGTTCAATTCCGTCTGTCCGTCCGTCCGTCTGTCCGTCTGTCTGTCTGTCTGTCTGTTTGTCTGTCTGTCCGTCTGTCAGTCTGTCTGTCTGTTTCCGGCCGAATCGGATGACGAGTCGACGAGCTGAGTTCAATTCCGTCTGTCCGTCCGTCCGTCTGTCCGTCTGTCCGTCCGCCCGTTTGTCTGTTTTTACGCGAACTAGTCCCTCAGTTTTAAAGCTATCGAGCTGAAATTTTGCACAGAGTCTTCTTTTTACTGCACGCAACTAATATGTCGGATCCGGCCGGATCGGATGACTATATCATCTAGCTGCCATAGAAACAGTCGGTCAAAAAACTAGTTCTAGTGAGAAAAACTTTTTTGTTTTCCATCGTAGCGTCACTAATCTTGGTATATAATAGTTAAATATGCTTCCACACATTTATGGAAAAATTGATCAAAATCGGATGACTATAGCATATAGCTGCAATAGAAACGGTCGGTTGAAAAACTAGTTCTAGTAAGAAAAACTTTTTTGTTTTCCATCGTAGCGTTACTAATCTTGGTATATGTCAGTTTTATATGCTTCCACACATTTCTGGAAAAATTTATCAAAATCGTATCACTATAGAATATAGCTGCCATCGTATCGTCACTAATCATGATGTATTTATTATACACTTGAAAAGTGTATATTAATTTTGCCCAGAAGTTTGTAACGCAAAGAAATATTCAATTCCGACCCCATAAACTGTACATAATCTTGATCAGCACGACGAGCTGAGCTCAAATCCGTCTGTCCGTCCGTCCGTCTGTCCGTCCGTCCGTCCGTCCGTCCGTCCGTCCGTCCGTCCGTCTGTCTGTTTCTACGCGAACTAGTCCCTCAGTTTTGAAGCTATCGAGCTGAAATTTTGTACATAGTCTTCTTTGTACTGCACGCAACTAATATGTCGGAACCGGCCGGATCGGATGACTATATCATATTGCTGCCATATAAACGATCGGTCAAAAAACTAGTTCTAGTAAGAAAAACTTTTTTGTTTTCCATCGTAGCTTCAATAATCTTGGTATATGTTAGTTTTATATGCTTTCACATGATACAGGAAAAATTTATCAAAATCGGATTTCTATATTATATAGCTCCCATAGAAACGGTCGGTCAAAAAACTACTTCTAGTGAGAAAATCTTTTTTCTTTTCTATCGTAGCGGCCCTAATCCTTTTAACCATCGAAGGCATTTATATCGCGCCCCTTTAAAAACCCCAGCCTACTTTGTATAACAATTCAACATCCGAAAACAAATACTTATTAGGATTAATATTCTTGATTTTCAAGCAAAACAATACATAATAATTTGAATGCTTTGAGAATAATCGTTAAGCTTGAGTAAATAAAATAATACTCGAAATAAAAACATCATCAATGATTTTTCAAATAAAACTCGACAAGTAACTAATTATTGTTGATTTTTTATAAACAAAATTAATCAAAATTATTATTAACGATGAAAAATAATAAAAATCTTTAATAATTAATAAAAATTAAAAATACCAAATCATTGCCTATCGAGAATCTGTGCTAAAAAATATTGGCATCACACTCGGCTAAAAATTTTTTTAGTGAATGCTTCATATTTATTTAGTTAATCATTATACACTTGAAAAGTGTATATTAATTTACCCACAAGTTTGTAACGCTAGAAATATTCATTTCCGACCCCATAAACTTTATATATTCTTGATCAGGACGACGAGCTGAGTTCAAATCCGTCTGTCCGTCACTCATCTGTCCGTCCGTCCCGTCTGTCCGTCCGTCCGTCTGTCTGTTTCTACACACACTAAAAAAAAAAACGTTGGTAAATTCGACATTTTTCATTGGTAAATCCGCCAATTTCCCATTTTTGTTTTTCACCCAACAATTTTTCATTTCAAAAATAAATGGTTTCCACTTTTGATTTTCAAAATTGTTTCCATTTTGATTTAAAGTGTTTTACTTTTTGAAATAATAAAAAAAAAAATTTAGTGAAACAATTTTCTTTAGTGGTTTTGTGTGTTTTGCACACACAACACACCAACCAAACCAACCATTATTACAAACAAAGTCGGTCCCTTTCCCCGATGCTGAACTTGAATTCGTTTGTTTCTGAAATTTTTTTATTTTTTATAATATTATTAAATCTTTACCTTGTCTGGGACTCGAACACACGACCTCTGGGACACACACACTGAAAGACAAACGCCTGCACCTCAACGCATTCGGCTGCTGCACGCTCGCGAAGTAACAGAGCTCAAAGCAGATGTTAAGCTGGTGGTGGTAGCCGACCAGGGTTTTTTTGTTTCTGTTCTATTTTTAGCATAACGACTCGACAAAATCTGCACATAATTGATCAAAATTGCGAACATTTTTGACTCAATATGGAAATCAAAAGTGAACTTGTAATTTGAAGGCAAAAGTGTCTGCTCTTTAAAATCAAACAATTACGCAGTTGATTGAAATGTCGTTTTTACGTGTAGATTGGTAAAATCAAAAGAAAAATGATTAATTACAATACTTTTACCCAAAGTTGAAAAATTGTGTACCTTCTACCTAGTCCCTCAGTTTTAAAGCTATCGAGTTGAAATTTTGCACAGAATCTTCTTTTTACTGCACGCAACTAATATGTCGGAACCGTCTTGGTCGGATGATTATTTTCATATAGCTGCCATAGTAACGATCGTTCTAAGAACAAGTTTTAGTTAGAAAAACTTTTTATACCCGTTTCTCGTAGAGTAAAAAGGGTATACTAAGTTCGTGCAAATGTATGTAACAGGCAGAAGGAAGCATTTCCGACCCCATAAAGTATATATATTCTTGATCAGCATCAATAGCCGAGTCGATATAGACATGTCCGTCTGTCCGTCTGTCCGTCCGTCCGTCCGTCCGTCCGTCTGTCTGTATGAACACCTAGATCTCAGAGACTATAAGAGCTAGAACTACCATATTTTCAGTGTAGACTTGTATCTTCTCGCAGATCAAGTTTGTTTCAAATTTTTGCCACGCCCCCTCTCGCCACCGCAATTTGAAAAAACCCTCATATCTCCACAATTTTGAAAATAGATTGTTCAAACCTTCTAGACATATATCTTAATCATCATTTCCTATCGATCCGCCATACATCATTTTTCGATCAGATGAACTATAGTGAGAGTTGCCGCCCCCGCAATTTGAAAAAATACCTCATATCTCTCCCACAATTTTGAAAATAGATTATTTGAACTTTCTAGACATATATTTAATAATTATTACCTATCGATCAGCCATACATCATTTCCTGATCAGATGAACGATAGAAAAATTGCCGCCCCGCGCAATTTGAAAAAAAAACCTCATATCTTCCACAATTTTGAAAATAGACTGTTCAAACCTTCTAGGAATATATCTTAATCCTCATTACCTATCGATCCCGCCTTACTTCGATTCCCGGTCAGATGTACGGTAGTAAAGTTGCCACCCACGCAATTTTGGACACCCATATCTCCCTCAATTTTTAAGATAGATTATTGAACCCTCTAGACATATATTTTAATCATCACTACCTAACGATCCGCCATACATCGTTCCTGATCAGATGAACGATAGAAAAGTTCACGCCCCCGCAATTTAAAAAATACCTCATATCTCCCACAATTTTGCAAATAGATTGTTTGAACCCTCTAGACATATATTTTCATAATAATTACCTATCGATCAGCCATACATCATTTCTGATCAGATGAGCTATAGTAGAGTTGCCTCCCCGCAAATTGGAAAAAACTCATATCTCCCACAATGTGGACATGTTGATATCCTGAGTAACGGGTATATCGAAGTCGAGCAGGGCCGACTTTAACTTACGCTCTCGTTTGTTTTCCATCCGTCAATAATCGTAGTATATATTTGTTTTATATGCTTCCTCACCGTTCTGGAAAAATTTATCAAAATCGGATCACTATAGCATATAGCTGCCATAGAAACGGTCGGTCAAAAAACTAGTTCTAGTGAAAACGAGAAGGCAAAGCTAACTTCGACTGTGCCGAAGATTTAATACACTTGAAAAACTTTACTCCAACTGATTTAACCAGTAAAAATATATAGGATATAGATATCAGATATTAAAAAAATTTTTTAAATCATTGATAATAAAAATAGGATACCATAAAAAACTTTTCTTAGTAAAACACATTTTCCGACCGATAAGTCAATGGCAGCTATATGCTATAGTCATCCGATTTTTTATAAATTTTAAAAAAATTTGTAACAGCATATAAAACTAATATCTACCAAGATTATGACGATACGATGGAAAACAAAAAGTTTTTCTCACTAGAACTTGTTTTTTGACCGACCGTTTCTATGGCAGCTATATGCTATAGTGAACCGATTTTGATACATTTTTTCCAGAATTATGTGAAACCATTTAAAACTATCATATACCAAGATTAGTGACGCTTCGATGAAAAACAAAAAAGTTTTTCTCACTAAAACTTATTTTCCGACCGATCGTTCTAATGGCAGCTATATGATATACTCATCCGATTTTGATAAATTTTTTCAAAATTGTGTGGAAGCATATAAAACTGATATATACTACGATTGGTGACGCTACGATAAAAAACAAAAAAGTTTTTCACACTAGAACTAGTTTTTTGACCGACCCTTTATATGGCAGCTATATGATATAGTCATCCGATCCGGCCGGTTCCATAAAAAATCAAGCGAGCTGCATCAGCAAACCTGAAAGTGACTATATTGGACCTTGAAGATAATTTTTTCTCAATTTATAGAAAATTTTTCAAAATAAACCGTCATCTACAACCTAGTGCATAAATCGTAAAATTAAAACAACTATTTAAGCATATAGCCTAACATATCCGCTATTTTTACGATTTTTTTTGCACTTTTATCAGCTTGTTGGACTAAGCTACAGCTGTTTTTTCACGAAAAAGTGAATTAAATTTTATGGCAGGATAAATTCACAAAATGTGTATAGGAAATATAAACGAGAAGGCAAAGCTAACTTCGACTGTGCCGAAGTTTTAATACACTTGAAAAACTTTACTCCAACTGATTTAACTGGAAAAATATATATATGATATGATATCAGATATTTAAAATTATTAAATCCTTGATAATACAAATTTCATACTATAAAAAAACTTTTCTTAGTAAAAACACATTTTCCGACCGATCGGTCCTATGGCAGCTATATGCTATAGTGATCCGATTTTGATACATTTTTCCAGAATTATGAGGAAGCATATAAAACTAACATGTATCAAGATTAGTGACTCTACGATTTAATACAAAAAAGTTTTTCTAACTAGAACTAGTTCTTTGACCGATCGTTCCTATGGCAGCTATATGATATAGTCATCCGATCCGGCCGGTTCCGACATATTAGTTGCGTGCAGTAAAAAGAAGACTCTGTGCAAAATATCAGCTCGATAGCTTTAAAACTGAGGGACTAGTTCGCGTTTTTGAAAGTCACTACCATTGATAACAAAAAAGTTTTTCTCACTAGAACTAGTTTTTTTTACTGACCGTTTATATGGCAGCTATATGCTATAGTCATCCGATTTTGATAAATTTTTCCAGAATTGTGTGAAGGGGTATAAAACTAATATATACCAAGATTGGTGACGCTTCGATAGAAAACAAACAAGTTTTTCTCACTAGAACTAGTTTTTTGACAGACCGTTTATATGGCAGCTATATGCTATAGTCATCCGATTTTAATAAATTTTTCCAGAATTGTGTGAAGGGGTATAAAATTAATATATACCAAGTTTGGTGACGATTCAATAGAAAACAAAAAAGTTTTTTTTACTAGAACTAGTTTATGGACCAATCGTTCCTATAGCAGCTATATGATATAGTCATCCGATCCGGCCGATTCCGACAAATGTGCAGCCTATGTGTATTTAAAGACTTTTTGCGAAGTTTAGTCAAGATAGCTTTAAAACTGAGGGAGGAGATAGCATAGAAACAGACGGACGGACAGACGGACAGACGGACATGGCTATATAGACTCAGCTCGTCATGCTGATCAAGAATATATATAGTTTATGGGGTCGGAGATGCTTCCTTCTATGCGTCGTGACAATTTTAATATACCCTCTGCAAGGGTATAATAAAACAATACCGAAAATAGATTTAAAAATTTATAGAATTAAAAAAGGAAAGAATTAAATTAAATTAAATATAATAAAAATAAAATAAATATAAGCTAAAAATAAAGATGAATTAAATCATCCGGAAAATCTCTGACCCGGTGGGGGAATATTTATTAGCCGGTCCGGCAAGCTAGGCACTGCTCCTGCTGGATGGTCAGAGATTTTGCCGGAGATGTGCAAAAGAGATAACTTTATGGAAAAGAGAGAGAGATCTGTTGGAGCAGGGTGATAGACATCATTATAATTTTGACATAAAACCCGAAAACGGTTGTGCTATGCGTAGTCGGTTATGCATCTAGGCAAGATTAAAGGCAAATAATTTCTAGTTGGTCTAGAGGGAACAGAGAAGTTAAGGCGCCCAAGAGTTCGAAGAGTCTACATCACCGATAATTACCTTATGAAGAAAAGAAACGCCTGGACTGTTCTACGGTTAGCCAACGATGGAAGGTCAATAACAAAGCCTACTAGAATACGATGGCAACCGAAGGTTGGGATCCAATTTAAGACGCGGAGGGCAAAAAGCAAAATTGCTTTTGGACAGAGCAATACGATCTATATGCTTTTTATACTGCGGACACCAGACGGATGAGCAGTATTCAAGCACCGGGCGAACTAAAGATGTAACGAGATGGCAATGCTAACTTCGACTGTGCCGAAGTTTTAATACACTTGAAAAACTTTACTCCAACTGATTTAACCAGTAAAATATATATAGGATATATATATCAGATATTAAAAATTTTAAATCATTGATAATAAAAATAGGGTACCATAAAAAACTTTTCTTAGTAAAACACATTTTCCGACCGATCGGTCCTATGGCAGCTATATGCTATAGTCATCCGAATTTTATAAATTTTTTAAAAAATTTGTAAAAGCATATAAAACTAATATCTACCAAGATTGGTGACGATACGATGGAAAACAAAAGAGTTTTTCTCACTAGAACTTGTTTTTTGACCGACCGTTCCTATGGCAGCTATATGCTATAGTGATCCGATTTTGATACATTTTTCCAGAAATATGTGAAATCATATAAAACTATCATTTACCAAGATTAGTGACGCTACGATGGAAAACCAAAAAGTTTTTCTCACTAAAACTATGGCAGCTATATGATATAGTCATCCGATTTTGATAAATAAAAAGAAGACTCTGTGCAAAATTTCAGCTCGATAGCATTAAAACTGAGAGACTAGTTCGCGTAGAAACAGACAGACGGACAGACGGACGGACGGACAGACGGAATTGAGCTCAGCTCGTCGTCCTGATCAAGAATATATATAGTTTATGTGGTCGGAAATGAATATTTCTATGCGTTACAAACTTCTGGGCAAAATTAATATACACTTTTCAAGTGTCTAAAAAGAACTTTTGTTGTATAGGGATCACTAAATTCCTTCAACCAACTCTTAATGAATCCAAGTACACTATTCGCCTTATTAACTATACAGGATATGTGATCATTAAAGCTTAATTTGCAATCAAAAATAACTCCAAGATCAACTACAGTTGATATTCGTTGCAAGGGTTCATTGCCAATCGAAGGTTTCCAAAAAAGAAAAGGGGAGGGAAATCCAATACGATCAAGCTTAAGGAGGAGGAGATCATGGTTCACGGAGTCAAAAGCCTTACTGAAGTCAGTGTAGATGACATCAGTTTGGCATTTCATAAGGAATCCATCGTTAACTAATGATGTGAATTCAAGCAAATTGGTCGTAGTGGACCGACTCTTTACAAATCCATGCTGAAAAAGGAGACACAAAACCGATTTGCAATGCTGCGTAGAGGTTATAATTTCTTCGAACATCTTAGGAATAGCAGATAATTTGGCGATACCTCTATATTGGAAATATCTGATTTTCCACCCTTTTGTGAAGAGGAATAATGAAGGATTCTTTCCAAAGATTTGGAAAAATAGTAGAGTCGAGCGATAGATTAAAAAGCTTTAGTAAAGGTTTTGCATAAAGAATTACAACACTCTCTGAGGACACAACTAGGGATGTTGTCAGGTCCAGGAGAATATGAAGACTTTAGAGATTTCAAATATGAAAGTAGAGAAGATTCAGTAATTATGGGAGCATTTAAAGAGTTTGACGAAGAAATGTCATAAGGATAAGATATGTTATTAAAAGGGACAAAGGAGTAAGTTGATTGAAAAAGTCAGCGAATAAGTCCACGGCAGCGGAATCGTTGCTAGCCTTTTGGTTATGTAAAAGAATAAAGAAGGTAAAGTCGAAGTTTTACGCTTAGAGTTAACAAATTTGTAAAATTGTTTAGGGTCTTGTGAGAATTGAATTTTACAGCGAGCAAGATAATTATTATAGCATTGAGAATTAAAAAGGGTAAAGTTTGACTTGGCTATCGAGTATTTAGAAAAGTCAAGATTAGAACCAGTTTTTTTATACTTTTTAAAACATCTAGACTTAATATTTTTTAAATTAGAAAGCTTAGGACAGTACCAAGGGGGTTGAAGAGACTCAGAAGAAGCAACACTATTTGTAACAGAAATATCAAAGAGAGAGTTAATAGAGTCATAAAAAAAGGTAACAGCGACTTCAATGTCAACTGCATTGTATAAAGGAGACCAATCTTTTGAACAAATAAGTTGATTAAGCAGGGTAAAATTGGCTTTACGGAAGCAACGACGATGTTTTACTGATGTCATTGAAGATGAAGGGGTAAATCCAGGATTTGTTAGAGATATTTCGAATGTAGGATGGTAAGAATCCTCGGGTAGTGTTAGGGGGGAAGACCTAGAGACAACAGCATTAGAACTGTCAGTGACAAAAACAAGATCTAACAATTTGTTTAAATGATTTGGAACTGAGTTTATTTGAAACAAAGACAGATCAAGCAAACAATCTAAAAAATCATGTTGTGCAGATGGTACAAGATAAGTTGACCCATTAAGATTTGACCATGCGATATTTGGCAAGTTAAAATCACCAACAACAACCATATAATCAATGTCTCGTAATTGAGTAAAAACATATTTTATGCAATTTATATGGTGCATATATACTTGAATGTCGGAAGAAGGAGGGATATAAGAACAAGAAATGAATACAGAGAAGGAATTAAAAATTACCTTAATGGCAACAAATTCAACATCGTCAGGCACAATTACAGAAATGCATCCCGACCGAAGGTTAGATTTTACTGCTATCATAACACCTCCACCTCGGCGGGCCTTTCGATCACGACGGTAAACAATATAATTATTGGACAATATTTCACAATCAGAAACGGAGGGATTTAACCAGGTCTCTGAAAATGAAATAATGTCAAAATGAAATGATGCGCTATTCAAAAATAAAGAGATAAGTTTGGACAAAAGACCCCTAACATTTTGATAGACGATACTAAGATATATGCTTCCACACCGTTCTGGAAAAATTTATCAAAATCGGATCACTATAGCATATAGCTGCCATAGAAACGGTCGGTCAAAAAACTAGTTCTAGTGAAAAAAAACTTTTTTGTTTTCCATCGTAGCGTCACTTATATTGGTATATGTTAGTTTTATATGCTTTCACATAATACAGTAAAAATTAATCAAAATCGGATGACTATATTATATAGCTGCCATAGAAACGGTCGGTCAAAAAACTAGTGCTAGTGAGAAAAACTTTTTTGTTTTCGTCCCCAATCTTCGTAGATATTAGTAATATATGCTTTCACATAATTTTGAAAAAAATTATCAAAATCGGATGACTATAGCATAAAGCTGCCATAGGACCGATCGGTAGGAAAATGTGTTTTTAACAAGAAAAGTTTTTTTTATGGTATCAAATTTTATTATCAAATGATTTAAAATTTTAAATATCTATATCTATATCCTATTTATATTTTACAGGTTAAATCAGTTGGAGTAAAGTTTTTCAAGTGTATTAAAACTTCGGCACAGTTGAAGTTAGCTTTTCCTTCTCGTTTTTAACTTATTTTCGTTCAGAACTTATCGCACTTATTGTCGACTTATGATTTCAGATTTTAGACTTATGGACTTGATTATGTTTTATTAACATTCACCATAATTTTTCCGATTTACGTTCAGACAACTCCATATACATTCACTTGCACAAGAACAATTTTGGGGCCATAAATTTTGATTTTAAGTAATTTTTCTATGTTTGTACTTAATTTGAAATTTCCCATAGGTTGCCCTGTCACTGCCATTTGAGGTTGGGGGCGTAAAGGCGTGATCTGGCCAAAAAAAAAATTCCATAGAGGATTTTCCCGCACAACACTTTGTACTGCTATCTTAACACTTTTTTTTGGGGTTGGCTAGAGACATTTGTTAGCCAAAATTGAATTATTCGTTGAATTGAACTGCTGCTACTGCTTTCATTCCACTCCTGACGACATATAACACTAGACTAGTTAAGCTCTTAGAGTCATCTTCACCATCTGCTGCAGCATGCTCTTTTTGTCTATGTATTCGTGTAAAGAGCGCAAGACTAGTCCACTTGCCTATATATAAAACAGCTTATTCTGAGGTGCCAGCTCTGGAGAAAGAATAGAAGTAAACCTCCCCAAATGGCAAAGGCGATTGTTAAAACCAATTTCTGGCAATAATTTAGCCAAGTTAAATATTAACCCTTGGAATGGCACCTCGAAATAATTCGCCAGGTGATTTTAGCGGTGAATAGAGATACACAGAGAAAAATATTGATATGAAATGGCAGTCATTTCCACATTTTCATATCAATTTTACTCCGATGACAAAGATTAACTTGATATGATAAAAAATATCAATACGTTCTTTTCTATAAAAAAAAAACGAGAAGGCAAAGCTAACTTCGACTGTGCCGAAGTTTTAATACACTTGAAAAACTTTACTCCAACTGATTAACTGGAAAATATATATATGAGGATATAGATATCAGATATTTAAAATTTTAAATCATTGATAATAGAAATTTTATTTTCTTGTATTTCCGACCGATCGTTCCTAGGCAGTTATTTATGCTATAGTGCTCCGATTTTGAGTAGATTTTTCCAGAATTATTGAAAGCATATAAAACTAATACATACCAAGATTGGGATCGCTACGATGAAAAAACAAAAAGTTTTTCTCACTAAATAATTTTGACCGATCTGTTCCTATGGCAGCTATAGGATATAGTCATCATTTTGATAAATTTTCTCTGGAAATTGTGTGGAAACATATAAAACAAATATATACTACGAATGGTGACGCTACGATGAAAACAAAAAAGTTTTTCCTCACAGAACATATTTTTCGACCGATCGTTCCTATGGCAGCTATACGCTATAATGATTCGATTTTGATAAATTTTTCCAGAATTATGTGAAGCATATAAAACTAACTACACCAAGATTTGTGACGCTACCGATGGAAAACAAAAAAGTTTTTCGAACTAGAAATTGTTCTTAACCGATCGTTCTTGCTAAAATATATAGTATCATGTACTATTAGTTGCATGCAGAAAGAAGACTCTGTAGCAAAATTTCAGCTCGATAGCTTTAAAACTGAGGGACTAGTTCGCTTTGCGGACAAGCGAAATGAACACTTGTCGTCCTATGATAATTTCGGAAATAATTTTTCTTGCGTTCCAAACTTCTGGGCAAAATTAATTCACTTTTCAAATAACATCGACTTGTCTGGGGATCGAACTTAGACCTTGCTTGTCGTCTCAACGTCCACCAAGGCACACATTGTGGGAAGACGTCTAAAAACTCTCTATATTAATTATGAAAAAATTGATATTTTTAAAAGATCATTTTAACCAGCGAAGATTAAATTGATCTTGAGCTTTTTTTTCGCTGTGTACCTCTTTTGTTCAACTTCGACTTGACACCAACTGGATTAAGACGAGAATAGAACTACTTTTTGTTAACTGAATTTCTACTGTACTCACAAGTGTCAACTATAAACCAGATATAAATTATTTCAGGATACATTTTTACTTTTATTTTGTCACTTAACCCTCTAGTGCCCAAATTTTTTTCCCCATGAAAAAAATATTTTTGGAGTTCATTATGTCTTAAAAGTAAATGTTTGTTCTGAAAAAGTTTACTTTTGCACGGATCGAGTTTTATAGGACTAAAACCTTGGACCGACTAGAGGCGGCTTTGGGAAAGTAGGCCAAAAAAAATTTCAGTACAAAATTTTGTTGTTTACACGTTTTATTATAAAGAAAATAAAGTAAGTCTTATAAATCAAAAAACATAACAATTCAAACTAAAGTGACTTAAATTTAGAAAACTTCAAAATATTTGTGGACTAAAAGTTCGTATACTTATTTGTGATGACAATCGTAGAAACAGTCTTTTTTGCTGGGAAAGGCACAGGTTTATATTACATTTACGGCATACAAGTGCAACCAGGAAGCTTACAGGTTTTTTTGCCAGCGCGTGACAAAAACATCGGAAAATGCTCGACGCCATCATAACGTACATCATTATACGGATTGAAAGTTTGGTGCCGCACCGAGATCTGGTGTACCAGTATAAACAACTTTGATTGTGTGGTTTGTCTGGTAAATATTGTCGAAGAAAGGTCTTCATCTTCGTTGCACAGGTGTTGGCTTATTGAAACTGACTGAAACTTCTCATTGAAGTGATTCACGATAGGCCGTACTTTGTATAAAGGATCGTGGTTGGCAGAATCCTTGGAGGGCAACTTACTATTATCGTTGAAATGCAAATTACTTCGTATTTTTTCAAAGCGATTTTTTCACATTGTCTTCTGAACTGTGTCAAGCGCGTTCTCCCCTCAATGTAAACGCACATTTGACAACTGACAAACTGACATAAAAAATAAAGTGCCAACAAATTTTCGAATTTCCAAATTCGTTGTTGAAAACGAAGTATTGACTTTTTTTTGGGCAACATACAAATTTGTTTGCTGGGTAATATGCTCAATAATAGCATCATCCAAAAAGTATTGAAAACACTTGAATGGCGTATCAAGCTCTCTAAGAACTCCAGGAATTCGAAGATTTATCCATGACTACGATCTCGGTTCTTCTTCCTCTCATGCAAATTATGGCCAAATACCCAGGCTAACAGCGTCCCAAATCAAGGCTGAACTCAGGGTTCGCCAATAGATAACTTGCTTAAATTGACTCGGAATAAGGTGTTTTCTTTTATATTTTTCCTTAGATCAGCTACCGTCGCCTGTTTAAACCCACTCGCAAAACTTGCACTTGTTTCGAACAAAAACGAGAGCGTAAGTTAAAGTCGGCCCTGCTCGACTTCGATATACCCGTTACTCAGGGTAAGGTTGCCATTTGTGAGGAGGTAGAATTTTCAAATTGCGGGGCGGGAACTTTACTATCGTTCATCTGATCGTAAAATGATGTATGGCGGATCGATAGGTAATGATGATTAAAATATATGTCTAGAAGGTTCGAACAATCTATTTTCAAAATTGTGGGAGATATGAGGTTTTTTCATATTGCGGGGGAGTGGCAAAAATTTGAAACAAACTTGATCTGCGTGCAGAAGATACAAGTCTACACTGAAAATATGGTAACTCTAGCTCTTATAGTTCCTGAGATCTAGGTGTTCATACAGACGGACGGACAGACAGACAGACGGACAGACGGACAGACAGACAGACGGACATGTCTATATCGACTCGGCTATTGGTGCTGATCAAAGAATATATATACTTTATGGGGGTCGGAGATGCTTCTTTATGCCTGTTACATACATTTGCACGAACTTAGTATACCCTTTTTACTCTGCGGGTATAAAAGTGACGGAACCTTACTTGTCAAAATTGTCGGAGTTTAAGGCACGAATTCAACTGCTCAAGGGCACGATCAAAAAGGAAAAGATCGACAGCGACGCCTGAATTCGAAAAAGAAACCTTTCAGTATACTGTGGTGAATCCGTGTGGCCATCTTAGAAGGATCGAAGCTACACAGAAAAAACGAGCGTAAGTTGAAGTCGGCCCTACTCGACTTTGTTACACCGTTACTCAGGGTAAGGTTTATTTAAGAATATTTTATTAGATCACAACATGCCCAAATTGTGGGAGATATGAGGTTTTTTCCAAATTGCGGGGTGGCAACTCTAGTATAGCTCATCTGATCGGGAAATTATGTATGGCGGATCGATAAGTAATAATGATTAAAATATATGTCTAGAAGGTTCTAACAATCTATTTTCAAAATTGTGGGAGATATGAGGTATTTTCCAAATTGCGGGGGCGGAAACTTTTATAGCGTTCATCTGATCAATTAATGATGTATGGCGGAACGATAAGTAATAATGATTAAAATATATGTCTATAGGGTCGAATAATCTATTTTCAAAATTGTTGGAGATATGAGGTATTTTTCAAATTGCGGGGGCGGCAACTCTGCTATTGTTCATCTGATCGGAAAATGATGTATGGCGGATCGATAGGTAATGATGATTAAAATATATGTCTAGAAGGTCCGAACAATCTATTTTCAAAACTGTGGGAGATATAAGGTTTTTTTTAATTGCGGGGGGCGGGAGGGGCGTGGCAAAAATTTGAAACAAACTTGATCTGCGTGAAGACAATACAAGTCTACACTGAAAAAATTGTAGCTCTAGCTCTTATAGTCTCTGAGATCTAGGTGTTCATACAGACAGACGGACAGACGGACGGACGGACGGACGGACAGACGGACAGGTCTATATCGACTCGGCTATTGATGCTGATCAAGAATATATATACTTTATGGGGTCGGAGATGCTTCCTTCTCCCTGTTACATACATTTGCACGAACTTAGTATACCCTTTTTACTCTACGAGTAACGGGTATAAAAAGATCCATTGGAATGGATATGGCCATATCCTTATTTTTGGATATTGAAATGCATATCATATTTTTCAGCTCCATTGGATGAATAACTAAGATCAATTTAACATTATTTAAACTCAAATGGATGATAAAAATGGATATGGACATATCCAGTCCAAATGGATATGAAAAATATCCAATGGATTATCAAAAAATATCCTTTTTTTTTCTGTGTAGCAGCTAATTTTTGCTCTTGGCCTTTGCCTAGCTTTCTCTATTCAACGACAGCTAGATGGCGCTTTATATTTACGATATTCGGAAAATCAAAATTGTATTTAACAAAAAAATTAAAACAGATACAAGCGTTACAAATTGACCCCATTTAAATCAGACTTGGGGGCTCAAGAGCACGAGTCTGATAAACTAAGCTTGAATCGGCTTTTGCCTCATATCTTTCGCATGATAACGACCAATAATTCGACCCTGGAGATCCTCCAATTCATAATATGAGTTACCCAGTTTTTTCCGAACTCGGGCTTTGACAAATGCAGGCCCTAATTTGGAACCATATATCCAGCGAAAAAGTTACTCTGCTTAAAGTTCCTCCTGTATATCTCTTGACCAACCTTAAACGATATTTCTCTTGAACGAGTATTATAAGTACGTTCATTTTTCTCGTTCTGTGTCTTCATTACTTTACAAGCCTTACTGCGAATTAAATCAAGAGAATCTTCTCGATTGAATACAACTGCTTTATACTCCAGCAATCTCAATGCCCTTAGTAATTTGTAGGTCAACCCCGAGGTTATAAGATTTTGGCCGAATACCATATAATATGGAGTGGTGGCAATGCCAGAGTGGATAGCTGACCTTATGGAACAGCATGCGTGAGGCACTGAAAGTATTCGGGCGATGATGGCTCAGGGGTTAAGACTGTTGCCTAGAAATACCGAGGTCGTGGGTTCGAATCCTATAGCAAGCTAAGATTTTTTTTAATTTTTTTTTTTTATTTGTGGTGTTTTAAACCATTTATTTTATTTTTAAAATCTTTTTTGACCTAAATCGATTTTGTGGCCCTTTTTGATGCAAATTAAAAGGCAAAACAAATATTGTGCACACGCCACAACAGCAACGCCGAATTTGTCCGGGCTGCCGCACACTCACTGCATCACCCACTGCATTACCTGCCGTTAACGACGTGACTAACGAAAAGTGATGCATGGATTCGTTAGGCAGAGTAGTCACTTGACCCCAGCAGAACTACAGGGTTATGTAACATTTGGCTGCGCCTCACGCGTGAGGGTCGATAGCCGAATGCGCTAAGATGCTGTCGTTCGCATTCAAACTACCCAAAGTTGAGAGTTCAAATACCAGACAAGTCAAACAAAAAATTACAAAGTTAATTTTTTCTCATTCAGATCCTCAGTCACCACTGCAGTAACTCCTTTCCACCGGTCAGATCGCTAACGGCTGGTGGTTAGCCTTATACCGCTCGGTGAATTTGGCGGACATGTCCATACAAAATTCGTTAGCAAATTACATGGCGGGTGGTTAGGTCGGTATCCGGTCCTCATTACGAAGAGTTAGCGGAATCACTAGGTTTGCACCAGTGCAGCCGAACTACAGGGAAATGCTGTTTAAGTTCTCATCCCAGTCTTTTTGGCCCTCGTATACGCACGCATACATTGTGTATGTTGTATTGTAGCCCTACCTGGTCTACTCTTATGTAGGATCGAATTGCAGTGATGATTGTGCAATTCACGCGTTCTAAAGCGTTCGCCTGAGGCGAGTAAACAGCTGTTAATGTATGGGAAATTTGGTATTGACGGAGCAGTTTTTGAAACGCCTTTGCCCTAAAATGTGAGCCATTGTCCGAAACTATGGTTTCGGGAGCTGCAAACGTATGAAAGAGTTCAGTCTGCAAATACTTTATGACCACATCGGCTGATAATTTTTTCACTGCTTTGAGGAACACGAACTTAGAATAGTGGTCCAGATCGATAAAAATGCCAATATGCCCACTACTACACGGACCGAGAAACTCGATAAATAGCCTTTGGAAAAATCTTTGGGACTTAGGTGGCTTTCCAATCGGTGCTCGAAGAACTATTTTCGGAGCCTTGTTATATGCGAAGCTAAGGAATTATTGTGAGCATTCTTTAAAACATCTGCAACCAAATCTTTCGGGACCCATAATTTACAAGCAAATGTATTATGTAATTGATCTCCCTGGACATGATCTGACCGACGATATACCAAGTTATCTACAACTTTGACATCAGGTAGCTTGTCGCTATTAGCCTTAACGCGTTCCATAAGCTCTGTATATTCTTCCGACTTGAAATGTTTAGACTCCAAATCGACTAATAATCCGTTGCTAGCATCTTAGCCAGCATCTATTTCGCCCTCATTTACCCTGGACAACGCATCAGGACCACATTATTTTTGCCACTACGATGCTCAATCTTGAATCGAAATCCTTGAAGCTTTAATGCCCAAAAAGCAAGACGAGAGTGCAAATCAGGTTGAGATACTAGCCACTTTAAGGACGCATAATCCGTAATCACCGATAAATCATGCCCCTCCACATATGCTCGAAAGCTTTTTATGCACACTAACGCTGCCAGACACTCTTGTTCCTTCACAGAATAATTTGTTTGTGCCTTGTTAAGTTTCTTGGACACAAAAGTTATGGGATATTCATCTCCATCATCCGTCTTCTGTACCAATGCTCCCCCTACACATGTTTTAGTAGCGTCGCAGTGTATATAAAATCGGGACTGCGAAGTACTGTTGCAGAGCAATGCATTAATTTAAGCTTTTCGAAAGATTGTTCACCTTCTGGAGTCATGAGAAATTTTTGTCGAGGTTTTAATAAGTCGGTGAGTGGAGCAGATATTGAAGCAAAATTACTTATAAATTTTCTATACAACCGAACCATTCCGAGAAAACTCTTAAGTGCCTTGATCTTATATGACTTGCTACTTGATCTAAAACCGACAACAGCTATCCGATACTATTAAGAGGTCATCTAAATAAACAAATACCTCGTTTCTGAGACCAGCGGGAATGACTCTATCCATTAACCGAGTCATAAAAGCACTTGCATTGGTCAGACCAAACGGCATGACCTTATATTGATACAGAGGCCGACAGGGTATACTGAATGCTGTCTTGTCCCGAGCCGACGGATCTAAAGGGATTTGCCAATAGGCATATTTTAGATCCAAACTTGAAATGTACATGGCTTGCGGCAATCGACTCAATATTCCATAAATTTGCGGAAGAGGATAGGCATCCTTTCGAGTCTCAGCATTTACTCTTCTGCTGTCCAAACTGAGACGGATTTTGCCAGATTTTTGGACCAAAACTACAAGGGAAGACAACCATGCACTCTCAGACTCTTCGATAACTCCTTATTTAAGCATACGATCCACTCCTGACTGAGGGAAGAAATTATGTCTAAATCGATATCCGTAACCTGATTTTGATTCTTTACAGCAGTTTTAAATCAACCTACAATCTCTTGCTTACTTCCATCCGCTGTACATGAATCGCTCCCAACTCTTTTAAATGGCATTCTTTCGTGAATTATTTGTTTGGCTAGCTGACCACCAATACAACTCATGGCGGCTCCAGTATCCATTAGACCAAGAACGACTCGATCAAGTAGGCGAACTTCCGCATATAGGCGTTTATAATTTTTCTTTTCTCGAATGGCATTTATCGTTTTTGCTGCTCGCCAGAAGGATCTCATACGATTGGCACTGCGAGAAAAGATTTGCGTAAAACTGCGCCATCTGAAATGGATTGGTTGGATAATTCAGTTTCAAGTTCTGAAAAATCTAAGTTAACGGCGATTTCTACAAATTTTTATCAAAATTTGGGCAAATTATTTGACTGTGGGACCTTAGCTTAAATCTTACATACACAAAAATGACATTAAAATTTTGGGAAAACATACCCCCCACTACCGAAAAGCTACACATACCAAAATATGAAAAACATGACTTTTAAATATAAAACGAGAAGGCAAAGCTAACTTCGACTGTGCCGAAGTTTTAATACACTTGAAAAACTTTACTCAAACTGATTTAACCGGTAAAATATATATAGAATATAGATATCAGATATTTAAAATTTCTAAAACATTGATAATAAAAATTTGATACCATAAAAAAAAACTTTTCTTAGTAAAACACATTTTTCGACCGATCGGTCCTATGGCAGCTATATGCTATAGTCATCCGATTTTGATAAAATCTTCCAGAATTGTGTTGACGCATATAAAACTAATCTATACCAAGATTGGTGACGCTACGATGGAAAATAAAAAAGTTTTTCCCACTAGAACTAGTTTTTCGACTAACAGTTTATATGGCAGCTATATGCTATATTCATCCGATTTTGATAAATTTTTTCCACAAATATGTAAAATCATCTAAAACTAATATATACCAATATTGGTGACGCTACAATGGATAATAAAAAAAGTTTTTCTCACTAAGACTTATTTTTTGACCGATCGTTCCTGGCAGCTATAAGATATAGTCATCCGATCTGGCCGGATCCGACATATTAGTTGAGTGCAGCAAAAAGTGTGCAAAATTTCAGCTCGTTAGCTTTAAAACTGAGAGACTAGTTCGCGTAGAAACAGACAGACAGACAGACGGACAGACAGACGGACAGACAGACAGACAGACGGACAGACAGACAGACAGACGGACGGACGGACAAGCGGAAATGAACTCAGCAGGTCGTCCTGATCAATAATATATATAGTTTATGGGGTCGGAAATGAATATTTCTATGCGTTACAAACTTCTGGGCAAAATTAATATACACTTTTCAAGTGTATAAATATCTTTATCAAAAGTTGCAAAATGAGCGGAAAACTTTTTTAAACTCTTTTCGATCAGCCGCAATCTTTTATTCAAAGCTCAACATAACAAAATAGTTAAACAAAAAGAATTTGTTTATTTCAGTCAGATTCAAACCCATTTTGAAAATAATTATAATCACTTTTATTAAAAAATCAACACAACTGCGTGAAAATGTCTGAGGTCTATATACACTTTTCTGGTCCCAACAAACTTGTGAGATGGTTTTTAGGGAGGCCTAGCTAGGGCCACCGGACGGGTCGCAGGTTGCGGATAGCGAACGGCCTCAACTCGAGGTTAGCTGCGAATAAGAGGGTCTCCCCCACGAATAAGCAGTCCCGGACAGCCAGCGGGTGATACACCGCAGTACACCGACGAGACGCTTGTGTTGCCGCCTCTCACAAATAGCCTCACACAAACCCAATTCCCACACAATACCTACCCCCATCCCCTCCCTTACATCTCATCCCGGGCCGGACTAAGGTGTCAATCGGACCGTGCCGAGAGTCAGCCAGGCTGGAGGCCCGGGTAACAAATAGTCCAGTCTCAAACGGTGTGCTCAGGCAAGTGGCGACCGCCTGTTCTAAGAAGCCTTGCTACCGGTGGGCCTCGGCCGGTGGTCGACCTTCAATAAGCCCCAGAAACGGACCTTCAAGCATGAAGAAAAGAAATTCCCCATTAAAATCCAGCAGGACATCACTGCAACAGCTGTCGCGAGGCAGTTCGAAGAGAGGCAGAGGGACCGGGAGCGTCCGAGCCTCGTAAGAGACGCGAAAGGCGCACCAATGCGCAAAGCCCCGAAACGGGGTCCCTACCGAGCTCCCTGCGGTAGGGGAAGAATAATGGGACGAAGAGGGCACATCCCCTCCCCCAACGGCTAATCGGCCTCCCTCTGGAGGACAGCGGCCACCTCCCTCTGGGGAAGCTCGCCCCAAGGAGGCCTTCCTGCCTCCAAGAGGACAGCCAGGCGGCCTGGATGACCCCAATCGCCGAGGTCTGAGCGGCTCGAGGGTTAAATGGTACTTGCGGTACCTGAGCAATGGCCACGCACCGGAAGTCGCTCTCCGGAAGGCCAAGGAGCCGAGACCCGGAGCACAGGGAGAGCAGCACCGCACCCCCGCTCCGAAGAGAGGCAGCAGTAGCCTTACGCCACCAACGGCCACGCCGAAACGCCAATGCACGACGGCGACGTAGAAAGACGTATCGGCAAGCCCTCTCCGACAGGCATCAGCCCCAGAGGGTGACCTGGGCGACGGACCCAGTACGTCCAAGGCCGCGGCACAGGCGAGAAGCAGACTCGCTAGCTTAGAGCGCCCATCCTCGGTGCTCATTCCACCCCAAGCAACACTTGCAGAAGTTGTGAAAAAGGTGAGGGTAGCGGTAGTACCTGAGGATTACCCTCAGGTAAGCCTCAGTCATGAGGAATTATCTGCACTCGAGGATGCGATCCTGGAGGAAGTCTTCCTAGCATGCTGGGATACGCCCATCAGCTTCGCGGGAATTAATCGACTGCAACGATGAGACGACCGCGGAGTGGCTGATGAGTAGCGTGTCTAGGTTGACAGCATGGAAGGGCGTGAACCTTCTTGGTAAGATGGGAGAGAGTATCCCCTAACCCCATTACATTACCATCTTCCTTCCAAGGAGTGCTACAAAGGCTAGCGAGTGGATCCTCACACTACTGAGGAACCAGAATAAGGTGGTGACGGACACGTGGAAAATCGTGTCACGGAAGGACCAAGGAGGCGGGGCCCTCGTGTCCATTGGCATTGACGAAGGCTCAATGCAGACCATCGTCTCCATGGGCCATCAGCTAAATTCGTCCGGTACGCGGCACGGTCTTAAGAAGACCGCAAAGGACGCTGATCGGGCCCATGGACGAGACACCGAGGCAGGACGCCCTGCTGAAGCGGAGAGAAGCGAGCCTCCGGGCGAGGAACCCCTCACTGAGACGGAGGATGTTGCTGAGGCCCTGGCAGAATACTGCAGGAGCAAAAGCCTACCGCTTGTGGTCGGGTGCGACGCAAATGCCCATCACGTCGCATGGGGAAGCTCCGACGTGAACGATCGAGGTGAGTGTTTGCTAGAATTTATATCCAGACAGGACGTGGAAATTTGTAATGTCGGCACTGTCCCGACATTTGTAACTCGAGTAAGACAAGAGGTCCTTGACCTCACCTTCTCAAGTAGGTCACTAAAGCCTTATATAAAGGGCTGGCAAGTCTCCCTAGAACAATCTATGTCAGATCACAGATTGATACACTTTAGGATAGACATGAACACACAACGAAGTATCCTAGCAGAAACCCCCTGTAAAACAAATTGGGAAGCTTCAATTCTGAACTAGGAAATAATATACCTAGGATACGGTTACCGAAACATCCCCTAGAACTAGAAATAGCCGTCAATGAGACGAACAAATGCATAATCGATGCCTATGAAGAGAATTGTCCTCTCAGTAGGGCAAGAAAGAAAACGATGCTCCATGGTGGAATCCAATCTTGGAGAAACTCAGGAAGAACACCCGCATACTCTTTAACGAAGCTAAAAGGAATGGGGCCTGGGAAACGTACAAGCATAGCCTAACACTATATAATAGCGAAATTAGGAAAGCAAAAAGAGAAAATTACAGGAAATTTTGCGAGTCTATTCAAGACACGAAAGAAGGGCAAGGCTCCATAGAGCCCTATCCAAGAAAAGCCCAGACGGAAACATCTCGCTTAAAAAGGGCAACGACACCTACACAGCGAGCGAAGAGGAGAGAGTACGCTTTCTGTTCGACACCCACTTCCGGGAAACATCCCCGTGGAGATATCTGGTGTCGATCAGGAGAGTTATTCTTACCCTAATAGGTCAGACTGGGCAGTAGCCAAGAGTATAGTAACCGTAGGAAGACTTGAATGGGCAATTGGAACCTTCCAGCCCTTCAAATCACCTGGGCCAGATAACATATATCCAGCATTTCTGCAGGAGGGGAAGGACATACTCCTACCACCTCTAAGGAAAATCATGATAAGTAGCCTTGCAACTGGGTATATCCCACGCGCATGGCGCAGAGCCAGGGTAGTCTTCATCCCCAAAGTAGGGAAGAAAGATATTACTAATCCCAAGTCCTTCAGACCCATCAGCTTAACATCGTTCTTATTGAAAACGATTGAAAAGCTAGTGGATAATAGTATAAGACAAACGCTGCTGAAGGAGACACCCCTCCAACCAACACAGCATGCGTATAGAGCAGGCCGATCAACAGATACGGCACTTTATCACCTCGGGAAGATCCTCGAGAAAACCATAGAAGACAAGGAAGTAGCTTTGTGCGCCTTCTTAGACATTGAGGGAGCATTTGACAACACATCCCATAGTGCTGTCAAGAACGCCCTCATAAGAAGGGGAATAAACCCTACAATAGGCAGATGGATCGAATCACTTCTACGGTGCAGGGAAGCCTCTGTGGTGAAGAGGGAAAGTCCATCACAGTAACCACAACAAGAGGATGCCCCCAGGGAGGAGTACTCTCCCCTCTGTTGTGGAGCCTACTGGTAGATGAACTCTTACAAAGACTCTCGTCCGAGGGCATAACATGTCAGGGATACGCCGATGACATAATTATAATAGCGAGAGGAAAATATGAAGAAACCCTGTGTGACATAATTCAGAGGGGACTGAACGTGACGTTAGACTGGTGCAAGGAGGTTGGACTCAACCTTAACCCTAGCAAAACCATTATAGTACCGTTCACTCGTAGATACAAACTTAGCAGAATGAGACCAATACGCCTATCTGGCTGCCTCATTACACCAGAGAAAGAGGTCAAATATCTCGGAGTTGTCTTCGACAATAAAGTGAGATTTGACAAACACATGGAGAATACACTAAGCAAATGTACGAGAGCACTATATACATGCAGGAGCATAGCCGGAAAATCATGGGGCATGGCCCCACAGATACTCCGATGGCTATACCTCATGATAGTGCGACCGATGCTTACGTACGGAGCTGTCGTGTGGGGAGATAGAGCAAATCTGCTCACGGTAAGGTCGCAACTGCAAAAACTGCAGAGAAATGCGCACCTGTCCGACAGCGGCCCTAGAAGTTCTGATGGAGCTAACACCATCACACCATTGGCTGCTAAGACTGACAGCAGAGGGAGTAGGCAGGAATTGCATAGTTAGCTTAAGAGACTCTGAGGAATTGCAGAAGGAAATCCCTATAATTCTCCAACCCAGAGATGAAATGGTAGCAGAATTTCACTTCGACAGGAACTTCACTGTTCATAAAAGTAATAAGAAAGACTGGATATCACTAGAAGAAACATACAAAATGGAACCACGCACAATTCAGTGGTATACAGATGGGTCTCTAACTCCCCCAAGGCGCTGGACTTGGGGTATTTGGACCGAGAACGAAAAGATTCGAAGCAATGGGAGGAATTCACAAGCATATTTCAAGCCGAAGTATGTGCCATCTCCCGTTGTGCAGACCTGAATATGGGAAAGAACTACCATAATAGACAAATAGCCTTCATCTCGGATAGCCAGGCAGCACTTAACGCGCTCAAGTAACCTCAAAGTTCGACCAACTAGGTAGGAGCAACAACCTATCCCTACGCGTGGATACCGGGACACAACAACACTTCCGGAAATGAAATAGCGGATGACTAGCGCCAGGAGCTACAAAATGAAGGACCAGAACCACTTGCGGCTAGCAGTGACTTTTTTAGGGAGGGGGGAGAGGGAAGAAAAACCACGGGGGGGAACGGGGGGGTGGGACAAGCAAAACATTAATCGTGAACCACGATAACAGAAGGTTTCAAAAACTAATCCAACTAGGAAAGAATGCACTCAGGATCCTGACAGGGCTCTACACAGGACACTGCAAACTACGGAGTCACCTCTATAGGTTGGGGATAACTAACACCCAACTTTGCAGATTCTGTGAAGAGAAAGACGAATCCGCTGAACATATAATAGCACAATGCGATGCTTTGGCAAGGCGAAGATTTAACAGTCTTGGGAAACACACCTACATCCCAACGGTATTAGAAACCTAGACCCCACTAAAATCCTGGCATTCGTACAGGATATAGGGCTGCTAGGGGAGTTGTAAACTCAGCAGGGGGCACAATAGATCATTACTGGTCGCAGTGCACTATATCCCCAACGACAAACTAAACTATATACACTTTTCGACCGATTAGCTTCAAACTCGTTTTCAAAATCACATTCATAAATATGAAGTACATGACATTTAAATGTTGGAAAATCTACCTGCAAAGTCAAAAAGCGGGTGGGAAAACGATGGTATGAAACATTTTTTATATCATCTGATCAAATTCAAACTTAATTTCAAAGCTCTACAAAAACAAATATTTCCAAGACGATAAACTGGTAATAAAAAAAATTGTTTAATTTTATGTCCAAGTCAGAACCCAGTTTCAGACTTTTTGCAGGGTAGTTTTCCAAAATATAGATAAGCAATCGAATGTGACCATACAAAAAATATTTATGGAAAAAATGCGGTAAACAGAATGCCATATCGTCCTCACACGATTTGGTCATATGCGACTGCTTTATCCTAGCAATTTGCCATATCGTCTGAGTCCGCCTTTATAACTGTGTTATGTACACTCAGAGAAAAAATCGAGCAGATCGTGCTTGATATCAAGCAGATTTCGTATCAGAAGTTCGGCGTTTTCTTGGATTCAAGAAGAAAATACTGAAATCAAGCATGAATTTTCAAGCCCGATTTTTTTTTTTTTTGTCTCACCTCCCTTGCCACCAAAACACACAAAGTTTTCTCGATTTCAAGCAGATTTCTTCTTGAAAAGTCAAGACGACAAAAAACTAAATTGAAGCCGATTTCGTCTTGCCGAATCGTACCCGATTTCTCTGGGTGTAGGGCCGTAAAAATATTCTTGGAGCTGATCGGATGAAGAACAAAATAAGTCGCATACATCAGTTTTCCGACAATTTGCCGACGTTCAGGCGAATTCTCTATAATTGAAAATGCCGAGTTGGAATCAAACCGAATCGAATTTCGGTTCTCCGTCGTCCGAGTTACGTACGTACCGAAACTAATGTTTCGGTAAAAGGTTCTGTTTAGGTTCTAGTTTATTTCGGTATTCGGTTCCGTACCGGTACCTTGGTTTTTATTTCGGTATACCGGTAAGTACCGGTATGTACCGGTATAATTTAAAAATCCTTTAATCCGAAGATATAATAGAAATGGTAGCAACCTACACAACAAAAGTAGTTATAAAAGGAAAATTAAACATAATAAATTTTACCTCAGAAAAAATGTCCTAATAATAGAAGAGCAAGAAGATCTTTTGATATCTGATGAAATGTTAAATACACTGTTTTTAGATAACGTTACCGATCACAATTTAATCTCAGAACCGAAACTGTACCTGTAATGTTTCGGATCTTTCGGTCATTTCGGTTCCAAAATAAAGGTTCCGAAATACCGCTACGCAAAAAAATAAATAATAACGGTTTCGGTTCTGGTTCTGAGTTTCAATCGATTCTTTTCGGTATACGGTTCCGGTTCGGGTTCAGTTTTGAGAACCTGGCTGTAATAAATTTTTCAAAAATTATGAAAGCATATAAAACTATACATACCAAGATTGGGGACGCTACGATAGAAAACAAAAAGAATTTTCTCACTAGAAGTAGTTTTTTGACCGACCGTTTCTATGGGAGCTATATAATATAGACATCCGATTTCGATGAATTTTTCCTGTATCATGTGAAAGCATATAAAACTAACATACATGGAAAACAAAAAGTTTTTCTTACTAGAACTAGTTTTTTGACCGATCGTTTATATGGCAGCTATATAATATAGTCATCCGATTTTGATAAATTTTTTCACAATTATGTGGAAGCATATAAAACTAACATACACTAAGATTTGTGCCGCTACTATTTACACCTTTACCTACCTATACCTTGTATCACCGCTTAATAACGTTGTCTTAAAACCGCAGAAATTCGCTGATATGTCGTTAAAAAAACCTCATGATTATGCTATTCGATTTAAGCACATGAGGTCTAAATTTGATTTTTTTTTTTTCCAAAATTATCTACCAAGCAGGCTGTGACAAAAAGGTTGTGTTAGTTGAAGTTTCAAGTTTGTTTTCAGTTTCAGTTTTACGCTCGAATAGGAACAAGCAACAACGCATTTCTTAGTAACAAAAAAACAAATATTTGAAAATTAAAAGTATATCACAAAAATTTTAAGATAATTAATTTTTAAAGTGACTCCTCAATGGTAGGCAGCATTAGCGATATATTCTTAAAATATACCGAAAGCAACAATATTTGCGGTAAATGTTCAGTATGTAACCCTTACGCCCAAAAAATTTTTTTAAAAAAGCCTTCGATGTACCGCGAATTATCAAGAATTATCATGAAGAAACTAGTTCCCGGAAAGACGTGGTTCTTTTTTAATTGAATTTTAAAGTTGCTTTTACCCATACAAAATATATGTTGATCGCATATGCTTTAAGAATATAATTTATATTGGGTAATTAATTTCTCTGTAATTGCTGACTATTAGTGAAAATGAACGTGTGTACTGGGTGCAAGTATAATTGTACTTCCTTTTTGGAAATGAGCACAGACGAATTGCTCCAATTTTTATGGCAACATAATGTCATTCTTTTGGAAAAAATTTGTCCCAAGTGTGAAATCATGTGCAAACTTTCAATTCGTAGTCCTTCAGTGATTAATTAATTTTCTGAAGTCTTTTAAAACACACGGAGAGAGAATACATGAGATTTTCCTGGTCATTGGACGTCTTTATGATCCAACGAAGGAAAATTTAATTAATGAAGATGTCCATTTCTCGGAGGTAAGCTAATAATACACTACAGACGAAAACAAAGTGTAAGTTTGCGCCACAGGAAAAATTTTTTTTAAAAATATCGCGCGATTTTTTTTTTAAATTTTTTTTCATGCGACGCAAACCTACACTTTGTTTTCGTCTGTAGTGTATTCATCACGTCTAACAAACTACACAGGACGAAGAAGAGAGGGAAGCGGAGGACGCTCAGGAGGATTCAGAAGTAGATTCATAAGCAAGCGTATCCTGTGTGCGCGGTGTGTATGTGTTTTCTTACAGTCGTTGTCTGTCTTCGTCATTTATAAAGTTTAAAAAAACTAGATGGAAGAGGATGATGAGGAGGATTAGGAGGATGTGGAGAATTAGAAGGATGATGTGGAAGATGGAAAATGATCATGAGCGTAGCATCTGTGCTGGTGTGTATGGTAGAACTATATTTGTACGTCCTTTAACACACACATCACATTAATTTTACAGCGACCATCTCACATTGTTTACTATATGTGGACTAAGCCTTCTGGGAAAACCACAATAAAAAAACGCGCCTTGAACTTTACCTCATATTGGTGGTGTGGAAAAGAGTTCAGAAAAGTTTTATCTAATGTCACGCGTAATTTTCATTGTGGAAATCAAAATCAAATCAATTAAAATGAAGGTAAATATCAAATGCTCAGTAAATTTATATTTAAAATCAAACCAAATTTGGAAAAGCATATTCGATCAACATATTTTTTGTATGGGCAAAAACGCAAACTTTAAAATTCAATTAAAAAAGAACCATGTCTTTCCGGGAAATAGTTTCTGCACGATAATTCTTGATAATTCGCGTAAGGGTTACATACTGAACATTTACCATAGTTGCTTGTGCCCGGAATGTACAGGAGATGCTCGGACTAGCGTCAATAATCAAAAAGAGAAGATCAGGACCAAAAAACGCAAACATCAAGCGGATTCGATGAACGAAGTCGACGTAGAGTTTGTAAGATGCATTAGACAGGCCATTTCTGAAAATATGGCCTCGGTTGATATGTGGGAATCGCATACATCATTTGCGGCTGCCACTGAAGCTTTGCCACTCTGACGTCCACGAAAGAATAAACCAGACGCACGCAAGACCAAAAAGAAAACGGTGAAACGTAGTTTCAGCCAAGAAGCGTCGTGCGCCCCTCAAGTATGCTAGTAAAAAATCGCAGCCTCGACGAAAACGCTTACCCAAATTTCGACCAAGTCTAATGGATCCTGAAGGGGATGAGAAAGACAATAAAGATCAAACTGGCGCTGAAAATCCAACTAGACCTTGGTGGCAATTCTGGAACAATGGACAACAACTGGATGGATGCTTGAGTGGCAATTTTTGTTGCAGGAGCAGATCATGCAGCCCATGGGTCTACAACTTTGCCACAAAATTAGCACCATTGATTTGTGCTCCGATGTGGAGATGACAACGGAGCAGCAAAAAGCCGAAAAGGAGTGTCAGCAGCAAGAGGCCGAAAAGGAGCAACAGCAGCTGGAGGCTGAAAAATAGCAACAGTTGTTGCTGCAATCGATTGAGAAGGACATACAAGCAAAGAGTAGCGATGTAACTGTACAGGCACCAGATTCGAAATCCTAAACGATCTATTGATAAATTTTACCTTTGGACTATTACCTTTAACTATTTATTCCTAATATTTGTCCTATATTTTTAAAAAGTAATTTCCACATTTTCACATCGTTCAAAATTAAATTAAACTATAAAATGTCTCTATACGTGGGTTGATATTAAAGTTTCTGGCCTAGGTCACTTCTTGCCATTTTAGGACCAATTGGCCTCTTCCTAAAAAAAGTTTGGACTTTTATCGATAAAAGCTCCGTACAACTCTTTCATGTGTGTCCACGTTTGATATCGATTAACGATTAATCAAAAACTTACATCGGCAGAAAAATGGAATTAACTCTTGAAAATTTTCGTGTAATCATTATTCACAACTTTTGACGTCGATTATCACGACAAGAGTGTAACGATGAACTTAAATCTTTGTATGGCGATGAAGCACCATCCTACGTGGGTTGCTATTTAAGTTTCTGGCCTGGGTCACTTCTAGCCATTTTTGGACCAATTGGCCTTTTCCCAAAAAAAGTTTGGACTTTTATCGATAAAAGCTCCATACAACGCTTTCATGTGTGACCATGATTGATATCGATTAACGATTAATCAAAACTTTTCTCGGCAGAAAAATGGATTAACTCGCGCGCATTTTCATGTTTTTCACAACTTCGACGGGCCTACGCAGAGGAACGTGACTTTATCTTGTAGTCGAGAGCACCGTCCTACGTGGTGCTATTTAAGTTTTCTGCTGTCACTCATTGCTTTTAGTAACAATTGATCTTTTCCCAAAAAGGCTTACGAACAACTCCAAGGTGACCACGGAATCGTTAACGTTAAAGAACTTACCGGGAAGGATAACCGGACTCGCAATCATTTTTCACAACTCGACGCGTATCACGACAAGAGGTAACGGATTAAATGTAGGGTGAGAAGACGGAAATGGTAAGTCCGAACAGCGGGCGACGCCCGCTTGAAGACGAAGGTCGGAAGGTCGTCCAAAAACAGTCGTTGCGCCAGAAAACATTGATGCCGTGCTTGAACTGATAATTCAAGACCGTCATGCGTTATATCGTGAGATAGAGGCATCCTTGGGCATCCTCGTTGGCAAATCCAACGAAAGTCGTTCGTGGAAGAAGCACTTCGAAGCAAGGGCGGAAAAGGATGTGGCGACTGTTCCGCTTGAGCAACGTAGGACGGTCAATTCTGAGTGGTACACCACAATTTGTTTGTCTAAAGTCTTCGAAGAAATTCGAAAAACGAACAAGAGAAGACAGATCATTGTGCACCATGACAATGCGAGCTCTCACACATCAGCTCACACCAGCGCCTTTTTGACCGCCCAAAACGTCGAATTGACGGGTCATCCGCCGTACAGCTCTGACTTGGCACCCAATGACTTCTTTTTATTCGCCAGAAGATGCTGTTGAAGAGTTCAAAAACCATGTTTTTGAGGTGTCTCTAATTGGAAAAAGTGCATCGACAATTGGTTTGAGCGCATGCAAAAGTGTATAAATCTTGCTGTGAATACTTAGAAAAACAAAAAAAACATTTTTTATTATAAAATTTTTTATAAAAATTACTTTATCTAGTAGGCGTTTGTAAATCATAGTTTTGTTTTAAGCAGAAGGAAACAACTACTTAAACCTACTAGATTAGTAATTTTTATAAAAATTTTTATAATAAAAATTTATTCATAACAATTAAAAGTAATCTTTATTATAAAAATTACAAAAAATAAAATTAATTTAAATTTTTTATAAAAAAATTAGTTTTAACTGTTATTCAAAATTTTTATATAAAATTATCATTTAACTGTTAAAACAACATTTTTATTTAAAAATATATAGAATAACGATTATTTTCAAATTTTTATTTAAAAATTAGAAAATAATTGTTATTTCAAAATTTTTATCCAAAAAAGATATAACATTTACGGTCCCTGCTTTTTTTATACTTGAACAAAAATCGATTTCGATTAGCCTCAATCATTGCCCTGAATGTCAAAGCATTTTCTAGCTTCCAACTGAAATGCATTTTCAAGTCAATTGCATTTATTTGCGGTCGAACAATGGCAAATTTGACAAAGATTCTTACGACAATTTATTGCCTGTCCTTTTGAGTTGTTAGTCCCTTTCTCTCTCTCTCTCTCCCACACTCTAATGACAAAAAGTTCACACTTCCTTTAGCCCAAAAACTTTGTCCAATGGCATATGTGGCGACTGTTGTTGAACTTTTGGTCTAAATGGAGGCGCTTTTTGCTGTTGGCTTTTGCCATAGTGCTAAATATTTCAAAATAAAAGCCTAGAAAACAAAATATTACTGGCTTTTTGTAAGTGCCTATGAATATAAATACGAATGTATACATATATAAATACGTTACGGGAAACTATGCGAATTGTTGTGAGGGTATGTGATTTTTTGGTGATGTTAATCAAAATATTTGCATTGTGTTATTTAGTTACAGGAATGGTTGATCAATTTTTAAGAATTTTCAATCAATTTCAAAACATTCCATTTATTTTAATTCATGGTACCAATCATATGAAATTGTTTTAATGACCTCTTCATATCGAAGCTAAAACAGGTTGCGAATTACACTGAGTTCAAACGATACAAAAACAACCAGCAAAGTTGCCTAAAGAGTGAATAATTACACTTTCATATGGACGAGCTCCCTGCCTCAACCTTTAAAACTCCCAAAGTTACAACTTAGGCATTAGTTTTCATTTGTGATGAATATAACAACAGAACTTTGGAAAATTCCACATATCTAGAAGGTTCAAACAATCTATTTTCAAAATTGTGGGAGATATGAGGTATTTTTCAAATTGCGGGGGCGGCAACTCTACTATCGTTCATCTGATCGAAAAATGATGTATGGCTGATCGATAACTAATGATATGTCTTGAAGCTTCAAACAATCTATTTTCAAAATTGTGGGAGATATGAGGTATTTTTCAAATTGCGGGGGCGGCAACTCTACTATCGTTCATCTGATCGAAAAATGATGTATGGCTGATCGATAGGCAATAATTATTAAAATATATGTCTAGAAGCTTCAAACAATCTATTTTCAAAATTGTGGGAGATATGAGGTATTTTTCAAATTGCGGGGGTGGCAACTCTACTATAGTTCATCTGATCGAAAAATTATGTATGGCGGATCGATAGGTAATGATGATTAAGATATATGTCTAGAAGGTTTAAACAGTCCGTCTGTCCTTCTGTCCGTCTGTCCGACTGTCCGTCTGTCCGTCCGTCCGTCTGTCTGTTTCTACGCGAACTAGTCCCTCAGTTTTAAAGCTATCGAGCTGAAATTTTGCACAGAGTCTTCTTTTTACAGCACGCAACTAATACGTAGGAACCGGCCGGATCGGATGACTATATCATCTAGCTGCCATATAAACAGTCGGCCAAAAAACTAGTTCTAGTGAGAAAAACTTTTTTGTTTTCCATCGTAGCGTTACTAATCTTGGTATATGTCAGTTTTATGTGCTTCCACACATTTCTGCAAAAATTTATCAAAATCGTATCACTATAGCATATAGCTGCCATAGAAACGTTCGGTGAAAAAACTACACAGAGAAAAAAATTGATATGAAATGGCAGTCATTTCCACATTTTTTCATATCAATTTTACACCGATATGACGAAGATTAACTTGATATGATAAAAACTATCAATACGATCTATTTAAAAAAAAAAAAAAAAAAAAAAAAACGTTGTCTTGTCTGGGGATCGAACTTGAGACCATGAATGGAATGAAGTCTCAACTTTTTTGTTTTCCATCGTAGCGTCACTAATCATGGTGTATTTTATTATACACTTGAAAAGTGTATATTATTTTTGCCCAGAAGTTTATAACGCATAGAAATATTCAATTCCGACCCCATAAATAAACTGTATATAATCTTGATCAGCACGACGAGCTGAGCTCAAATCCGTCCGTCCGTCCGTCCGTCTGTCTGTGTCTACGCGAACTAGTCCCTCAGTTTTGAAGCTATCGAGCTGAAATTTTGTACATAGTCTTCTTTGTACTGCACGCAACTAATATGTCGGAACCGGCCGGAACGGATGACTATATAATATTGCTGCCATATAAACGATCGGTCAAAAAACTAGTTCTAGTAAGAAAAACTTTTTGTTTTCCATGTATGTTAGTTTTATATGCTTTCACATGATACAGGAAAAATTCATCGAAATCGGATGTCTATATTATATAGCTCCCATAGAAACGGTCGGTCAAAAAACTACTTCTAGTGAGAAAATCTTTTTTGTTTTCTATCGTAGCGGCCCCAATCTTAGTATATATTAGTAATATATGCTTTCACATAATTTTGAAAAAATTTATCGAAATCGGATGACTATAGCATATAGCTGCCATAGGACCGATCGGTAGGAAAATGTGTTTACTAAGAAAAGTTTTTTTTTATGGTATCAAATTTTTATTATCAAATGATTTAAAAATTTTAAATATCTGATATCTATATCCTATATATATTTTACAGGTTAAATCAGTTGGAGTAAAGTTTTTCAAGTGTATTAAAACTTCGGCACAGTCGAAGTTATCTTTTCCTTCTCGTTTTTTTTGTTTTAGAAAACATAAGAACTTTTATTTATGCCTTTAAGAGTGGTCAGTAGTATTCTTTCAAAAGCACATCTCGCTGCTATTCCAAACCGCTTGGAAGTATAACATTATTACTTTACATTTTTGAGATTACCATATTACTTGTCAGTTTGTTATAACATTTTAAACTGCATGTCCTATGCGCCTGAACGGGCAATATTAAAAGCTCAAAGAAAAACAAGTAAGAAAGTCGGTCAAGCCCGACTGTAATATACTCTGTACCTGTTTGTATGTAACCGATAACTTTAAATTGTGAGGTTTTTTCAAAATCTGGGGGTGGCAACTCTTTCGACTATCGTTCATCTGGTTGAAAAACGATGTACGGGCTCGATAAGTAATGATGGGTAGAATTACCCTAATACATAACTAATACTACATAACTAATACTACCTAATACATAATTATAAAATTTGAATATAATTTCCTATTAACATAATCATATCTATCATATTTCTGACCGCAGGCCATCTCAATTGCATCGCTCCTCACATACTTCGTCTTTGCCTACTTACACAATCTATTGGTAAGAAGGGAGGGGGAAACTGAAAGCGGCGCAGTCCAGTAAGCTATTGCCCTCTCGCTCTCTCTTTCTCGTAAGTGGCTGCAGTGTTGTTGTTGCCGTTGCGTTAAATTTTCTTTTACATATAGCGCCACTATTGTTCATCTGATCGGGAAACGATGTATGGGGGCTTGATAAGAAATGATGAGTAGAATATATGTCTTAAAGGTTCAAACAACGTAACTCCAAAACTCTGTATACCTTCGGTACAGAGTATAATTAGGAATTTGGAACAGATTTGTGAACTTTATTGTTCAATCATCAGCCGTGGTCAGGTGCTCTTTTACTATTTATGGCGCCTGCATTTTCTATGAGTTTGAATGAACAAACAATAAATTCAAAGATAGGCTAGTCCAACAGTCGCAATATCAAACAAGGTTAAAGACTACAAGAGTAGATGGCACTACAATACTAACCTTCAACCCAAAATTGCTACTTAAGGATAATAAAATTAATGTTTGGGAGCTAGTGATTTGTGTGTGTGTGTGAGTCACAAAAGAATGTAGGCCACACAGTTGGGCGCCATAAAATCATATTCTGTTATAATTATCATAGCTGTAACGGTTTACGGCACAGGAGAGCTAGCTCCTCAGATGTTTATCAGGTAGATCGCCCTCCCTTCCATGGTCACTCCTAGCCGCTATAAAATAATTATTGGAATGACCCCTTTTAATTAAGGAGACCTACAGGGGTGGAATGCTAGCACAGATCAACAAATTGGATTTATAACATTATAAAGGATTTTATTAAGAAATAGAAATCAAAACTGAATTTTAAACTAAACATGTTTAGACAAAAAAAATCAATTATGCAAAAGCAAAAAAAACTATAAATAAAAAAACGAGAAGGCAAAGCTAACTTCGACTGTGCCGAAGTTTTAATACACTTCAAAAACTTTTCTCCAACTGATTTAACCGGTAAAATATATATAGAATATAGATATCAGTTATTTAAAACTTTTAAATCATTGATAATAAAAATTTAATACCATAAAAGAAACTTTTCTTAGTAAAACACATTTTCCGACCGATCGGTCCTATGGCAGCTATATGCTATAGTCATCCGATTTTGATCAATTTTTTCAAAATTATGCGAAAGCATATAAAACTAATATATACCAAGATTGGGGAAGCTATGATAGAAAACAAAAAAGTTTTTCTCACTAAAAGTAGTTTTTTTACCGACCGTTTCTATGGGAGCTATATGCTATAGTCATCCGATTTTGATAAATTTTATATATGAAAGCATATAAAATTAACAAATACCAAGATTAGTGACGCTGCGATGAAAAACAAAAAAGTTTTTTTCACTAGAACTAGTTTTTTAACCGACCGTTTCTATGGCAGCTATATGCTATAGTCATCCGGTTTAGAGACATTTTTCCAAAATTATGTGGAAACATATAAAACTAACAACGTTACAAACTTCTGGGAAAATTAATATACACTTTTCGAGTGTATAAAAAAACTAGAATTTACCAAAGGCGCAAAACTTAAAATCGAAGAATTCATAAATGTTTGGTATAATATAATCAATTATTAAATATTAATTAATGGGCATCTCAAAAAGAAATGGCTTGAAAACGTGTGAGAAAAATCACTCAACCAAGGGTTGGTGACGGCGCTAAATTACACTCCAAGCTTAGCGAGGCGTGAGTAGGAAAGAAAGATTTGTTGAGCACAAATTTTTATTTTATTTAATTTTTCCCTTTGTAGATCCCACACGATTGTCTCCTTTACTCAATTGAGTGATTTCCTATTTTCCAGTGAAATTTGTCAAAAGGCTTACAATAAAATTGATTTTTTCACCTTGATCGCACCCCTGGGATTGCTGCCTCGATGTGTATGCCGCTTGCCGGATGTGTGTAAGATTTTATTTGCCTCTGTGTGTTGTGTGCTTTGCTTATTTGTGAATTTTCTTATGTTCGCCAGGAGCTCCACAGAAACGCGTCTAACTTGGAAGTAACTTTCACTCATAAAAATATATAGGAAAATATACATAAGAAAAAAACATTTCGAATGTTTTTAACCACTTTAATTAAATAAATCGCAAAAATAATTAAAGATAACCAAACATCCCAGGACGCAAGCTGCAGAGTGTGAAGAGAATTAAATGTGTTCAAAGTCGTTTGCATCGTCTTCAGAAAGAAGATGAGCTATCTCGTACTTTTGAAAGGAGGTGAGAAGCCTTTGAAATGGCGGGCTTACAAGTCCCGCAAGATAAACTACTTTATCCTCCGACTCAAAACCGTCGTCACATAACTTATTAGTTTGCAAGTCGAAATAAGAATGTTTCAAAGTGGATTAATTAGTTATAAGCATGACAAGTTCCTTACCAAATATGTACGGAACTTCGCTTCGAAACTAAAATCGTTTTGTGCTTCGTCTTGTGATTTGTATGAGGAGAGAGACGTTTTCGATTAAGAAATTCTGGTGTCAGTGAGCGGAACTATACAGCTAGCATCTTGGGATATTGATAAAGAAAAAAGTGATGATGTTGAAAAGAAAATATTTGAAAACTATTAAAGTGGAGCTACATAAAGATAGACTTCAGAGGTGTATGTATATTTATTTAAAAATATTCCTCTTCTACAAAACTCTTTTCAATTTCCTGTTTATTTTCTTAAATTTTTTTATTTGAAAAGATCATTGACAAGCTCTAGGGAAATATTTGTGACCAAATTATCGATATACCGCCCAAGATGCTCGAGAAAAATGGCTGCAAAATCCAGCAAAGTGAGAAAAATGGCTAGAAAATGCACAAAAGAATGAAAAATGGCTGGAAAATGCAGCAAAGAGAGATAACTGGCTTTGAAAATAAAACAAAAATTTTACTTAAAAACTTGTCCAAAAATAAATAAAAATGCCTCAAATATGAAAATCCATTGATTTTTGCTTACGTTATTCCCTTGTCATAAAAGATTCAACTAATATTAACATATGTGGGACAAAAGACGCTGCTGCACATTTTGAGTATCAGCCATTTGCTTTGTAATGAATACCTGCAAATATAATCATGATTTTTAAAAATAAAATAAAGAAATATTTATTGGAAATCTTCATCGGTTTCCCCAGCATTTCTAAACACAACAGACAAAGGTTTTCTGAAGAAAAAAAAAAATTAAGAAAAATGTTTCGGTTTTCCCAAGGTAGCTCAAAGAGCACCCTCTTAAAACCTTTGCAAATAATTTGATGAAAAAGAAAAGAAAATAAAATGCAGCAAGGGAGAACTTGAATATAGAATACACACTAAGTGCACGAGAGCACTATACACATGCAGGAGCATAGCAGGAAAATCGTGGGGCATGGCCCCAGATATACTCCGATGGCTATACCTCATGGTGGTGCGACCGATGCTCACATATGGAGCTGTCGTGTGGGGAGATAGATCAAACCTGCTCACCGTAAGGTCGCAACTGCAAAAGCTGCAGAGGCTAGCATGCATATGCATGACTGGAGCCATGCGCACCTGTCCGACAGCGGCACTAGAGGTGCTGATGGAGCTAACACCACTCCACCACACCATCAGCCTGAAGAAGAGAGCAACACTGTTAAGACTGACAGCAGAGGGAGTAGGCAGGAATTGCATAGTTAGCCTAAGAGACTCTGAGGAATTGGAGAAGGAAACCCCTATAATCCTCCAACCCAGAGACGAAATGGTAGCAGAATTTCACTTTGACAGGAATTACACTGTACACAAAAGTAGTAAGAGAGAATGGATCTCAATAACAGAAACATATAACATGCAACCACACACAATCCAGTGGTACACAGACGGGTCCCTAACACTCCAAGGAGCCGGACTTGGGGTAGTGGGACCGGGAATGAAAAGGTTCGAATCAATGGGAGAATATACCAGTATATTTCAGGCAGAAATATGCGCTATCTCCCGATGCGCGGTCTTTAATATGGGGAAAAACTACCATAATAGGGAAATAGCTATTCTTTCGGATAGTCAAGCAGCGCTTAACGCATTAAGCAGTAAAAAGATTACCTCCAAACTGGTCTTAGAGACAAAGGTGAAACTGGATCAATAAGGCAGCAGGAACAACCTGTCCCTACTTTGGATACCAGGCCACAAAAACATTCCCGGAAATGAAATAGCCGACAAACTAGCGCGGAAGGGCGCAGCCACCGCAATGATAGGTCCGGAACCCTACTGCGGCATTGGACAGCACACCATTAGAGAGCTCCTCAGAAATGAGGAGAATAAGCTTAGAACAACATCTTGGGAGGACACCAGGGGTTGAGACAAGCAAAAGTATTGATAGGAAACCATAACAACAAAAGGTTTCAAAAACTAATTCACCAAGGGAAGAATACCCTGAGGATTCTAACAGGACTCTACACAGGACATTGTAGACTGCGGGGCCACTTGTATAAACTGGGGATAACAAACACCCAACTATGTAGATATTGCGAAGAGAAGGAGGAGTCCTCGGAGCACATACTAGCATACTGTGACGCTCTAACGAGGCGCAGATTTAGGAGCTTTGGGAAGCACACGCTGCACCCTGGAAGCATTAGAAACTTAGACCCTAAGAAAATCCTGACATTTGTGCAGGAAATAGGGCTGCTAGGTGAGTTGTAAACTCAGCGTGGGGGCACAATAGATCAACAATGGTCGCAGTGCGCTAACCTCCCCAAACAAACATACATACAAGGGAGAACTTGTCCCTTGGGCTGCCAGCAGTCGAGTGACGGGGCTCCATGTCAATTATCATAGCCTACTTGTTTATTTAAAAACAAATTCCAAATTGCTTTTTATACACTTGAAAAGTGTATATTACTTTTGCCCAGAAGTTTGTAACGCATAGAAATATTCATTTCCGACCACATAAACTATATATATTCTTGATTAGGACGAAGAGCTGAGTTCAATTCCGGCTGTCCGTCCGTCCGTCCGTCCGTCCGTCTGTCCGTCTGTCCGTCCGTCCGTCCGTCTGTCTGTTTCTACGTGAACTAGTCCCTCAATTTTAAAGCTATCGAGCTGAAATTTTGCACAGAGTCTTCTTTTTACTTCACGTAACTATCGGATCGGATGACTATATCATCTAGCTGCCATAGAAACAGTCGGTCAAAAAACAAGTTCTAGTGAGAAAAACTGTTTTGTTTTCCATCGTAGCGTCACTAATCTTGGTATATGATGGTTAAAGATGCTTCCACACATTAATGGAAAAATTGATCAAAATCGGATGACTATAGCATATAGCTGCCATAGAAACGGTCGGTTAAAAAACTAGTTCTAGTAAGAAAAACTTTTTTGTTTTCCATCGTAGCGTTACTAATCTTGGTATATGTTATTTTTATGTGCTTCCACACATTTCTGGAAAAATTTATCAAAATCGTATCACTATAGCATATAGCTGCCATAGAAACGGTCGGTCAAAAAACTAGTTCTAGTGAGAACAACTTTTTTGTTTTCCATGGTAGCGTCACTAATCATGGTTGTATTTTAATATACACCCTGAAAATTGTATATTAATTTTGCCCAGAAGTTTGTAATCGACCCCATTGTATATAATCCTGATCAGTACTTATATGATCTTAATCATCTCGCCGAGTTTACCTCCAATCGGTTGTCCGGTTTGGTCTGTCTGTCCGTCCGTCCGTCCGTCCGCCCGTCTGTCTGTCCGTCCGGTTGATTGTTCTTTCTGTCGGTTTGTCCGTTCGTCTGCCTGTCCGTCTGTCCGTTCGTCCGTCTGTCTGTCTGTCCCTCCGCGAACTAGTCCCTCAGTTTTGAAGCTATCGAGCTGAAATTTTGTACATAGTCTTCTTTGTACTGCACGCAACTAATACGTAGGAACCGGCCTGATCGGATGACTATATCATATAGCTGCCATATAAACGGTCGGTAAAAAAACTAGTTCTAGTAAGAAAAACTTTTTTGTTTTCCATCGTAGCATCAGTAATCTTGGTATATGTTAGTTTTATATGCTTTCACATGATACAGGAAAAATTCATCAAAATCGGATGTCTATATTATATAGCTCCCATAGAAACGGTCGGTCAAAAAACTTCTTCTAGTGAGAAAATCTTTTTTGTTTTCTATCGTAGCGGCCAAAATCTTTTTAACCATCGAAGGCATTTATATCGCGCCCCTTTTAAAACAAACAAACAAATTCTTTTTTGGATTAATATTCTTGATTTTCAAGCAAAACAATCCCTAATAATTTGTATGCTTTGAGAATAATCGTTAAGCTTGAGTAAATAAAATAATACTCGAAATAAAACATCATCAATGATTTTTCAAATAAAACTCGACAAGTAACTAATTATTGTTGATTTTTTATAAACAAAATTAATCAAAATTATTATTAACGATGAAAAAATAATAAAAATCTTTAATAATTAATAAAAATTTAAAATATCAAATCATTGCCTATCTGAGAATCCGTGCTGAAAATATTGGCATCACACTCGGCTAAAATTTTTTAGTGAATTCTTCATATTTATTTATCTAATCATTATACACTTGAAAAGTGTATATTTTGCCCCCAAGTTTGTAACGCATAGAAATATTCATTTCCGACACCATAAACTGTATATATTCTTGATCAGGACGACGAGCTGAGTTCAAATCCGTCTGTCCGTCGGTCCGTCTGTCCGTCCGTCCGTCTGTCTGTTTCTACGCGCACTAGTTCCTCAGTTTTAAAGCTATGAAATTTTGCACAGAATCTTCTTTTTACTGCACGCAACTAATATGTCGAAACCGGCCGGGTCGGATGATTATATCATATTGCTGCCATAGGAACGATGTTTCTAAGAAAAACTTTTTTGTTTTCCATAGTAGCGTCAATAATCGTGCTATTTATTAGTTTTATATGCTTCCACACCGTTCTGGAAAAATTTATCAAAAACGGATCACTATAGCATATAGCTGCCTTAGAAACGGTCGGTCAAAAAAACTAGTTCTAGTGAAAAAAACTTTTTTTTGTTTTCCATCGTAGCGTCACTTATATTGGTATATGTTAGTTTTTATATGCTTTCACATAATACAGTAAAATTTATCAAAATCGGATGACTATATTATATAGCTGCCATAGAAACGGTCGGTCAAAAAACTAGTGCTAGTGGAGAAAACTTTTGTTTTCTATTGTAGCGTCCCCAATCTTAGTATATATTAGTAATATATGCTTTCACATAATTTTGAAAAAATTTATCAAAATCGGATGACCATAGCATATAGCTGCCATAGGACCGATCGGTAGGAAAATTTTTTTTTATGGTATCAAATTTTTATTATCAAATGATTTAAAAATTTTAAATATCTGATATCTATATCCTATATATATTTTACAGGTTAAATCAGTTGGAGTAAAGTTTTTCAAGTGTATTAAAACTTCGGCACAGTCGAAGTTAGCTTTTCCTTCTCGTTTTATTTTGTATAGCTCAAAGAGTTTAAGAGCATAACTGACTTAGGCTTAAAGCTAGGTACTGAGGGCGTTCGAATTTTCCTTGATCTGATCGAACACCTGTTTTTGTTTTGGCAGCTTCTCGCGAAGCCTTGCTGGCTAACAACAACTTAACAAAAATGCTATCACTTTGCTTCCAAACAGTATTGAAAATAGTTTTGATCTGCTTACCACAATAGCAAATGCAATGGCGACTATTAAATTTACATACAATAAAACACAACTTGAATTACAAAAACACTTAATTTCTTGTGTTTGCCAATTTTAGTAAGCAATTCAAACCCGCCGATCATTTGTGATGTCCCATTAACCTTTTTTTGTCTAATTTCCATCAATCACAGCCACTTTTCCTACTAAACTTACATTTTGCAATCAATTTTGGTTTGACACAAGTGTTTAATTGCTGCACAATAATTTCTCAAGAAATATCAGCTGTTCAATGCAATCCACACAATCTATTGATATGACAACTCTGGAAATTGCTTGTGTGTATTACTTGGCCTTCTGAGTACCCAACAAAGGAATGAGGTAAGGAATAATTCCTTAAGCAATTTTTTTAATATGTGATTTGACAGCTCAAGGAAAATTACACCGCCCTCAGTACCAAGCTTTAGTGTCGAAATTATCTATATAGATTATAAATAAGTTGTATACCCTGTTCCTATTTAATATATAGATTGACAGCTGAAGGAAAATTGAAACGCAATCAGAACCAGAAATTATTTTTGCGAGAAAAAATGTATTTGATTCAACCTTGTGGCGGTGTTGTGGTCCTAAATGATGACCACCAAACCGATCTCCAAGCTCGTCTGAGCTGTTGGTCACTTGGTTTTGAGCTGATGCTTTTAGATGTAGTGCTTAAACCGTTGTCTGAGCATGGATAGCTGCCACTACTGCGTAATCCTAGTCCTTCCACCCCTAATTCCAGCTGCTGCGATCAGTAGGTGGCCCGGATTGAGCACCCTCTCCTTTATGAATAAGTGGGCGAGAGTTTAAAATGGCCTCATTGTCGCTCTCTATGATTGGAAGCGATGGCAATTTATCGCACGAGAACTGGAAATGTGGTGCTCTTGTTGAACTTGAAGCCCCACTCCATTCCAAAATCCGCAGCGATCAAATGCAGATGTGACTGTTGTTCCTCTAGCGCCATCTAGCACTCCTGTTGATTCGAGGCTCCCATATAATGCGTCACATTGTCCGAAAATATACTATTCCCCCCACGGCTTAGCAATGAAGCTTCTAAGTACCAAAAAGAAAGCAAAATTAGTCGCAAGATCAGACACGAGTTTGAGGTGAACAGCCTCGAAGCAAAGCAAAACAAAAACTCCAATATACATTTTGACTATTGCTCGGTCCTCTAATTCGTAGCATAACAAAAAATCTCTCAACAATCTGTAATTCTAACCTTGATTTCGTGCAGGCTTCCAAGTGATTACTTACAATCTTTCTTATTTAAGGCCTCAATTTAACAGCTAGCCAGCTCCCTTCATTTGTTTCACTTCAAAATCTGCACTGCACTAGTGATCTTAAACTCAGATAAATTTTCCATAACCTGACTTATTAGAAGACAGCGGATTTTAGGGTTTTTAAATTTAAATTTATTTCTGTGTAGGCTTTTAGCAAAAGCAATGGATACATTTTTGAACAGCATTCTGGACGGACATTTACAATCCAAATTTGTAACCCAAGAAGAACAAGCATAGTTTTTTCCGTTTAATTTTTATAGTGGAGATGCCCAAGATATAGAGTGACAAATTGTTTTTTATTTCGCAGTAAAATCGCTTATTTGATCAAAGAGCTATTTCGTCCTTGCTTCACAGAATTTCTCTATATAAATGGCATAAGCCCTCGCTGAAGGGCTTGTTTATTTTACAATTTGGAAACTCTTTCTAAAATTTGCTTCTTTGAATTTTAAAAATGACAACTGCATCGATTTTGTACAAAAGCTGTAGTGAATCGACAAATTGAAAAATCTATAGACATTCAAAAACTCTGAGTATCTTGGCATGTGTTGAAAAGCGAGATGTTATCTCTCTATATATAAAAGAGTTTGTCCTGACTGACTGACTGACTGACTGACTCACTGATTCACTGATTCACTGATTGGCAATCAACGTAGAGCCTGAACGGTAAGACATAGAAAGCTGAAATTTTCACAGAAGTTTCCTTATGAGTTGAAAGTGAGCACTAAGGCGGGGTTTTGGAAAATTCCACCCTAAGGGGTGGAAAACTCCCGAAAAGCTACTTGGCGGAACATTTTTGTTTTTCATCCGATTGACTTGAAATTTGCTTTGTAAGTAAAGTAAGCGAAAATAATTAGACATAAGTTAAATTTTTCATCCGATTGACTTCAAACTCGGTTTGTGGGGATGGTAAGCAAAATAATTAGACATAAGATTTTCCGATGTTGGAAAATGCGCCCGAAAAGTCGGGAAATTCCCGAAAATTCCATATGGAAAAAACTGTCTTCATCGGATTGGCTTCATTTTCGGTTTGTAAGGATAGTATGCTAAATAATTAGGCATGTGATTTTTGTTGGTGGAAAATCCACCCACAAGGAAAATGGCCGAAAATTCTATATGGAAAACACTATTTTCATCCGATTGACTTCAAACTCGGTTTGTAAGGATAGTATGCAAAATAATTAGACTTGAGATTTTCCAATGTTGGAAAATCCGCACGAAAGTCGGAAAATTCTATATGGTAAACCTATTTCTAGTACGATTGGCTTCAAAATCGCTTTAACACATATAGAAAATAATCATACATTTGATTTCTCGGGGGTAGAATTTGCCCACAGGCAAGAATAATGGTGGCGTATTTGTGAGCCGATCTGAATAAAAATTCGTTTGTAAGATCTAGGGTCAGAATAAATGGAACCACGTGTTTTTTATTTCGGGTTCACTGCAAAGGTCGGATTATGGGTGCGGGGGTGGTTTTTAGCCGATATGTATTAAAATTGGTTTGAAAGTCTCTACGGGCCAATTAAATAGGATAAAGTTTTTAGCTTTGCGCTTACTCACCCTCAAGGTCGGATAATGGGTGAATACGAGCGTTTGTACGCTTAAGCGGGCAGGTGGTAAAATAATTTTCATTTCTGATGGTCGGAAAATGGGGGGGGGGGGTGGTATCATTGCCAACGTTTTTTTCATTTTGGCGGCTATACTTATGGTGGCGAAGCGAAGCGCGCCGGGTTATATGCTAGTATTATATATATTATAAGACATCAAATGCACTTCATATAAAAATTTTGGACCCTCGAGCCTAATTCACTTAATGAGTTCCTGAACATTGCATTCACGAAATGCAATATCTGTTGTGTGGGATATTGATGGCACGAGTGGCCATTTAATATTTTTGTATTGTTCCTGGACTGTTGAGTAGAAGGCGGCGTGTAGTGTACAGTGTAGTGTACTGCACTCTGTCGATTCAAACTTGACGTGTGGTCAATAGATATGCGGCACACAATTCAAGTCGTAAAATGGACTTGGTTTCTTGTTCAGCAGCACTTGATATTGCCGATGATAATAATGCCTTTTTTGAGCTATCACTAGACAGCGGATTTTGCATATTTTCAGATTGAATTTAATCTTAGTAGGCCAGGGTAAAGGTGTTGAAGAGGCAGAATAAAAACACTTAGTCCGCATTTACACGATGAAGTTTCCTTCTTGAAGTTCTTCATGAAGTTTTTGATTGTGGGAAAGAGGTGAAGAGGGGCAAGCTGGCAAAACTTCATGACCTACCGTGGCGTGAAGCTTTTCGATAATTCTCCTTTGCTTTGTTTCGATTAAACTGATGAAGGGTTGATGTGTGGGTTATTTGCTTATCGATAACTCGTGCTCTCAAGCAAATGGTAATCGAACTTCAAGAAGCAAACAAACAACAAAAAAGTTTTGAAGATGCTTCAAAACGAAATCGAAGAGAGCTTCATGAAGCAAACTTCATCGTGTAAACACGGACTAAATGGCCTGCTCATATCACAAAAGGTTCTTTTAGAAACCAATTCTTTTGGCCTACTATGATAAAATTCTTTCTGAAAATATGCACAGTTCGCTGTCTAGTTACTACTATGGTTTTACACAAAATGTATTTTTTTTTAAGTTTTTTACAAAGTTAAATAGTTTTTGCAAATAACCAAAAAAAATTTATTTTATTCTCCGGAATCTTAAAAAACAGATTTAAATATCCTCATATATATTATATTCACAGTTTTTCGATATGATTATATGAGGGTGCAGATATAAACTTAGTGAAACCAGTGTAGATAGAACTTCCAGTCAACGTCACCGCTGGTTTAGTTCTTTGCCAAGGCCGTTTAAAGATTAAGAGATGACAGCTTATAAAAGCTTAAGCCCCTCGTGGAAAGTCTAAGGGGTACTTTCAATTGAAAAAAAAAACTTTACAGCGCACTGACGTACTAGTCTCAAGGGCATTTTATCACACTTCGGCCAATCCACGTTATTAAAAATGATATAAGCTTACCTTGGCTTCTTTTATAGCGATAAAGAAGATCGCTGATTGTTGAGAGTTCCTGCAAAAACTTTATTCATATTATTTAATCAAGGCAGCAGCCAAACGAAGTGTGTTGCTTCGGCCTGTGGTACGATTTGGTGAATAATAGTAAGACTTTGTGTTAACAAGGTATTTTCCTTAGTCTTCTTCTTCTTCTGATTATCCAATGCCAAAGCTACTGGAAGCAGCAGCAGTTTGGCTACAGTTTTAGTTGGCATCTGGGACAGCATTGGTCGCCAGCTTTTGGACAGCTACCCCTTTTGGCGGACGGTAGAAATCAGCCTACTGCTACCGTCTGTTTGTCGCCATCCCTACATCTTATAGTTCTGCATCTGTGGCCTCAGATGATACAACTCGCTGCAGCAGCAGCCCTAATGTAATCCATTCAGCCTTGGATCAAGCTTTAGTTGACCCTATTGGGCCTGGACAGTGCTCTACCGGCTTTTGGGGACTCTGTGCCTTATCTCTCAAATATGGCTTGGACAAAGTGTTAAAACCGTTTACTTATAATCAGGGCTGCAAACCTCCGAAATTTTGGAAAAGGTACGGTTCGGAGGTTCGAACCAGTGAGGAATCTTTGGGTTTGGTTCACGGACCGGTTCCTGGATCCTCTGAACCCCAGGTTTGGGTTCGAACCTCGGTTCACTTAAAAAAAGCTTTTATTTTCGATTAATTTATACGATTCAATTAGTTTGATCATCTATTATTATATTATATAATATAGGCGACCTTGCCTTGTTTAAGGTAATTCAAGACCCGAACTTTGGATTAAAATTTCAAGAAATTTCATAAAATTTGAAATCCACCATCAACTGACATTTGTTGGGATTGATTTTAGTCCGGATTTCCTGGAACTGTTATTTTCTACTAATTCTTACATAATAATATAATATAACTTCATTGCTTTCTATTGATCTTATAAACTTCCCTTTTTTACAGTAAGTCGTAGAGTCATTTAAAGATAAAATTTTAAATAAACATATCAAGAATTTCCTCCGGCTGAAAAATTACTTAATATTGTGAACCGAACCTTTTTTTTGAATAAGTGGTTCGGTTCGGGTTCAGGTTCGAGGGATCAAAAATGTAGAAGGTTAATATGTATTTGATATTATCGCAGACTTTTAAGGGCAGCTGTAAAAATATATTTTTCTGTTCCATCCGGAAAGTAGTCAAATTTTTGACGGATTTTATCCAAGTGCCTAATAGTATGCAAAGATAAATTCTCTTAAGTTAGTATCAGCAATAAATATAAATGCAGTAATTAAAACCAGCACTGCGATAGTGTCTAGCATTTCACAACTCTGCAAATAGCTTAGCAGCTGGACAGATTTGATTGGAATTTCCTTTTCGGTTTTGGCTGTCATCTAGAGAAGTTCACCCAATTACCAAGAAAAAAAAAAATATAGAAATTTTTTTCGTGAACTTATACCAATTAACTATTCTTCACGCTGGCGGAAAACAACCCGACTTAAAAGCCATTTGTTTTAAAACAATCGAAAAAGGGCAGAGCAGCAATGTAAGTTTTTAACCCAAATTGAGGATTTTTCTTGTCAGCCGACTGACCATTTCTAACCTCTTAGGTTTGGCCCTTAGTGCCTGTTGGTAATTCTGTGGGCATCCCAATGTGCCCTAGTACTTAATATACTCCCCCCCAATACGCACACACCTTTGCGTAGAGAGAGGCCAAGATCTGGCTGGGATTAGTCCAGAAGTGACTAAAATTTTTTGGATGTCATCCACTCATGTTCCACGCGCAGTGAAATTTTTTTCTGTGAATTTGTTGCGGGAAAAATAGTTAAATTGGCTAAAGAATAGCATTAACATCATGTCTCCACCCACACGTGCATAAACCCTATAGTTTTTGCTTGAGACCTATCCAAATCAAAAAAAAAAACGAGAAGGCAAAGCTAACTTCGACTGTGCCGAAGTTTTATACACTTGAAAAACTTTACTCCAACTGATTTAACCAGTAAAATATATATAGGATATAGATATCAGATATTAAAAAATTTTAAATCATTGATATTAAAAATAGGATACCATAAAAAAACTTTTCTTAGTAAAACACATTTTCCGACCGATCGGTCTGAAAATCCACAAGAGTTTTTGTGGCAGGAAAATTATTTTGAGACGCGTTTGACTTAGTGGTTTTATTAATTTTTTATTTGGCACTGAACTTGGGCGAAAACGAAAAAATGCTGCGCTCGGAATCAGAGATAGACGACAACTAAACTTTAATATTTCAATACAATTTTCTCTAAACCTAACTTAAGCTAGGGTGGCGAAACGGGGCGAATTCGCTCAGAGCGACGAAAAGAGAGTATTATTGCGCTCCCGCTCCGCCCTAAACTAACTTACACTAGACTTCAAATTTGAACTTTCAACTAACTTAAACTAATAAAATAAAAAATGCCATCTGCATCAACACCGCCCCCCTTGAACGGCTGTACAGGCTTCAACACGCTGGAAGAGGGGCCAGCTTATGAATGGCCCTCTTGTACAGACTGCCATTGGTCGTCCTAACGTCGACGACCCTGACCATGCCGTCCTGCCCGGCGTGTATTGCCACGACTCTGCCCAGGAGCCACTGCTGGGGAAGCATGTTGTCCTCGGCGACGACGACGAGATCTCCCTCGGCGATTCGCTTTACTTGGCGGGTCTGCAACCCAGCACGTATTCCGGCCAACGCTGCCAAACGTGGCCTGAGAGCGAGACAGTCGCCATCGCTTCAACAGCTAGACCTGGTCCGGGATCCCGACTGCCGGTGGGCATCACGACCCGCCTATCAGCAGATGCGCTGGGGAGCCTCCATCGCTTGGTCTTGCCACGGTCCCAGAGGTCGAGAGCTCATCACGGCCTCGACTCCCACCAGCACCGTCTGAAGCTCCTCTGCGCTTAGTAGCACGCTTCCCACCGTGCGTTGGAGTAGGTTCTTGGCAGTTTTTACACCTGCCCATAGACCCCCGAAGTGACGCGCTCTTGTAGGTATGAACGAATTGCGCCTTCCTCTGCCTCGATCTTCCTTCGCAGCTCCTCGAAGTGGCGACTTGCTCCGACGAAGTTCGTCGCATTGTCGCAATGGACGACTTGGGGAACGAACCTTTGAAAAGCCAATAAAAAAGAGTCAGTTGATAAGTCTGATACAAGTTCTAAGTGTACCGCCTTGGATGCAAAACACACGAATAGCGCAATATAAGACTTATACGGAGGCTTTCCACGAATCTTTAGGGACGTATTTATTGGGCCACAAAAATCAACGCCACATGTCGAAAATGGGCGGAGAGCACGAAGCCGATCTGCTGGCAAATTTCCCATAATTTGCGTCATCAGTTGAGGTTTGCACTTAAAGCAACGGATACATGACCGCACTGTCTGACGACAGACCTCTTGAGCGTTAACTAGCCACAGTCGCTCTCTGAGATGGCTTACGAGTGCTCGAGGGCCTGAGTGGAAGTTGGTCTGGTGAAGGTGGCGGACATAGCTCTGCACAAACTGCGAGCGTTTTGTCAACAAGAGTGGAAACTTGGCATCGTACGAAATAGGAGCATTTACTAGCCGCCCCCAACTCGCAACAACGAAAAGGCACACCAAGTACCCCCGGAACTCATTAATTAAAGGATTTAACCGCTGAAGACTTGGGCCTACACGCGCGCTCTTTCTAACCCTTTCGATCTCATCTTCCGAACTCGTGTTTTTGGACAATTTCGACTATTTTTTCAAATGCTTCTTTGAGCTCAAGTGCAGACGGAATATTTTCAAATTTGATTGTTTTTTCTTTGCATTTTCGAATAAAGCGGAACATATAAGCGAACACTCTCAGCAGTTTAAGGTGTGACGAGTATCCCTCGATGATTTCCAACAAATCTAAATTTTTTCTTGCAACTGTCAGCCCGACAGCTGATTTCCGAGATTCCATTTCAAGAATTTCTTTCGACAACGAAAAGTGGAGGTTTATAGGCCAATCTTCTTCCGGTTCCAGTAAGAATGATGGACCAGTCAACCATATTGACTCCATCAACTCGTCAACGTCACAACCTCTCGATACAATATCTGCTGGGTTCTGCTTTGTTGGTACATGCCTCCAAGTTGCATTCTCTGTCCACTCTTGAATCTCGGCCACTCTATTCGACACGAAAGTCGACAACGACGAGGGATGTGACCGAATCCAATGGAGCGTTATTTCTGAGTCAGACCAGAACGTAATGCGTTCGATCGGAGCCTTAATCCAAGACTTGACTCTATGACAAAGTTCTGCTAGAAGGTGAGCTGCACATAACTCAAGCCTTGGGAGCGTTTTGGTCTTGAGCGGAGCTACTTTAGATTTAGAGGTCAACAACGACTCTTTAAAACCTTCTGCAGTCCAACAACGTACGTAAATACACGCACCATATGCTCTCATGGAAGCATCGGCGAAGGCATGAATTTGAATCGGTGACGTAGGCTCTATTTGTACAAATCGTGGAACAGCCACCTTTTGTATATCCGACAAAGTTTGTTTTAGAGCTTCCCACTCGGTTTCCAACTTCATTGGAATCGATTCATCCCAGTCCAGTTTTAATAACCAAAGTTCTTGCAGTAATATCTTTCCTTTTATAATAAGGGGACTGAGCAAACCGAGGGGATCAAATAATTTAGACGTCACCGACAAAATGTTCCGTTTTGTCGCCCGTACACTCATGAAAGATTCGTCTAGTTTAAATTTGAAGACGTCTTCATGAGGTAGCCATAGAATTCCTAACGCTTTTGTTGAGTCTGAGTCTGAGATCGTTATTGGTTTGACTGTGCTCTCAGATGCGGAAATCTCAGGGGAATTCGAAAACCATTTTGATAGCTCGAACCCTGCCTCATGCAATACCTGAGACACTTCAGACTTAATTGTCTTTAGTTCTTCAACGCATGCAGCACCAGTCAACATATCATCGACGTAAAAGTCGGTCCGAATAACGTTTGCTGCCTTTGGGTGCGAGACTTGAGCAGTCTCACTCAACCTTTTTAAACACCGGATCGCAAGAAAGGGAGCTGGCGCAGTGCCATATGTCACGGTGTTAAATGCAAAAATTCTCAAAGGCTCTGTTGGATCTCTCCTCCAAACTATGAGCTGAAACTGTCTATCCGCTTCATTCACCATTACTTGGCGATACATCTTTTTAATATCCGCTGTTAACGCATACTTATTTAATCTGAAGCGGAGTAGAGTAGTATAGAGCTCCTCCTGAATCGTGGGACCAACCATCAGGATGTCATTCAACGCTATCTGAGTAGACGACTTGCAAGACGCATCAAAGACAACGCGCAGCTGTGTGGACGTACTTTGTGGCCTTAAGACGCATTGATGCGGAATGAAATAGTGAGGTGCGTTAGGAATTTTGTTTTTAAGTTCTGTCATATGTCCCAGTGAAAGGTACTCTTCCATAAAATCAATATACATTTCCTTTACAACATTATCTCGGGACAACCTTCTTTCGAGCGACAAAAACCGCCGTTTTGCAACTTCAAATGAGTTGCCCAAAACCTTAGGATCGGATTTAAACGGCAGCCTAACTTCGAATCGGCCTGATGACAGAACTTCCATGTTACTGGCAAAATGTTTCTCACACAACTGTTGTTCTGGGGACATAACATTATTTGGAGATGGGAGGCTTTCCAGTGACCAAAATTTTTGTAACGTTTTATCTATAGAAACTATCGAGTCCTCTTGACAACTTAGGTTGACCACTTTCTCTTGGCTGTTCAACGAATTCAACGTATATCGTCCAGATACAATCCAGCCAAGCAGGATTTTTTGTAAGATCGGACAATTTGGAGCTTGTTTTATCTGACCGATAGCTAACAGTTCAAAAAATGTTTCAGCTCCTATCAACATGTCAACATTTTCCAGCCGCTCACGTTCACTGTGTGGTCAGGCTGATAGCTCGAAATCGATTTTAATATCCAAAAATCTGCTGAAAATTCACTGCAATTAACTTGCGACTTCACCACTGTATGTATCTTTTTCTTGACTTGAGAATTGGCTTCTCCAATTCCTAGCAAGCTGATACATGAATCTTCCCTACGTATCTGCAATCGTTGTGCAAGCTCTTCAGTTACGAAGTTGGTTTGCGAACCAGAATCGAGCAGCGCTCGAGCTAATATATGTTCGCCGCTTTTAGTTCGAACACTTACGATGGACGTAGCCAAGATCACCTTCTCTAATGCAGTCGCATGCATTGCATGTGATGTGGAAGGATGATCTGAAGTGGAAGTTTGGTCATTGGGTGGTGGTGGTAACGCTAAACTGCTACTAACAGCTGTATACCTGTGGAGGAGCGTATGATGAGAACGGCTACAAACTCGACACTTAGCTGTTCTGCACCTTGCAACAGTATGACCCCTTTGTAGACAGTTTATACATAAGGGAGCTGACTTTGCGAACTCAAACCTCTGTGCGACTGATAATGACGAGAATGAAGAGCAATTGCCAATTGAATGCCCTTCTGAATTACAGTACACACATTTTTGTACCCTTGATGGGGCTTGAGCCGCAGAACACGAAAATGAGGTACGATTATGTTTGCCTTGGATTGGCTTCGCTTCTGACGTTAATTTGGTAGACTCTTCAGCTGACATATGCTGGTATCTGCGATTTAAGACCTTCTCGCAGTCTGCCCATATTGGAAGCTTATCATAATCTAGTTGCTCTTCCCATTTTCGCTTGGTCACTGGATCAACTTTGTTCATAACGAGATGAATAAGCATAGCATTTGCGATCTTTTTTTCATCGCCAATTGATGAATGACCCATACACAGCTGAAACTGTGTCGATAAGGCTTCGTAAAGCCGATGCTGAGGGTGATGCAATTTTGGGAAGACCGAACAACGCTGAGATATGATCCTTGAAGATAAGGCAGTCGTTGTCATAAACATTTTTCAAACTTGCTAATGCTTTTTCGTAATTGCTCTCGGTGACTTGAAATGCTCTGACAGTTCCTAGAGCTTCACCAGAGAGACAAGATATCAAGTGATTAAATTTTTCTATCGATGGAATTGAATCATCGTTATGAACAAAAGTCTCGAAAAGGCTAATAAAATTTTTATACTCCGAATATTTTCCACTAAACTTCGGTAATGATAAATTTGGGAGACGAGAACGCATGTGTCCAGTAGAAGTAGAGGCAACTACTGTCGTATTATTAGCATTTGCCGTTTTGAGAGCAGTAATTAGGGATATAAGACCGGCCTTTGTCAAAATACATGTTTCTTCTAATTCTGCACCATCCTCATCTCCAACATCAAACTCGACTATTTTTGCTTGTAATTGCGTTGCCTTATCGATATATTTATTTAAGGCTTCTAGTCTGCACTCCAATTCTACTAATTGAAGCGCCAAGCTTCCTGAATCCAATTGTTTTTTCATCCTTAAAATATTTTTAATCGGACCTTTAATTTTAATTCTTAGCTCCTCTAGAGTAGCTTTTGATCTCTTCTGATCCTCATTATCCATTTTCAACTTTTTTTTTTTTTAAAAACTTAAATGCTCGAATAAGTGTAGGGTAGCAGTATATATGTGGCAACACTAATTGAGAATAAATTTAATAAAATTAATTGGTAGCAAACGATTTGCAAAAATGCATATGCCTGACCAATTGTAGGGGAGCGCGCGTCACTTGATCTACAGCTGCACAGGCGCGCGCCAATATCTGAGCGTCAGCAACAACAACAATACCGGTGGGCGACAACGAAAACGAAAAAAAGGTACCGTTGCAGTTGCTAACACGTATGTATGTATGTGTGTGACGCGCTGCGCTGGAGCTGGCTAAGCAGAAAAAACGGTTCAAGTGTTTGTTTGTTGGTATGCGAGAGGGGTGAAGGGGCGACAGAACAGTTATTTTAAAAATGTGAAATTGCATCCAATTGGTTTTAAAGTTAATAATTAATGCATGCAACTTATTATAAATAATGCCAAGCTCTACTATTTGTACTTATGTGCCAAGAATTGAAAGGGACGTGCTTAATTTCAGCACCGAAATTAAGAAAAATTAAATAATTCTTTTAACCTTTCAATTTTTAGCACAATACCTCTGGGATGTAGTTTGGGCTCTTAAGTCCAGCAGCCACTTTCCTTTTGCAGTCCAAGCAATCACAGGGCTTTTGATTTGTCTTTGGCATTACACGGCCGACGCGGATAATTGTGTTGTTTTGTTGTTGTTAATTGTATTAACCGTCGCGGGCCAATTTGGTGTATTTGTGTATGTGTAAATTTGTTTTCCTGTGGTTGCACTTGTATTTGATTCAAATTCAACTTTTTCACTTAAAATTTTTTATGTGTCACTGTCACTTCGATTTGATTGCCAAAATAAAAAAAATTAAATCAAACTTGTCCCTGCTCGGGCACAAGAGTTTTTGTGGCAGGAAAATTATTTTGAGACGCGTTTGATTTGGGCGAAAACGAAAAGATGCTGCGCTCGGAATCAGTGATAGACGACAACTAAACTTTAATATTTCAATACATTTTTCTCTTAGCCTAACTTAAGCTAGGGTGGCGAAACGGGGCGAATTCGCTCAGAGCGACGAAAAGAGAGTTTTATTGCGCTCCCGCTCCGCCCTAAACTAACTTACACTAGACTTCAAATTTGAACTTTCAACTAACTTAAACTAATAAAATAAAAAATGCCATCTGCATCAACACGGTCCTATGGCAGCTATAGCTAATCCAGTCAATTTTGATAAATTTTTTCGAAATTGTGTGGAAACATATAAACTAAAACTAATATATATAGATTGGTGACGCTACGATGAAAAAAACTAAAAGTTTTTCCCACTAGAACTATTTTTTGACCGACCCTTTATATAGCAGCTATATAATATAGTCATCCGAATTTGAATAAATTTTTCACAATTATGTGGAAGCATATAAAACTAACATACACCAAGATTTGTGCCGCTACGATGGAAAAAACAAAGTTTTTCTAACTAGAACTAGTTCTTAGACCGATCGTTCCTATGGCAGCTATATGATATAGTCATCCGATCCGGCCGGTTCCGACATATTAGGTGTGCAGTTAAAAACTCTGTGCAAAATTTCAGCTCGATAGCTTTAAAACTGAGAGACTAGTTCGCGTAGAAACAGACATACGGACAGACGGACGGACGGACGGACGGACAGACGGAATTGAACTCAGCTCGTCGTCCTGATCAAGAATATATATAGTTTATGTGGTCGGAAATGAATATTTCTATGCGTTACAAACTTCTGGGCAAAATTAATATACACTTTTCAAGTGTATAAAAATTGAAATTTTTTTCGTGAACTTATACCAGTTAACTATTCTTCACTCTGGCGGAAAACAACCCGACTTAAAAGCCATTTGTTTTAAAACAATCGAAAAAGGGCCGAGCAGCAATGTAAGTTTTTAACCCAAATTGTGGATTTTTCTTGTCAGCCGACTGACCATTTCTAACCTCTTCGGTTTGGCCCTTAGTGCCTGTTGGTAATTCTGTGGGCATCCCAATGTGCCCTAGTACTTAATATACTCCCCCCCAATACGCACACAACTTTGCGTAGAGAGAGGCCAAGATCTGGCTGGGATTAGTCCACAAGTGAGTAAACTTTTTTGGATGTCATCCACTCATGTTCCAGAGCACCAGCAATAAAGCTCTCGACGGCTCTCTTCATCATCAAGTGCAGTGCCTGCGTGAACTTTAAGCCGCCTAGTAGCTGCTGATCCACGCGCAGTGAAAATTTTTTTTCTGTGAATTTGTTGCGGGAAAAATAGTTAAATTGGCTAAAGAATAGCCTTCACATCATGTCTCCACCCACACGTGCATAAACCAGGGCTGCAAACCGGTCTGGAACCGAACCCTTCAGAACCTGTTCGGTTCAGGTTCTGGTGATCCCTGAACCGAACCGGGAACCGAACCCCATTAAAAATAATCACGAGAACCCGAACCCGAACCTAACCATTTTTTCTTATTGATGGGGTTCGGTTCTAAAAATAAATTGGCAAGCATAGAATTTATATTTGCACTTCGATGGTAAAAAATATTTCATTATCTTGAAGAAAAATGTTTCCATTCATATGCCCATGTATGGACGGCGACACTTTTTCCCATCCGCAACAAAAGACTGGACAAAATAACACAACCTCAAGCAAGTGAATTCAATTTGCATCTAAAACCGTAATTCTGTGTATTATTTTGTTTGTATGGAGATACAATGGCACTGTGAATACAAGGGAAAGTTGCACTTTATTTAAATATCTTCATTTTTTAAACCAAATCACAAATAAAGTTCTTTTAGCATTTCACTCTCACAATATGCCAGCCAAAGCAGGTCCCATTTGTAGAAAAAATAATTCTGACTGAGTTTCATTCCCAAAAGTTAGAATGAGACAACCCGGCGTGTCTGTGATTAAGTCACGGTCACTGGCAATCATCAAATCACACAGTGACTGCATATTTGAAGTAACTGTGAATCACACTGTTACTTAATCACGGGTACGCAGATAAAGCTCATCTCTTATTTTTAAGAAAAAAGTGTTTTTTTGCAGGTTTCATAGCCACAAAAATCACATCAGATTCAGCAATCCCACTACTGTGAAGGAGAAATGACTTTCACAGTGAGTGCAAGTTGGAAGAATCGCTTAACTCTTCTAAACATACATACAATCAATCAATCAAGACAGATCACTTATGTGCATGACTTCCAAGCCATCGGGCAGCAGATTATAAGGTATCACGCCTTCAAATTCTATTAAATTATTTATTATGTACATAAATATATAAAATGCTATCTGGAACCCGAACCCGAACCGGAACCCAGGTTCTCAATTTGAAGGGAACCGGTTGTGGAACCGAACCCCCAGAGTAGGGTAAGGGTTCGAACCCCGAACCGAACCCCTGTCAAAATTAGAGGGGTTTGCAGCCCTGGCATAAACCCTATAGTTTTCGCTTGAGACCTTCCAAATGAAAAAAACGAGAAGGCAAAGTTAACTTCGACTGTGCCGAAGTTTTAATACACTTGAAAAACTTTACTCCAACTGATTTAACCAGTAAAATATATATAGGATAGAGATATCAGATATTAAAAATTTTAAATCATTGATAATAAAAATAGGATACCATAAAAAAACTTTTCTTAGTAAAACACATTTTCCGACCGATCGGTCCTAAGGCAGCTATATGCTAGAGTCATCTGATTTTTATAAATTTTTTAAAAAATTTGTAAAAGCATATTAAACTAATATCTACCAAGATTGGTGACGATACGATGGAAAACAAAAAAGTTTTTCTCACTAAAACTTATTTTCCGACCGATCGTTCCTATGGCAGCTATATGATATAGTCATCCGATTTTGATAAATTTTTTCGAAGTTGTGTGGAAGCATATAAAACTGATATATACTACGATTGGTGACGCTACGATGAAAAACAAAAAAGTTTTTCCCACTAGAACTAGTTTTTTGACCGACCCTTTATAAGGCAGCTATATGATATAGTCATCCGATTTTGATAAATTTTTTCACAATTATGTGGAAGCATATAAAACTAACATACACCACGATTTGTGCCGCTACGATGGAAAACAACAAAGTTTTTCTAACTAGAACTAGTTCTTAGACCGATCGTTCCAATGGCAGCTATATGATATAGTCATCCGATCCGGCCGGTTCCGACATATTAGTTGCGTGCAGTAAAAAGAAGACTCTGTGCTAAATTTCAGCTCGATAGCTTTAAAACTGAGAGACTAGTTCGCGTAGAAACAGACAGACGGACAGACGGACGGACGGACGGACGGACAGACGGAATTGAACTCAGCTCGTCGTCCTGATCAAGAATATATATAGTTTATGTGGTCGGAAATGTAGGTACTTTTCTCCTATGTCACTGGGTAAATTCTTATAGAATCTGGCGATACTATTGTTCTTCCCTAGCACATATTTATACATCCCTCTGAGTATTTTTTAGGGCAGTTCGATGCTTAATTAAATCCATTGGGACCAGAGACTTCCATGTCGTGACACTCGATGCGATTGGATTTGCGTGTATGTTCGGAAGACGTTTCTTCTTTATATAATTACTAGCATATAACTCGGCGCGCTTCGCTACGCCACCGTCAGTAAAGCCGGCAAAATGATGTAAAAATCGGATTTAGTCTTTAATAGTTTTATATATGTTTGTTCCGCAGAGCTTACAAAGTAAATTAACTGCAAAACCCCGTCCCGCAGTGAAATATCAACCACTCCCCATTTTTCAAATTAATTATTCAAAATTTCAAATTATTATTTCAAAATATTTAATTCGGCACAATACTTCATTTGAATAGAAACACTTATAAAAAGACTTGAAAGTTGGATGCTTTTGTAAAGCTTCCTTATTCATATAAAGTATAGTGCCGAACTAAATTTTTATTTCATTTGAGTTCAAGCTTAAATTTTAAATAAATTACGTTTGAACGAAAATTACCGAATTAATACTTGATTCTTTATACTAAGGATAAGGCATATTTAACTGAGTGCGCGTAGACGCTTTGACTTTAAAAACAAGCTGAACTGGAAAAACTCATTCCATTGTATCCAATCCGGGTGGTAATATAAAACATATTTCAAGCGAGTTTCTCAACCGCTAAAGGACACAAAACGCAAAAATTAAACTATCAACATTTGTCCTTGCAAAGGGAGACGTGACAAACTTAGATTTTCATTTTCTTCAGCTTACAATTTTTTCACGCATTAAATAAACACATTCACATTTAAATTTTCAATCTTTTACATTCGATTACGCAAAAGTTGTAATAACAAATGCTGATTTTGAGTAAAATAAATTGAAAAATAAACGTTAACTGATCCTTGGTGGCTCTTCTTAACATTTTTAGTTCCTGTAAAAAAATAATGAATAAGGGAAAATTTTAAATTGTTGAGTTTCTTTTAATGACAACCGAGTAAAGGTGTAAATTCTTTAAAAACAAAGTTATAATATATTTCTTATATATTATTATTTGGTCTCGGTAGACCTTTCTGTAGAAACGCCAATATGTATCATCTTCGACCATCCTCAGTACCAAAGTCAGCTATAATGTTCATATACTTAATAAAAATTTGTTGATAATAAAAACGATTTCAGAAGGCCATAAACAGCTTTTCACTAAGTTAAGGTGCACGCATCAACTTTTAAATTAAAAATTTTTATGGTTTAAAAAAGGTTACATTTGTTTTCAGGGTCTGAAAAAGCTTATTTTCTTTCATTTTCTTTTTAATTTTAATCATCGAATTAATTTATTCACTCTTTTTTGCAAAAAGAAAGAGCAACATTCAAAATGTATTTAGACATAAGTTTCATTTAAGAATATTGAAAACTCAACCACTGAGAGCTGGTTTCCGAAGACACCTAAAAAGTCTCCAAGCGGTGGACACGATAACTGTTAATAGATTAAACTGAAATCAATAACACAATTTATTTCTGTTAGTAGGTGAGTATAGCTCGTGATAAAACGAAGAGATTAAAAACAAAAGAAATTAAAATTTTTAAGCAAAATAATACCCATGTGTTCTTTGTACAAATCGCTTTCGACCTAATTCTCATACTATTTGGGTCGTTTTTGGATTGAAACCGATTTGCAGAACATAAAGGATAAATTTGAATATAAATAGGAATACAAATTACCAGAAGTTACCTTGCGAAAAAGAATGCTTCGTTTAATCATTATCATATCCTATATTGAAGGAGGGATCAAATTTTAAGAGAAAATCGGTTGACATGTTTTTACGAAAACGTGTCCAGAGTCCTCAAAAAACATGTTTTGAGCAAAGCCCGACCTGTCCCTCATGGGCCACTTTAATAAAAACAGCTATCTTTCAGAGTTTTATTCCAATTGATTTTTTTTTTTTTTGTTTTATGATGAATTGAAACTTAGGGAAAATATTTTAAACATATGTATTGTTGTATTATATCTCAAAACCCATGTAACCCTATTAGCCTAGTGCTCAGATCGATAACAACATTTATTTTGTCACAATACTTCATACAAATAGAAAAACTTTGTCATTGCTTTGATAATCAAGAGCTGTTCAAAAATGATTCTATTCATATAATTCATATAATTCATTTTAAAAAAGTATTTAAAAACGTTTTTAAAAGGTAACTTATGTACCATGAGTAAGGCAAGTAAGAAAAATGTTATCAAACGATAGAATAGTTAGAATAATCTCGCTCTTCTATTCTTTTTTCATCATCAATTTTGTAGGTTAAGCCCTATACGGACTTGCGAAGTAAGTAATTTTTCTTACTTCGGCATTTATTACGTCAAGGTGGAACATAAGTCTAGTGACCTACTATTTTTTAATTTTTATAAGTAATTCAAACCCTTGTTAAAACGACTATTTACGACTGTATTAAATCTTCAACACAATCGAAATTAGATTTACCTTTTCGTCCTAAATTTAATTTCAGCAGTTTGCCGATGGTGTCAAAGCAGAAGAAGGGTGAAGTAACATTGTTTGCATCAATGTTTCTTCAGTTGCTTGAAGTAAAATAAAGCCCACATAGTTAACATAGGATCAGGGAATCAAACCGAATCGAATTTCGGTTCCGGTTCCGGTTCTACGTACCGAAACTAATGTTTCGGTAAAAGGTTCTGTTTAGGTTCTTGTTTATTTCGGTATTCGGTTCCGTACCGGTACCTTGGTTTTTATTTCGGTATACCGGTACGTATCGGTATGAACCGGTATAATTTAAAAATCCTTTAATCCGAAAATATTATAGAAATGGTTGCAACCTACACAACAAAAGTAGTTATTAAAGAAGGAAAATTAAACATAATAAACTTTACCTCAGAAAAAAATGTCCTAATAATAGAAGAGCAAGAAGATCTTTTGATATCTGATGAAATGTTAAATAGACAGTTTTCAGATAACGTTACCGATCACAATTTAACCCTGCTATTAGGTTAAGTCTATTTGGGCCAATTATTAATTCATTTCCTTTGTAAATGCAAAAAATTAAGGATAAATTAATAATATTTGGAATTTATTGAACCAAAATAGATGCAACGAAATAAGATGAAATTGTTTTTTTTATTGAAAATTTCAGTATATACCAGATGGTCCCTTAACTTTACATTTGTAAGTTTTTGCTTACGTTTACCCTGCGTTTTGCCCTGAAGAAATCCCCTGATTAAAGCAATTAAAAATGAAATAACCCAAAAAAACTCAGAACCGAAACTGTACCGGTACAATGTTTCGGTTCTCCTTTCGGTCATTTCGGTTCCAAAAATAAAGGTTCCGGAAATACCGGTACGCAAAAAATAAATAATTACGGTTCTGGTTCTGAGTTTCAATCGGATCTTTTCGGTATACGGTTCCGGTTCGGGTTCCGGTTTGACACCCTGTCATAGGATCCAATCATGTGCTGTTAAGCAGCTTCCACTGCGTCAGTTGGAAGTTCACTGCATTGATCTTTGCTTTTTTTGTTTACTGAATTCCTAGTGTACTCACAAGTGGTCAACTATAAATCCAGATATAGATTATTTCGAGATATATTTTTTACTTTTATTTTGTCACTTAAACCTCTAGTGCCAACATTTTTTTAAATGGTTTAAAACACCAAAATAAAAAAAAATAAAATAAAAAAAAATCTTAGTTTGCTAGAGGATTCGAACCCACGACCTCTGTATTTCTGGGCAACGGTCTTAACCCCTGAGCCATCATCGCCCGACTACTTTCATTGCTGCACGCATTTATGTAACATTTGGCTGCGCCTCACGCGTGAGGGTCGATAGCCGAATTCGCTAAGATGCTGTCGTTCGCATTCAAACTACCCAAAGTTGAGAGTTCAAATACCAGACAAGTCAAAATTTAAACAAATCAAAAAAATTACAAAGTTAATTTTTTCTCATTCAGATCTTCAGTCACAACTGCAGTAACTCCTTTGCACCGGTCATATCGCTAACGGCTGGTGGTTAGCCTTATACCGCTCGGTGAATTTGGCGGACATGTCCATACAAAATTCGTTAGCAAATTACATGGCGGGTGGTTAGATCGGTATCCGGTCCTCATTACGAAGAGTTAGCGGAATCACTAGGTTTGCACCAGTGCAGCCGAAGTACTTTTAAGTCAGCTACCCAATAAGCCGCTTACCAATCTTGATTTGATGGAGTTTGCCCGCAAGCATATTCGTTATTTCGGAGGTGTATTTATGAGAGATGCACTACCAAAGCGCCCATTGAAGAGGGAATGCGGTATTATCAATTTTTCAAATACAGAATCAAATGGTAACCATTGGGTGGACACTTCACTACATTATAAGTTACTAAAAAGTAACACTAAAATGTAAAAAATTTTGTATTAGGGTTACACTATTTAAAAATCAAACTAATAAAAAAGAATAGTGCATTGCTCTTGTCAAAAAAAAAAAAACGAGAAGGCAAAGCTAACTTCGACTGTGCCGAAGTTTTAATACACTTGAAAAACTTTACTTCAACTGATTTAACTGGAAAAATATATATAGGATATAGATATCAAATATTTAAAATTTTTAAATCATTTATAATAAAAATTTGATACCATAAAAAAAAACTTTTCTTAGTAAAACACATTTTCCGACCGATCGGTCCTATGGCAGCTATATGCTATAGTCATCCGATTTTGATCATTTTTTTCAAAATTATGTGAAAAGATATAAAACTAATATATACCAAGATTGGGGACGCTACGATAAAAAACAAAAAAGTTTTTCTCACTAGAACTAGTTGATTGACCGACCGTTTATATGGCAGCTATATGCTATAGTCATCCGATTTTGATAAATTTTTACAGAATTGTGTGGAAACATATAAAACAAATATATACTACGATTGGAGACGCTACGATGAAAATCAAAAAAGTTTTTCTCACAACGACTTATTTTTCGACCGATCGATCCTATGGCAGCTATATGCTATAGTGATCCGATTTTGATACATTTTTCCAGAATTATGTGGAAACATATAAAACTAACATATACCAAGATTAGTGACGCTACAATGGAAAACAAAAAAGTTTTTCTAACTAGAACTAGTTCTTAGACCGATCGTTCCTATGGCAGCTATATGATATAGTCATCCGATCCGGCCGGTTCCGACATATTAGTTGCGTGCAGTAAAAAGAAGACTCTGTGCAAATTTCAGCTCGATAGCTTTAAAACTGAGAGACTAGTTCGCGTAGAAACAGACAGACGGACAGACAGACGGGAGACGGACGGACGGACAAGCGGAAATGAACTCAGCTCGTCGTCCTGATCAAGAAATATATAGTTTATGGGGTCGGAAATGAATATTTCTATGCGTTACAAACTTCTGGGCAAAATTAATATACACTTTTCAAGTGTATAAAAATTTTATTCGGGTCCTTTAACGTGGCCGGAATGTTAATTTTCATTAGAATTAATTTTATAAATATTAGAATATATATAATGAGAAGTCAATGGTTTGGGTTAAATAAAACGAAGGAAAGCTAACTTCGACTGTGCCGGAAGTTCTAATACACTTGAAAAGATTACTCCAACTGATTTAACCGGTAAAATATATATAGGATATAGATATCAAATATTTACAATTTTTAAATCATTGATAATAAAAATTTGATACCATAAAAAAACTTTTCTTAGTAAAACACATTTTCCGTCCGATCGGTCCAATGGCAGCTATATGCTATAGTCCTCCGATTTTGATAAATTTTTTCGAAATTATGTGAAAGTATATAAAACTAATATATACCAAGATTGGAGACGCTACGATAGAAAAAAAGTTTTCTCACTAGAAGTATTTTTTTGACCGACCGTTTCTATGGCAGCTATATGCTATAGTCATCCGATTTTGATAAATTTTTCCGAATTATGTGAAACATATAAAACTAAATATATACTACGATTGGTGACGCTACGATGGAAATCAAAAAGTTTTCTCACAAGACTTATTTTTCGACCGATCGTTCCTATGACAGCTATATGATATAGTCATCCGATCAGCCGGCCGTTCCGATTAGTTGCGTGCAGTAAAAGAAGATTCTGTGCAAAATTTCAGCTCGATAGCTTTAAAACTGAGGGACTAGTTTGCGTAGAAACAGACAGACAGACGGACAGACAGACAGACGGACAGACGGAAGAGACGGGACGGACGGACAAGCGGAAATGAACTCAGCTCGTCGTCCTGATCAAGAATATATAGTTTATGTGGTCGGAAATGAATATTTCTATGCATCGTGTCTTAATAATTTAGGGTTAAAAATACCAAGTCTGGTTTGTTGCATTCCTAACCTCTATGTCTTCTATGTATTCTGTGAACTGTTGTAAGTTAAATATTAGAATAGCTAATCTTTGATCATTTACATAAATGATATCCATTTGGTTGATTCCGTGGTTAATTGCTTCAATAACGTGATTTAAGTCGTTTGTTTGTATACTGTTTTCTGATAAGTTGCTTATTTTAAGCTTTGTCTTCTTGATCTAAGGTTCCAAATAGGTATTTGAAAGCTGTCCCTACGAAATTTGCAAGACCTCTTTGTTGCGTTTTGTGATTCTGATTCCATTCATTTCCTTCTAGTTTATCTATTAAGTATTTTATTTGAGTAAGGTTTTTAAATTCTTTTGATCGATGTAACAGGGTTTCATAGGTTTGTTCGGTTTTTGTTATATTAACTGACAGATAATGGAATTCATAATTTACTGGTAATTTCCTGTCTTTTGAAATCTAAATAACCATTCTTTGCTTGAATGGGGTTTACTCGAGGCTTTGGAAATTTGCTTTTTGAATAAAAACATGTTATTAGGAATAGTATCAAAAATGATGTAAGATTAAGCTGAATTTTCTTGGCTCGGTTGATCGACTGCTGATGATCTGGAAATTATCGTATTTGCTTTTATTAGTTTTCTTTTTCTTTTTTTTTGGCTTTATAATGAGTTATTTTTCTCCCTCTGTTCTTTTCTTCGTAATGTTTTTCGTCGATTTGGTAATTTCTCCCGTCTTTAAAGGGTTAGTGGTTTTACTCTTTACTAAAGGTGATAGTTTGTATCTAGTGTCAACTTCAAATTGTATTCTATTTTTGTTCAAGTTTCCAAGTTCGTTTATTTTGTTGTTTTGGGTATTATACTCTGGTGTTCCAGCGTAAATAAAAATATCTGCAGGTGTTCTTCCTGTAGTATTATGTTTAGTTTTGTGATTGTAAATATAAAGAATCGTTTCAAATTTATTTATTTTGCTTTGATCGGTTTCACTGTTAATGATTCTCAACTTTTCATTGACTGTCTTGTGAAATCGTTTCGACATCTGAAACTCCATTTTTACTTGTAGTTATTATTATGTTTACGTCTTCGATCTTAGCCAGATTTGAAGCGCTGCACACATAAAAGCTGAGTCTTATCTGCTTTATTCTCATTTGCTTACCCATTTCATTGAATATTTTTAGTATGGCTCGCTTGGCTTCTAACCAATCTCTACCATTTACTTCGATTAAAGCTGCGTATTTTGAATATACGTCGATACAAGATAAAAATTGTTTATTGTCAACCATGTAGAAATCGATGACAAATCTTTCTCTGTGCTCAGTTTTTGAAATGTTGCATATTTCACATTCGTTAATAACGTTGTGGATTAGTTTTGGTAATCCGATAGTAAAAATTTTCGTTAAAAAGTAGTATTGTTTCTCAATACCTGTGTAGTAAATTTCTATGAGACTTAATAATTGTTTCTTTGAATTCGGCAAATGTTTGAATATCTACCAACTTTTTGTAAGTTCTCATTAATTTTGTCAAATTGTCCGACTGATGATTTGTATAAATGCATTTTGGAATGTTAAGAAATCAATTTCGTTTTCGAAATATAATACACTATTTTGTGCATAGGTATTCTCTAATAATATTTTTGGCATGCCGTTGTCATTTCCTTCTAGATGATTTTTATATTTAGTTTTGTGAAAATATCTTGTCGTTTGTACTTCATTTAATTCACCTTTGATGAATTCAATTGTCGGTTATAATAATTTATGGGTCTTTCTGTGGTCTTTCTGTGATGTTACGTTCCAAACCAAAGGTTTGTGGTCAGAAAGAATGTCAAACTTTCTTCCATAGAGGTATGATCTGAAGTATTTTGTTGCCCACACAATAGCAAAGGAGTTCTTTCTCTATTGCGGAGTAATTGATTTCATGTTCGTTTAAAGTTTTGCTGGCAAAGTATATTGGATTGTGGTCTTGAGATAATACTGCGCCTATGGCAATATTACTAGCATCTGTAGTTAGGGAAAAAAGGTTTTCTAAAGTTTGGGTATGTCAGTATTGATCTGATCATGATCAGCATTTTTAGTTTTCCAAATGCTAGAACATAATCTGTTTCTTTAATATTGATTTTCGATCCTTTCTTTAATTTGAGAGTTAAAGGTTTTGCTATCTTAGCAAAGCTTGGGATAAATTTGCGATAGAAACCGCAAAGGCCTAAGAAAGATTTAATTTCCTTAGTAGTTTTTGGAATTGAAATTTTTCAATGGCTTGAATTTTAATTGGGTTGGGTTTGATACCTTCAGTAGTTATGATATGACCTAGAATTCTGTTCTTTTAAGAAATTCACATTTATCAAGCTGAAGCTTGAGATTAGCGTGTCCTAGTTTCATGAAAACTTTCTTTAATGATAATAAATGTTCTTCCAATGAAGTGGAAAAATGATTATATCATCCATGTATACAAGACAGTCTTTATAGATTAGATCTTCTAACAGATTGTTCATGCATCGTTGGAAAGTTGCTGGTGCGTTTTTCAGACCGAATGGCATTCGAGTATACTCATAATATCCATTTTTAGTCGAGAATGCAGTTTTGGAAGTTGATTCTTCGTCCATTTGGATTTGATGAAATCCTTTTGCGAGATCGATTGTTGTAAAATATTGGCATTTGCCTAGTTTGTCAAGTATATCATCCATTATTGGGATTGATATTTGTCACTTATGGTATTTTCGTTCACATCACGGTAGTCAATGACTACTCGGAATGTCTTTCTTCCTGATACATCCAGCTTTTTTCGAACTATCCAAATAGGCGAGCAATAAGGTGAACTGGATTTTCTGATAATGCCTTGTTCAAGCATATCTTTGATTTGGTTTTCGACCCTTCTGTCTAAAGCCTGGGGAATATTTATAGGGTTTCCTATAAATAGGTTCTTCATGTTTTGTTTTTATTACGGTTTAATAGTACTAGTAAAGGTCAAATTTTCACCCCTTTGTACTGGATGTCACTAAATTCAAAAAGAACTTTTGAGTTTCTATTTCTCTTCTTCATTTAGGTGTTCTAAACGATATTCGTTACTTTCCTGTAACTCATTATTAATTGCGAACAATGTATGTTCGTCTTCAGTTTGTGGTGGATCGAGGCATTCATATGCGGTCTCGTCCGAAATTTCTTCATGTTCATACTTCATGAAGAATGGAAGGTTGTTTATTAGTACTGTTTTAGCACCATGATCGATTATTGCTTTAGAATCTTCAAAGAATTCTCGACCAAGTAACATGTCATTATTAGAAAAATTATGCAAGTAAAATGTTTGACGTGTAGGTCAGTTTCAGCACATACTTTATTTTAGTTTTACTACACTTTAAATAGTGTGTACTTGAAGTTGGTAGTTTCTGATTGGAATATTTAAAATGGTATCTTGTCATTAAGTTAATAGATGAACTCGTATCTATTACGCATTTTAAGATTTTATTATTAAAAATCAAATTTATGTATGGGTTTGTTCCTCTTCTTCTTCCTCTTCCTGATGAAAATTTTCGAATGTGTCCATTTTTTAATGGCCACTTCCACTTTTGCGTTGCCTTTATACAGGTGGATTAGGAGGAGTAGAATAATTTTGATTTTGTTGATAATTGACAGGATTCTGGACTCTACCTGGGTTAGTTTTTGTTTAAATTCTTGATGCATTTTGCTGATTAGATTCAGCACGTCTGATTCTGATTTTGATTCTGATTTTGATTCTGATTATTAATCTGAGGTTGAATGAAATTTTGAAAATAATTTCCTTATTTCCACGATTGTCATTATTTTTTCTGATTGCTGTAACTTTTGAGGTTGATTGACCATTTGATTGATTTGATTTTGTGCAGATCGGAAAAATTGTTTTCAAAAAACTCCTTCTTTCTGAGCTACCTGTTTTAACTTTAATACTGAGGTTATGTCATTTCTTGCAAGGGTCATAAATAACCTGTCAATAAGTTTTTGATGTGTTAAATACTGTGGGTTAAGTTTGCCAGTGTGGTTCATGTGAAATAAAAAATGTTTCATTGTTTTTTATTTCCATTTTTCTCCTACTCGTTTCGACGTTTTTAACGTCTTCTTCAGGGAGCCTGCATTTATTGACATACAAAGAAAGGGAATGACATGTTCACATATACTTATCGTCATAAAACACGTAGACTCCAGTGCAGTTCTCTCCCTCTCTTCCAGAGTTTTTGATTTCGTATATGACGTTATGTTGTTGTTGTTTTTCAATTTTGTCTTTGGTATTTGTAAACAATTTTCTTGTACTTGTGTGCGCTTTATAAGCATATGTTATTTTGTTGTTGTTTTCTGGGATTATTTTCGCAATCGTCTGTTTGTTAGTTAAATTGTCAACATATGGGACGCTGATGAATTGTCTGGTTCCTCGTATTTGATTTGTTTATGTTTTTGTTTCAGTTTTCCTTTGGATTGCTACGTCCGAGTATGAGTTTGTCGATCAAGTGTTCTGGGTAGCTATTTTTTAAGAAGGTGGACTTCAATTTTATGTATGTTGTTGGTTTAAAAACGCTCATCGCTTAATGTGTATGCTGTTTTTATTATGTTTCTTACTGTGTTAATTTTGGGCTATTGGTTGATTGGAGTGGTAGTTCATTATTCTTCCTGAGGCTATCTTTTTTGTGTACCAGTTGAACACTAGTTTTCCGTCTTCTCGTAGAAGTTCAAGGTCTAGAAACGCTATTTTATTGTGTTGTTCCTTTTCTAGGGTAAATTGGATTCTTGGGTGTTGACTATTTAATGTTAATATGGTCTCATCGATGTCGTCTTTATTCAATATGTATATTATATCGTCTACATATTTTGATATATGTTTTATATATATGTTTTTTCCTTTTAATTTTTCCATTGTGTTACTTAGGATTTTGTCTAAGACAATGTTTGCTATTGTGGGTGATAAAGGGTTTCCCTTTACACGAATATTTGGTGGAACACTGTGTTGTTGTGGGTCAGGTAATTGTTTTCAATAAGGATGAAGTCCAGTATTTCTTTGAATTTTTGTTTTGGTATGGTGGTGTGTTGGGAAAAGTCTGCCCATCTATCCATTATTATTTGCATTGCTTATTTTACAGGGATGTTGGTGAAAAGAGATACAACATCAAATGACACTAATATCTCATTTTCGGAAAGTGTTATGTTTTGGAGAGTTGCTTTAAGTTCTGTGGAATTTTGGATGTTGTAGTCCTTTGATGTTTTTTCATTATAACTTTTTTAATTGTATTGTTCAGAGCGTTAGTGTAGATGTGTGTGTTCAGTGTGTTGTATTCCAAAGTTAATTTACTTGAAATAACAAATGACTTATATTCTAATTCGTCGACAAACTTACGGATGCTTCCGTTAAATTGAGTGTTGTATAAACGTCTTAAAAGTTCTTAAAATGGGGTTTGGACCTTGAAAGCGTCGATGAGTGCGATTTTGAGTGCTGTCCAGTTGCTGGCTGCTGATAATTGGGAAACTCGTTAGGATTCTCCAGAAATTTGCATTTCGATTGCTCCGAATAATACGCTGTGTTGTCGAACATCTCTTGTTGGATATAGTTGCATAATGAAGTCGACTCGTCTTATGAATGCACACAGGTATTCTGATGATCCAGTGAAAGTAGGCACCTGCCTAATTTGTCCTAGAGCTTGGCTTAGATGTTGCTCTGATAGCTGTAGTACGTGTGTTACTGATGGTGCTGATGTTGATGCTGGGTCTGTCATGTTGATTGGTTTTTTTGGGGACTTTTGTGTAGATTGTTCACTGGTTGGTGATATTTCTTTTGGGGTATGATTTGCGATTTTTAGTTATTTAAAAAAAAAATCGACTTTGCTTTTCACATAACTTTGTAGCAGTCACACTTGAATTAAAGCGGGCTTTAATTGTGAAAGGGTTTTTGGGTTGCGAGTTTAAAATTCAAATTAAATTTTCATTTAACTTTGGCGGTCACACTTTGTTTTAAGCGGGCTTTAATTATGAAAACTTTTGCGCGTCACGATTAGCGGTCACACTTTGTATGTTTAAGCGGGATTCGTCGACTTTGATTTTATTTTACGCGGGTTCTTGTGCGGCTAAGATACAACGTTTAGCACTGAGTATTTTCTTTGCAAGTGTTCACAAACCGTACTATCACTAAGATCTTGATCGATCCTTAAAAACGTCAGACTTATCCTACCGACTGCGCCAATGAGAAAGCAAATGGTTTGGGTTAAATAAAAAAATAATTTTTCTTATTTATCATTAACATTTTATATTTGAAGGATTACAATCTTAGATTAAGAGTGTCGCGGTTGAGATATCAAGAAAAACTCAATGTGTGGTTCTGCCGCTGCTGCTTAGCAAACATCGGTGAATAGCTTTTTAGGAGTCAAGATCAAAAAGCTGTTCTCTCTTTTCTTATTTCATAATTTGAGAGTGGATATACTTATAATTTTATTTTATTTAACAACATTTAGCAACTTTATCCAGCAACGTCCGCTTCGATGGAGAACTTTTTGTATGAGTGAATTATATTTTATAACCCAGAGTGAGTTTATTCAAACCCATATTATATATATATATATATCCATGCAGACTGTAATTTTTACAAATAATAATTACTTGCAAACCAATTGTTTGCAATAATTAATTGGTTGGACCTGGCGAAAAGGCGAAAGATTTTTGGTGTTAGCTTGACAAAAAAGTAGAAATCCGTCCTTCTTCAATCGTTACAAAATTTAGACTGTTTATTGGCGGCAAAGCAAAGCGCTAGGCTGCCGACATTAAATGATGACTTAGATACTAATACAGTTAGAGAGAGAAAGAGAGTGGAATGAGAAACATAACATATGTTTTAACTAGATAATTTACAGTGGTACAATTCATGTTATTTCGACTTCAATTCTTGACACTTAATTCTATCTGAACTTAATTGACCCAACATTCCGGCCACGTTGGAGGACCACACTTGGACCTTCAAAAAATAGGTAAAACCGCTAGCTTTTGAAATGGGCGTTTAATAATACCCATTGCCGTTTTGACGCTTGCCACGCGAATTTTTCCATCCGCTCCGGTTACTCCTTCCACGATCCTGCCTATTATCCAGCGCTGAGGTGGAGTGTTGTCCTCGTGAATCACGACCAGCATTCCTTCCTCCAGATTGGTTGGAGGTGCCTGTCACTTGGTGCGCATTTGGAGTGTGAGGATGTAATCCTTGGACCACGCTTGCCAGAACCGCTGTCTGAGCGTGGACAGCAGCTGCCACCTGCGCATATATGTAATTGCGCTGCCTGATTTGTCCGGCTCGGATCCTTGCGGCAGCGAACGAAGGGGCTGGCCTATTAGGAGATGGCTTGGAGTTAGGGCTTCGCCATCGTTCGGATCGGCGCTGAGTGGAGTTAGCGGCCGAGAGTTGAGGATTGCCTCGACCTCTGCCAGATGACCTCTGACCTCGCTTTTCACCATCGACGCGTTTGCCTCCCATAGGCCTCTGAAATAAGGTGCTCGGGGAGGTATAAAGCTCCACTCCATCCCTTGTTCCGCTGCGAACGACTGCAGACTGGCTTGCTGCTTGTTGAACTCCGCCTAGAGCTCTTTCAGCAAGTTGTTGGTCCCGACGAAATTGGTTGCGTTGTCCGAATACATCCGTTCGGGGACGCCACGTCTTGCGATGAAGCTTTTAAGAGTAAGAATGAAACAATTAAGCTAAGTTCACACGCACAAATTAATTTACGCAAACTGTCATCTCGGAGTTTGTATGATTTGTGTCCGAATTTGTCTGGGTGTTCACACACACGACAAATTAATATGCAAACGAATTTGTCGGAACTTCGAAAGTTTGTAATGAATTTGGCTTAGTGTTCACACTCGCAAATTTGGGATGTGACAAATTCGGGTTTCCCACAAACCATGTGGTTTGCCGATACGAGCTGTCAGTTTATCGACTTTGTGCGATATATATACGGGGTGTAACGAAATAACTAATGGCTTAATATGTAAACAAAAACCGACATGCGACAAAAATAGAACCAAAAAAGAATTATTAATTATTTGCCTTGGAGCTCCTTTTCGTTGATGGCCTTAATTCTTTAAAAAAATAAAAGGCGTAACATAACACGTAGTGGAAATGGGTGAGTATGCTAAAGCGACGTGAAACCGAAGGATTCTGTGTGAAACTTATGAAAGAGTTGAACTGGAAAGTCCACATTTATATAAAATGTTGTTCGAATGAGAGCAGCCGACCTGAATATTTGCTAGTGATATGTTGGTTAATAAATTATTATAATATCTTATTACTTTTGTTTCAGTTAAGTCTTTGCGGCCAATCATTGCCAAAAAGGGACACGCCAATGCGCCTTTCGAACCCTGCAGCAAGTCGACTGATGGTAACTTTACGTTAAGCTACCGAGAATGTCTTCGCTCCCTACAGTTTGAATTTACCTTTTAATACCATCAGTATTATTGTTCCGGATGCTGCCATATGTCAGGTGTTGAAAACTGATTTTATGAAGGTAGGAAAATCAAAAAGAAAATCTATATTTGTGCTTATAGCCGTCCTAATTTTCACATTATTTTGCGATTTCAACATGTGAACTTAAATGGCGATCCATTTCCCAGACTTTCTGTTTCTGTAAGACACATATCCCTAACTACTACTCGAGTCCGAACAATTTAAAAAAATGTTACGAATTAAAATCGGTAAAGCTTGGTTCGAATTCTGAATTTTTTCCTTAGCAGTAAATCGCATATAAAAATTGCTTAGATTTTTCTGGCTCATTCCTCTGTTACAGGCAAGTCATACTTACTGATTTCGATTGCCCTGTCAATCGACGGTAATTTTATTGAACAGCTGATATTTCTTGAAGAGATTATAACATGCCCTATTTATTACTTTTCTCCAAATTGTCAGTTGGCAACTCTACCATAAAACCTTTGATGGAAATATGTAATGGCGGAAGATGCAGCTTTGATTAATGATGATTAAATACGTCTAAAAAGTTTGATACATCACAAATTGTGGAAGCAAAGAGGTTTTTTCCAAATTGCTGGGTGGCAACTCTTCTAATCGTTGATCGATCGGTAAATGATGTATGGCGGATCGATAGTAATGATGATTAAAAAATATGTCTAGAAGGTTTTTCGTATACAATTTATTGTTAAATTGTAGGAGATATAGAGGATTTCTTGAAATTGTGATGGAGCGGGAACATTTTCAACACTCGTTTAGCTAATCAAGAAATTGATGTTGGCCAGCAAGGATCGGTAGAGTAATGCCGAATAAAACATATGTTTCAAGAAGGACTTGCCAATCCATTTTCAAATTGAAAAACACCAGGTAATTACAAATTGCGGGGGCGGCAACTAACTATCGTTGATCTGATCCACACAAAATGATGTATGGCGGATCGATAGGTAATCGACGCTTAAGATATATGTCTAGAAGGTTTGAAACAGTCGATTTCAAATCAAAATTGTGTGGAGATATAAGGTTTTTCAAATTGCGGGGGCGGGAGGGGGCGTGGCAAAATTTGAAACAAACTTGATCGCCTGGACAAAACAAGTAAGCTACACTGAGATCTCTGATATCTAGGTGTTCATACGGGACTTGAATGGCAGATCTATAACGACTTGGCTATTGTTGCTGATCAAGAATATTTACTATCTACGGGGTCGGAAATGCTTCGCTTCTGCAAGTTATTTTCAACGAACGTAGTAATACCATTTTTTACTCTACGAGTAACGGGTATAAAAATTATTTATTATCTTTCAAGGCACTCACAGCATCGTTTTAATGGGCGTAGCAGATGCCCACTATAAATTTATTTATATTGATGTGGGATGTAACGGTCGTGTTTCAGATGGTGGAGTGTTTCGCCGCACTTCTTTGTACAGCAATTTAGCTACAGGCAGTCTCAACTTGCCCCCAGATACACCTCTACCGCTACGTCAGCTTGCTGTTCCATATCTAATGGTTGGCGACGACGCATTTGCTTTGAACAGGACTTTGCTCCAACCATTTGCTCATAGAAATTTATCTGGCGTGGAGCGCGTCTTTAATTACCGTCTTTCCCGAGCTCGACGAGTAATAGAAAATGCCTTTGGTATTCTCTCTGCTCGGTTCCGTGTATTGCGTAAACCTATAGCACTGAATCCGGAAAAGACACGAACAGTTACGGCAGCCTGTTGTGCTCTTCACAATTTCTTAATTGATAGAAATTCAAACTATATCAGCGCAAATATGGTTGATCGCGAAGCCACAGATGGAACATTTATCCCAGGAGAATGGAGAAACTCGGAAGGCAATAATCTTTTAGATTTAAGTGCCTACCGTTCATACTCTGGCAATCGAGCCAAAAGAAATAAGGCAAGAGTTTGCAGAATATTTTTATAGAGAAGCGAGCTGTCCTTTCAATACAGCTGAATTTAAATTAGAAAAAATATTAAAGAAACCAATTTATTACTTTTGGCTAATCTATTTTTTTGTTCTTTAAAGGGTCTTCTACCTTTGAAATTTTTTTTTGGATTTTTTTGTTTTACCTTTTTATTATAGCTTGACATTCCCCTTTCAGCCCCATTAAAGAATTTTCAAATATTCGAAATAGTTTAGCAGATATATCCATTTTAGTGGAGCAATGTTCTGCCAAAGCTTTTCAAAAAGTTATCGGCCTGCCAATTAAGGTCTCCAAAAAAAGATTCAGAGGTGGTAGCCATGATTCCGGGACTCCAGGTTATCGGAATTGAAAACGGTAAATGAGGTTATGATCAGAATAGATCTAGTTCTGACCGTACCTCAATCATAATTTTTAATATTTTTTTGAAAAAATGGTGGCCATTTAAAAAAAAATTTCGAATTTTAAAGTTTTTTTTTTTTTTTTGGAGTTGTGTAAAAAAATAGTAAAACAATGTTTTTGCTCATGATTAAGGTACGAGCCAGAATTACAGCAATTCTGCGTCTATTGCAACATGGCTGATCATAATCGGTTCAGTAGAACTGGTCCAATCATGGCTACCAGGTCAAAAAACGTGGTTTAGAGAAAACGCGCTTAAAAATTTGAGCAACGTTGAAAAGACAAGAGCAATAACAATGCAATGAAAGAGTTTTAAAAAATAATTTTCTCATGATGTTGATCGCGCTGTATAAGAAAAAAAACGTATCCAATTAAATTTTGTCTTAAACTTAGCAAGGAATAAAAAATGAGTTTTTGACCATATAAAGTATTAAACATGTAATTATGCCAAGTCGTTTAGGATTTGTCGGTCCGTCCATCTGTCCATTTCTATGCAAATTAGCCCCTCACGCTGTTTACATCAAGATCGGATGACTATATTTTGTAGCTGCCACGAGATCGATTAGATCATTCCACAATTCTGTATAATAATAAGTACAAATGTAAACCAAAGCGCATTAGGGTTCATTATGATTTAATATTCTTAAAAAAATAAGGCAACGATTTTGCATCAGTCTAATGGCTGGAAAATTTTAAGGTGTGTGTCACTTATGGCGACTGGCAAACGTTCAATTATGTTATGTGTGTCTATATTACTAAATAAGTAAATTCATTATTTTTTTTCTTATATTAGCAGAGTCTTCTTTTGACATTTGCTTCAGCTCCATTTGTAAATAGTTACAAAATGATGAATTGACATCGTCATCGTCAATGCTACTAATAGCTGCAACTGCACCTTTCATGGTGTCCAATATGGCACTAGCTGTAGTCGAAGCCTCCTGGTCCATGTGCCCACGTGCCTTTCGCCTTTCGGGTAAAGTTTCAAAGTTTTCTAAATTATTATGGTCCTCCAGATTTGAAATTGTATCCTGGCATTGAGACCCCTCTGCGATGCCAACAAAATTCATAACGCCAAAATAACGCCACACCGGCATCTTTTCCATTCCTTGTCCGGATTTCCCTTTTTTTTTAGCCGCATTTGTTCTGTACTGGATACGGAGATTCGACCACTTTCCCCTCAACTCCGCTTCCTCAAAGTGGCCTTCAAAAGCCTGGAAAATATCTGCCCAATCGTTTGCTTTTACATTTTTATTTGAGTAGTTGGCATCGGACGCATTCCAAATGGCAGGGCGTTTTTCCACCAGCGAAATTAATTTCAAGGTGTCCTCCTCGCTTAGAGTTCGGACCACTCGTGGCCGACTACGTGATTTCTTAGCCGGAGGCTCTTCAATCGCCAATTCAAAATCATATTCGGACATCTAAACAACAAAATGCACTAAGTTAAAATCATATAGGCCCATTGTATTTATTCACTTACAATGCAAAAAACTGTAACAGCAGAGACAAATTCTCCGGCACTGACACTTTGGCGTGGCAATACTAACGTCATTCGACACCAGTGCGATAATTTTTTGTGTAGGGCTGCATGCATATAACCATGTAGCGCTGTTGATATATAATTAATCAACATTATTGTACTTTAAAAGCTATTTTGAACTAATTATGTTAATTCTTATCCAAATGAAATATCAAAATTGATTTAAAATCTCTTTAACAGCTAAATTCACAAAACATAGCAACCCAAATTTGTCACAGTTTGTTCTAGCATTTGACTTGCAAGAACAAACTCGGCAAATGCGATAACAGTTTGCCGGCGAGTGTTCACACTGTGTTCACACAGCAAGCGAATTTTTCGAAAACTTCACCCTACAAACTGAGCAAACCATTTTCCACAAGCGTTTGCCTGCAAATAAATATGGCGTTCACACAGAAAACAAACAAATTTGATCAAATTTCTGTCATTTTTGACAAATTAATATGTGCGTGTGAACTTAGCTTTAGTGGATAGGTCTGCAACAAGTTCCAAATGAACTGCTTTTGAAGCAAAGCACACAAACACAGCAATATACATTTTAACCGGAGGACGACCTCGGATCCGCAAAGATACATTAATGGGCCCGCAAAAATCTACTCCACAAATTAGAAATGGTCGCAAGGCCGTCACGCGATCAGCAGGTAGATTTCCCATTACTTGTTCCATAAGCTTGGGTCGGTATCGAAAGCAATGCACGCATCTGCGAACAACTTGGGTGCATTCTCTTCTAGCGTTTACGAGCCACATTCGCTGTCTAAGCAATGCTATCATGGTCTTAACACCTGCGTGACAATTCCTAATATGTAGATCTCGCAAATACATGCCCACAAAATGAGAATTTTTTGTTATCAAAACAGGAAATTTAGCGTCGTATTCTATTGGAGCATTTGATAGTCGGCCTCCTACACGAATTAGTGAAACGTCTCTGCCACATTCCGAGAATTTTTGAATGAATGGGGTCAGCGACTGCAAACTTGATTGGAGAATCTGTCCCTTTTTGAGTCTTGCGAATTCCTCTCTGAACTCCGAACGCTGAAGAATTTCTAAAATTTTAAGGAACGCAAAGTTTAGTTCTTGTGGACTTAATTCAGCCGTACGTTCTTGAAGTTTCGAATGGTTAATAAACCTGTACACATATGCAAAAATTCGAGTTAATTTGCGATATGACGAAAATCGAGAAATGAAAGTGGATAGAAAATCTGGACTAGCAGCTAAACAAACTTGAGCAGACTTTTTTGACTCACTGTTGATAATGTCTGCTGGTAAAACAAAATGAGGATTTTGGGTCCAGTTCATATTGTCTTCCTGTAAAAATTTTGGTCCATCTAACCAAATTGATTGTATGAGCTCTTGAACGTCGCAGCCTCGTGATGCAATGTCTGCGGGGTTCATCAATGAAGGCACATGTCGCCAAGTTGCATCTTGGGACATTTTTTGGATTCCCGCAACTCTGTTCGCTACGAACGTTGTAAGCATTGAAGGCGACATGTTTATCCAATGTAGTGTGACTTCAGAATCTGTCCAGAAATGCACACCTCGATTCGACATTTTTGAAGTACCCGTTTGACATGTGACCACAATTGGGCCAACAGGTGTGCTGCGCATAATTCGAGCCTAGGAATCGACTTAGTTTTTTAATTTTGCAACCTTTGCTTTTGCAGTTAGCAAACGGCAGAACACCTCGTTGTCGTGTTCGGCTCGAATATATATACAACAGCCATATGCTTGACTGGAGGCATCAGCAAATCCATGTATTTTTATGTTTGAGCACCCGCTGGCATGTGCATATCTAGGAATTGAGATCAGGTGAAGCTCCAACAAATTTTGTTTGAATATTTCCCACCTAGTATGCAAAGACATTGGAATTGTTTATTTTTATTTATTTATTATTATTACTTACTTACTTCCTGAGTGCAACAAAGTTATTGAAAACTTATGTTTAAGGCACTAGTCACAGCAATACAATCGTTTTGAATTTGAATACTATGCTTAAATTAAAATTAAAAAAAAAAAGAGAAATATATAAGTTACATTGAGAAAAAAAAACAAAACAAATAAATTATGCTTATATGCTATTATTTTAATAAATATGGTTTGAATTTTGAAAATGTGAAAATAGTTTAGATTTAAGTTGTAGTGCGCTTCTAATTGTCTTCAATTCATGCGGCAGATTGTTCCAGAGGCGAACAGCATATAAGTTTTTTTTTTTTTTTTTTTTAAGCTCTTTTTTGGTATTTATTGAATCTTCTCTAAATGAGACTAACAATAATTTTGCAAATCTTAATCTAAAAACTATTTATAAGAAAACTATCTCCAATTGGATGTAGTTTTGTGTTCAGCGGCCCTTTAGTACAATCGCTGGGTTGGGAGGTCTTTCTTTCGAAGTCGGGTATGTTGCTTGCAGGGTGAGAGATTGGGCAAGTTGATTAGGGTGGGCATGGAGCTTCTCGATATATTTCCGTTTTATTTGGGCTATTTCAATATCGACCAATGGGATGTTGAGATCGTTGTGGATACACTCGTTTCGAATGTACAATGGCGCTCCAGGAGGATTCTAAGAATTCGTGATTGTGCCTCTTTGGAGGATGTCCACGCTGCTCCACAGGCATTTCCCCATAGCTGGGAGCCATACGTCCAAACAGGCTTTATGATGGTTTTATACAGTAAGACTTTATATTCCAGTTTTAATGGGGAACGGAGTTAATAAGCCAGTGGAGGTTATTGGCATTCAGCTTTATTTGAAGTTTTTTCGAATCTATGTGTTTGCGCCAAGTTAGCCTTCTATCGAGGTGAATACCAATTTATACAACATCTCTTGATTGTGGATCAAGGTCCCGTTTAGGTATAGTGGGGGACAGATGCTTCTGAATCTTGAACGTGACATGTTTACACTTTTTCTCGTTAATCCTTAGCGCCAATTGGCCAGCCACTCTTCTACTTCTGCTAGGTGGCTAGCCAAAAGTCTTGTTGCGTTAATTGGACATCGTGATCTGCTTAGAATTGCCGTAACATCCGCAATGGATATTGTAAGTCGGGGGTCTGTTGATGTCAGCAGTGTATAATACATAAAGAAAATGGCCAAGAACGCTACCCTGTGGCACTCCGGCTCCAATGGTGAACTCTGCGTGGTGTACCGTTATGACGTATAGAAAATACTCTGTTACCGACGTAGCATTCGAGAAGTTTGTGTGTTCGGCGGAAGCAGTGTCTTAATTTTGAAGATAAGACCTTCAGCCAGACACGGTCAAATGCTGTGCAACATCTAGGAAAATTGCGGAGCAGTATTCGCGGTGCTCAAACGCCGTCCGAATATCTGAAGTTAGGCGGTTGACTTGTTCAATGGTCCCGTGTTTTGCCCGGAACCCAAATTGGTGAGATGGAATGATATTTTGTGCACGAGAATTAATTTGCGGAGTAAGATCTTCTCAAATAATTTTGATAAACAAGGTAGCAGGCTAATGGGTCTATAAGACGACGCTTGTGTTTTATCCTTCCTAGTTTGTGAATCATTATTATTGTGGACTTTTTCCAGTGATTTGGAAAGTATCCACATCGCAGAACAGCATTGAAAAGTCTGAGATATAGTTAATGCTGAATTGGAAGTTCCATAATCATTTTTGGCGTAATGAGATCATGTCCTGGTGCTTTCCTCGGATTAAGTTCTCTTATTAGGTTTCTTATTTCGACGAGTGAACTTTGATTGGGTCAGCTTGTGCGGCAGTTGAAATTGATGGGAGTGCAAATCCATTTGTTGGTGGATTGGCATGAAAAACATTTTTAAGGTGAAGTGCAAAATACATTTGCCCTTTCGTCACTACGGGCCCATCTTCCTCTCTCATCCCTCAAAGGCGTGTCTATCTTTGCAGGTGGCTTTATGCTCTCGTGTGCTCTCCATAAAGGAAATTTTGTGCTTGTAGACGACAACTTATCTATGTAACGCCTTTGGGCTTTTTGTTCTTCAGTTTCGAGGGCTCTGCTAAGTTTGCATTCTGCTTCTCTTAGCCGATTCTTTGCAGCAGGTGACCTATTGCTCAGCCATTCTCTTCTTGCACGGCGTTTCTCAGTGACGAGCCGCTCTATGTAGCTGTTGGTTAATCTACTACCTTCCTTCGATGTTGTTGTTTTTGCTGTTTGAGGGTTCGAGTGATAAGCTGCAGCTGTAATGATGGAGTTAAGTGTTTGGACGGAATTTTCAATGTCTTCTTCGCTGTTGATGGTTGGGCTAAGTTAGATGTGACTGCTAATATATTTTTGTATTTAAGCCAGTTAGTCTTATGGGATGTCAGGCGCCGAGGATATTCGATGATCAGAGGGCTCTCCGAAGGGTAAAAATAATTGGGGGAATGGTCTGACGACAAATCTACTAATTGCCTGCAGTAACCAAGTACGTGGAATTTTTCTTGTTATGGCGAAGTCATTAAGGTCGGGAATTTTTTTGGATCTGCTGGCCAATACGTAGGCCTACCCGGGTGATACATAGTCGAGTTTGTTCGATGCTCGCGTGAGTGCGTTGTATAGTTGCTTTCCCTTGGGTTGTTAGTCTAGAGCCCCAGTGGGGATGTTTGGAATTATAGTCACCTGCAGCTAGGAAGCGTAAAAGGCATACCCTGATAATTGAAAATTGTATCTTTCCGTAAGATGAGTTTCTGCAAGCAGCATTATGTCAATTTCATTGTCTTGTAGGAACTTTAAAAGCTCCAGTTTGTGGCGAGAAATGCCATTTGCATTCCAGAGAGAAATTTTTAGGAGGAACTCTGTTTTGATTGTTGCGCAAAGGAGCATTTGAATGAGAATGCCTTGATTTCTCATTTGTTCTTGCATTGCGTTTTGCGTATATACAATAAAATCTTTCAAAGTTTGCTGCAACGAGAGAAACATTGTTTCTAGTTTACTAAAGATTGATGATTGTTCCGATTGGTTTTGTTCAATTTGCAGAGTCGGCTGTGTTTGTGCTTCGTGTGTAATATTAGTTGTGGGTGCGGATCTATCTGTTCCGAGTTTGAGGGCGCTTGCAAAAGAAACGCCTTGGTGGTGCTTGTTGGGGCAAATGACGATCTAGCAGCTTTGGCGAAGAAAACACCCGGTGTCGAGTTTGAGGTGTAAACAGATTTACGTTTCCATACGAACGGGCTGTTTATGCGTGTATTAATCCTGCTCTTCAGATCTTTGTAGACTTGGCAGCCTGTAGTTTGCAGTGTGGTTACCTCCACAGTTGCTACACTTTTTCGCGGTCGGATCCTCCTTGTTTGCAGGGCACAAGCAGTTTAGCTCTCCGCATGCAACACAAACTGATCGCAAAGCACAGTAGGCTTTAGTGTGCCCAAATTCTTGACAGTTGGTGCATTGCACTGGACTTGTACGTTTGTGCGGCTCCTCTACAGTAATTCTGCGATGCAACAAAAACTGTAGTTTGTAAATTGGGTGCACCTCATTTTTTTGGGAGCTTTGTTTTCCGGGCTTAGTTCCACTTTGAATAGTGGCTGAGGTTTCTTGTCCCTGTTCATAAGGTTTATTACGGATTTTACCTTATAACCCTGTTCAACCAAGGCAAAACCAACTTCCTCTGATGGTACACTTGATTCAATGCCTTTGATAACGACTTGTAGGACTTTGCTACTTTTGAGTTGGTAAGTGTGAAGCTTTTATTATCTTCTCTTAAGTATTTATCGACTGCGCGATAATTTTCCTCAGTATTAACTTGGAGCTTTGTTTCACGAATATTTCCTTTGCTGACGGATGTTACATAGAAGTTATTATTGCCTATTAGCGGGACAAGTTTTGTTACCAGGGCTGCACAATTGTTGTCCCTTATGTAGATTGGTGGTGGCTTTAGTTTTGTGACTTGTGGAGCCACTTTATCTGCTCTCAGCGTCAAGCTGTTGACCAAGAATTTGGAACCTATTTCAGAGAGGGATCTTTGTCCATAGGCTTATCGCTTGTCTTGTTGATTTCGGGGTGTTGCCGCTTTTTTTGTTTTGTGGGCTTCATTTTCGTTTGTTTATTTGTACATACCGATCGATGCCAGTCTGCACATATGAGCGGGTTGTTGGTGTGGCGGTACCTTGGGTATGTGTTAGTGGAAGTGCGTGCTGCGTTGACATTATTGGAAACTGATTCGTGGTAATCGCTGCAATCTTCATACTTGTTGTTGTGCTGGTTGATGTTGATTGAGCGGTAGTAAGAGTTACCGTACTTGTTGTTGCACTTGATGAAACGGTGATCAGTGCGGGTTGAGGGGAGAGGGAGGCGCATTGGGCACTCCAAGTCGAAGTGGTAGTAAGGGAGCTTACGCTTGCATTATTAGTTGGTTTTAGCGTGCTGGAGGGCTCGGGGGAAACTATTGCAAAGTAAGCATTGTTGCGCTGGACAGAAAGTCGGCGTTCGTCTTGCTGTTGTTGCAGTTGAGCATTGAGGTCTCTCTGACTCATGGTGTTGTTGGTACTTTTACCAGTTGCACTTTTTGTATTTCTACACGTTGTCATTTAGTTAATTTAATTAAATTAAATTTAAACTATTAGTTATTATTGGACATCACAAGTGCCTATGTATGCCCACTAGCGTCTTTTGTCGCGGGAGGTAGGTGATTTATTTATTCACTTTTTTAAAAACACTTTTAGACGGTTTTATAGCGGAGCACAAGAAAAACACGTCTGACCTGGTCAGCGGTAATTGCTGGGATGCGCCCGCATGCGCATCCGCTTGCACAACTGCATTGCCAAAACTTCTGCCGAAATTGCTGACACCATGTCTGCGGCGTTTCCCGTGGGAATGGCCGTTGGCAGGTTGAGCTTTCAAAAAATAAAATCAAAAATTGTATGTAAGTTTAGTTCTAGTTTTGCATTTATAAATAAAAAGACTTCGGTCTCAAGAATTAAATTTTTTGTTGTTTTGTCCTGCAAAGGTTAACTGGCGCCCAACGTGGGGCCTTGGTGGAAATCCTTCGTCCGTGTAAACACACCTTAAGAAGCTGCAAGTCGGTTAAACGTAAAGTTCGGAAACCTAATCGCGACGCACCTTGAGAAGCTGCTAACCGTCGGTTACCGATAAAAACATAAAGTACCCAATTGGCTACAAAACTTCAATCCAAGCACCCGAGTGGCCGCAGTGATAGTGAAAACGCACCCTAAAGGCTGACCACAGTTTAACATAAGGCACCCAATTGGCTGCCGAACGATTAATACCGGATTGAAGGAAGTGGCTGGAAAATTCACCAGGGCCCAGCGGCTAGAACCCAGGATTGTCTGTCTGTAAGATCCGTTCGCAGACACCGGCACGGGAGTGTTGGTCGAGAGGTACCTTAGTAGCAGACAGAAAAACGGAGCATACCCCCCAACCGGTGACGGGACTTCCCTGTAAAGATCATCGAGTCTGTCAGATCCGTTCGCAGACACCAGCACGGGAGTGTTGGCCGAAAGGTACCTTAGTAGCAGAGAGCAAAACGGAGCATACCCCCAACCGGTGATGGCGATGTAAGTAGTCTTAAGAAAATACCAAAAATAATTTTTAAAAACGAAAAAGAAAAAAATAATCCAAAAAAGGATTTCCAAACAAGCTAAAGAATTATATCTAACTAAAATCCATGCCCTCGAAAATATAAAAATATCTCATCGCAAAGAATCTAAACTATTCCTTCCGAATTCAAAACTAAAGTTAACTTCTCACTATTTGCAATCTTATTAAACCACTAAAATGTCGAATCCAAATAATCTTGTTCGACCCAGCTTGCTTAATGGTACTGGTAACGCTCAACCTGATGCTAACTAGGCATCGACTAACAGTTCTCTTCAACAAATACAAGCTATGGTACAGAGAATGATAGACAACAGTATAAATCCTCATACCCATCCGCTAGTAGACCAAACAGTCGACTTAAACCCATCCAATGTAAACGAATTCGACAAAATTCAGGACGTAGTTAAATGCCTTCGCGAGTTTTCAGGCCAGCCAGGAGAATTTAGTTCCTGGAAGAAGAGCGTAGAACTCATCCTGCAGATCTACACACCTATGCAGGGCTCACCTAGGTTTTACGGGATATTGAACGTGATCAGAAATAAAGTTACAGGCGGTGCAGACCAAGTATTAGAATCCTACACACACACCTTTAAACTGGACTGCCATTTCAAGTGCCTCACCGCCCACTACGCTGACAAACGCGATGTGAACACACTAGAGTACCAAATGACATCCTTGATCCAGGGAAATCAAACAGTTTCAGAATTTTATCAAACAGTCTATTCCCATTTATCTCTTATCTTGAAAAAAATCACATGCATGGAGATGGGTAGGGAATCTATTGACCTATTTGCCAAGTCATATAGAGATAAGGCACTTGACACATTCATTAGGGGTCTTAATGGAGACATTCCGAGGCTACTGGGAACAAAAGAACCAGCAGACCTGCCCTCAGCACTTCAACTTTGCGAAAGACTGGAGAATCAGAAGTTTAGGACCAACTATGGTAATAACAATACCAATGCCAGAAAATCGAATGGTCCATCGGCACCAGCAATGGTACCAAGAAGAACGATCCAACAGCCCGTTTTATTCTAATAGACAACCATTCTACCCACAGCTAGCTTCGTTGCCCCAGCAACCGAGAGGATCATACATCCCATCACCTCAACAACAATACTACCCCAGGAATACCCATGTTCCACAACCATTCGGCAATACGCCATTCCCGCCTCAACGGCCATCAGCTCCAAAACCGACACCTAGGCCAGAGCCAATGGAAGTCGATCAGAGCATGATATGGGGATGATCAAAATACTAATCGACAGCGGCTCAAATAAAAGCTACATACAACCAGACCTTGTTAAAAATCGAATTAAGAACGAAAAACCATTCTTCGTCAGTTCCATCGGAGGAAAAGCTCTTATTACCCATCACACAATAGCAAACCCATTCGGTCTTGGGGGACTAATGTAAAATTTTACATACTTCCCGCATTAACCTCTTTCCCCGCCTTAATTGGTAATGACACATTAAGAGAAATAGGAATAGATCTCTTCATGAAAAAGGGGTATATGCTAGTAAAAGACAAACTCAAAATAAAACTGAAACAACAAGTCGCAAAAGAGGTGAACAAACTAGAATCACTAAGACCGGAGGTAGAAAAACAAATAAAAGAGCTACTCGACAATGGAATCATAAGACCCTCACGTTCCTCCTACAATGCACCCACCTGGGTAGTTCCAAAAAAAACTAGACGCATCGGGGAAGAGAAACATAGAGTAGTGGTTGACTATAGGAAGATGAACGTGAAAACTATAGCAGATCGATAACCGATTCCAGACATTAATAATGTCCTCGCGCAACTAAGGGAAGAACAGATTTTTCTCAGTTCTCGATTTAAAAGTGGCTTCCATCAGATTCCACCAAAGGAATCTGATATGGAAGACAGCTTTTTCTGTCAACCAAGGCAAATACGAGTTCACAAGACTACCGTTTGGACTCAAAAATGCGCCATCAATTTTTCACGCGCTCTTGACGACATACTGAGAGACCACATAGGCACAAGATGCTTCGTCTACATAGACGACATCATTATTTTCAGCAAAAGCGAAGCAGACCACTTCAACGACGTCCAAGAGATATTTATGACGCTAGAAAACGCAAACATGAAGTTCAACTCGACAAGTGCGAGTTTTTCAAAAAAGAAGTCGAATTTTTAGGCTTTGTAGTTTTCAGAGAACGGGGTCATAACAAACCCCGACAAAGTAAAAGCCATACTAAACTTCCCAAAGCCTAAAACACTTAAAGATCTACGTTCCTTCTGTGACGAACGCGAGCAAGCTGGTTTGCGGCTAAGAAGCAGCTCTGTCTATGCTTGGCGGCAGTGCTCAGGGCCTGGGCGTGGGTTTTTGCTTCTTAAGCTACGCAAGCATCACAAAACTAAAAGAAATGTCAGAGCTATAGGTAAAAACATAGGGGGAGAATAACCGTTGTAGAAGCTAGTGTATTACTGCGAAGGACCAGATGTTGTGTCCTTTTCTCTTTACCCACCCTTCCTTAAAAGCCGGTAGCAGGGCTTTTACCCTTATAAATATTTCATCCGGTTTTTAGATCATTGGAGCCCCCAAAGAGAAGATTATTATTTCATTTCGTATTACTTCATATAATTTTCAGAAATTGTGGAACTAGGATGGCACTTCATTACAAGTATGAAAGAAATCATTATTCTTAATTAACTCGGATTTTTTTATAAACTAAGGGTAAACAGCCATGCGAAAGGGCATTCAGCTGAGGCGAATGGCCAAATGGAAACAAACTTCTTTCCTTGATTTGCCCGCTATCAACGTTATTAAACTTATTACTGATCTTGAGACCGGTACTTACGAATATAAAGGCAAGGAAAAAGGGTAGGCGTGAGGAACGATATTATCCAATACATCTTTTATACGTTCTAAATTTAGAACCATTACAATTTCTTCACGGCTACGCCAAACTTACGCATGAGTCCACCGATGTCAGCAGGCCTGATGACGAAGGCGATCGCAGCTTGCTAGATGATGTAGATGGGATGAAATTTATATGTAGAGGTATACTATCGTCTCAGAGATCTCCCCAATCATCAAAAAGGCAAATTATAAGTAAACGTTGATAAAGGGCATTACAATATAAAAATAATTTCAATCCGTTTTAATACACTATCCAAGCCATATTGGAGATATAGCACAAGGTCCGCAAAAGCCGGTAGAGCCCTGGCCAGGCCCAATGGGGTCGATTATAGCTTCGATCCAAGGCTGAATTAATGAGTGGTATCAGTGGCAAAGCCGTTGGGGTTGTTACTACAGTGAGTCGTGCCCTTGAGGCCACCAATACAGCACTAGGAGATGATGGGATGGCGACAGACAGACGTTAGCGAATATATAGCTGTCGGCCAACTGCTACCGTGAAGTAGGTCAGTAAACGGGGTTAGCTGACCAAAATCCGGCGCCCAATGCCTTCGCCGAGGCCAACTACAACTATAGCCAAACTGCTGCTGCCTCCAGTAGCTTGGAGATTAACTTAGTGGGCCTTGGACACAAGTAGAATTCAGTAGCCGACTCTAAAGAAATACCTTGTTAACACTAAGTCTGAATATTATTTACAAAACGTACCAAAAGTCGTAGCAGCACCTTTCGTTAGGCAGCTGCCTCGATTAATTAATCCAAATAATGTTCGCAGGGGCTGTCAAAAAATCTGCGATCTTCTCGAACTCTATATATGCAGCCACAGTAGGATTATGTAATTTTTCAACACGTGGAATGGAAAAAAAAAAAAAACGTATGCTCAAGACTGGTACTTCTGCGCGCGATGAAGATTTCTTTGCTAGTAAGTACTGCTTAGAATTTGGAGCAGACGACCACGAGAAACGAAAGCTTTTTGTAAGCTGTCTTCTCTTGACCTTTAAACGGCCTTGGCCTAGAACTTAATCAGCGGTGACGTTGACTGCAAGCTCTAATTACACTGGTGCATAAAAATAGTTCATGCTGTGAAAGCTATAAGTATCTGCACCCTCATACTTCTTAGGATTGTCAGGGTATTATCGCCGGTTCATACAGGACTATGCGAAACTCGCGAAACCCCTTACAACCCTCTTAAGGGGGGAGGGAGGTCGAGTCCGAAAGAATGTTTCAAGCAAAACTCCCATAGAATTCGATAAAAAGGCAATTGACGCATTCGAAAAAATAAAAAAAAACTCTCGCTACCGAAGACGTAATGCTGGCCTATCCAGATTATAATAAATGTAGGCGGTTGAGGTTTATGATTATCTTCTTTTTATTAGTTCACTTTACAATTGGTATGCTGTCGGTTGACTAGCCAGCATAGAACTGACCCCCTGCTGCGTCGAGCACCGCTCGTGCGCGTACCCATACATGCTTACGTCTACATATACAATTAAAGGATCATGGCGTTGCCAGTTAGTTATTATATAGTATTGCACGTTGCCAGAAAGGTATAACTTACTGACTACTTACGGACTACTTACTTACATACTACAACTCGGCCGTCCTGACAACAAGGATCACCCGATTCTTTCGACTCTATGTTTTTCTTCTATCTCTGTTTCTTAAATTATATGTATGTTTTCTTAAATTCTCATCTTCAACCTTATCGCATACGTTGTTGTCTATATTTGCAGCGCTTACATTTTCTTCTATTTCTGCATCGCTTACATTTTCATCTATTTTTTTAACGCTTACATTTTCGTCTATTTCTGCATCGCTTACACTTTCATCTATTTCTTCATCGCTTACATTTTCATCTATTTCTTCATCGCGTACATTTTCGTCTATATCTACCATAATATCATTTCCAATAATGTTTTCTTGATTCTTTCCTTGAAACCAAAATTTAATATTTTGCGACGCCCAAATGCCTTTGTAAGGGATTTGGGTCTGTTGAAACCCTCGACGTCTTCTATTAAGTATCTGTCGTTTTCTAAAACTTTGCTTATCCGGTATGGTCCTTTATATTTCGGAATCAATTTCCTGGCCACTCCTAAATTGCTATCGAAATTTTTGATTACCACGTAATCTCCACTTTTATATTTTACCGATTTCTTTCTTTTCGAGTTTACATAATTTTCGTTGTATTCCTGAGCTCTGTTCTGATTTTTCTGTGCATTTTCTCTAATTGTTTGCAAATCCCGGCAATTTTCCTGTGTTTCACAGTTTTCTCTAATATTGTCAACAATTTTCCCTTTTTGGTTTACCCCAAATAACATAACGCTTGGATGTTCATTAATCATCCTGTGATTTGTATTGTTAAGCGTAAATTCAACTGTTTCTACAACTTTGTCCCATCTCAAATTATTATCATAATCAGTTAGTTTTGCCATCATTGGACCTAGGTTCCGATTCACTCTCTCGACCTGACCATTTGCTTGTGGGGAGCCGGTAGCAATTTTAATATGTTGAATATTATTTTCCTCGGTAAATTCTACAAAGTCATTCGACGTAAAGCATGACCCTCTGTCTGAAACTAAATATTTTGGTCTGCTGTAATAACGGAAGTATTCTTGTAATGCTACTATAACTTCTTTTGTTGCTGTAGTTTTGGTAGGGTATAATTTTACAAATTTTGTAGCCGCATCTATTACTACAAGTAAATGTTTCTTGGCAGTATTTTTATCTATTGGTCCGTAATGATCTATATGGATCGTCTCGAAAGGTATATCCGATTTCGGTATGTTGTGCAAGTATCCTTCCGATTTTCCACTTTTCGTCGAAAAGGCTATACATTTTAAGCAATTCCTTATATGTTCCTCTACCTTTGACCTAATATTCGGAAACCAGTAACTTTTTCCTATCAGTTCAATAACTTTGTTGATGCCCACATGGCCCATTTCGTCATGGTACTTATACAACACGTGCGATTCCATTACCGCAGGAACATAAAACAGTAACTTTTTATTCTGTAGCTTCTTGAATAAAACTCCATTTCTCATCTCGTAAAATTTGTGCTCTTTGTCCTGCAATTCTTTTTTCAACATTATTATTTTCGGATCTTTATTTTGGCATATTACTAAATTTTCCTCAAATGTATTTGTCTCAATGACCATAATGCTCACACTTCTACTTAGAGCATCTACGTGCTGCATTCGCTTTCCTGCTCTATGCTCTACTTCGTAGTCAAAATTTTGCATCTCCAGAGCCCACCTGGCAATTCTTGGATTTAATTCCTGTTTGTTTAGTGTCATTGTCAATGAGTTGCAGTCCGTAACGATTTTAAATTGTCTGCCATGTAAATATACGCGAAATCTTCTTAGAGCATAAATTATCGCAAGCGTCTCCAATTCATAACTATGAAATTTTGATTCTGCCTCTGTAGTTCTTTTTGAAAAATAAAAAACTGGATGCCATTTTTTATCTTCTTTCTTCTGGACTAATACTGCTCCGAATCCTAAAGCACTAGCATCACAATGCAGTTCTGTTTCGGCTGTTGAATCAAAAAGTGCTAACACCGGTGACTCCAACAGTTTTTCCTTCAACGTTTCAAATGATTTTAATTCGTATTCTCCAAACACGAATTTTCTGTCTTTTTTAGTCAAGTCGTATAATGGTTTCGCAATCATCGAAAAGTCTTTGATAAATCGTCTAAAGTATGAGCACAGTCCTAAAAAACTTTGGACCGCATGCACTTTGTTCGGAATCGGAAAATTTTGTATTGCTTCCAACCCTTTTTCATCTGCACGTATACCTAACTCGTCAATGTTGTACCCCAAATATTTTATGCTGTTTTTCATAATTTCACATTTATCTAACCGCAACTCTAATTTGTTTTCAACAATTCTTGTCATAACTTCCTCCAAAATACTTAAATGATCTGTTACATTGTCGGTAGCTATCATAATATCGTCTAAGTATATTATGACTTTCCCTTCTTTCACCAAATCTTCAAATATCTTGTTAATAAACATTTGAAAAACATGCGGAGCATTTTTCAACCCAAATGGTAATCTCGTAAACTCAAATTGTCCGAAAGGTGTAATGAATGACGTGTATTTCATGCTTTCTTCGCTCATGTGCACATGAAAATACGCGTTTTTCAGATCTAACTTTGTAAACCATTTTTTGTTATGTAATCTTTCCAGTAAATCGTCGATTAACGGAATCGGATAGTTGTGTTTAGCTGTATTCTTATTTAGTCTTCTGAAATCTATACACAATCTCAACTCTCCTGTCTTTTTCCGAACCAAAACAATGCGCGATGTGAATTCAGACTCGCTCACTCTTATAATGCCGATTTCTAATAACTCATCTAAAATTTTTTGAACTTGGGCAGAAGAAAGGTTTTTCATTTTCTAACACAAGTTTCATCTCATATTTTACCTTTGGCTCGTTTGGGCGTTTCGTTTGTACATAAATTTTCTCGAAAATATCTAAGCACTTCCGTTTGATTTCACCCTGGACATTTTCTCCAATTTGTAAATCTATTTCTGGACGATTTGGACTTATATCAATAAACATAATTTGATTCTCAAAATTTTCTGATTGGCCATTCTCATAATCTTCTTTATCCTTTTAAACGTTCCTTATTCATTTCTAATTCTGTGTTTCCCCATATGATTTTACTATTCGTTTTTGATAGGAAATCTCTTCCTAAGATGACAGAATATCCCATAGAATCATTGCTAACCACCATCAGTTCAATTTCAACATTATTTGTATTCTCTAAATTTTCAACGTAACAAAATATTCTTCCTTTAATCTCAATTTCGGTTTTGTTTAACCCATAATATCTTAATTTATTTGGCTCAATCAACTTCACATTTTTCGGTATATTCTTTTCTTGAATTAAGCTGATGGGGCTTCCTGAGTCTATGAGGCATTCTGTAGAAAAATTTCTTTTAGTATTATCTTTAAGCAAAAACTTAAAATATCTTACGTAGTTATCTACTTTCTCCGGCTTCTCGTCTTTTCCCGTCTTCTTATACTGCCAGCACTCGGATACCACATGTTTCTCGCTACCGCATCCGTAGCATGTGCCTGGTTGGCGCCTGGGCTTTGTGCAGTCTGCTGCGTAGTGTCCAACGCTGTTGCAGTTGTAGCATCTGATGTTATTCCGGCCTCCGATTGTACTTCTTGGTTTTTCCACCGTCGACACCTGCTTCAGAGTCAATCTTATGCCGCGAAGAGATTGCACAAGTTGCTCCCTACCAGTGTAGCGCTGCATTAGGGCTTGGAGACGAATTTGTTTATCTGGTATTCCGTCAATTACGTACTCTACCAACTCTTCTTCTTCTAGGTCCAACCCAGCACTTAGATGCAGCTTTTCAGTGTAGTAGTCTACAAACTCCTCCTCCGGTTGCCACTGCCGAATTGTAAATTTCTTGCGCCGCTCCAGTTTGCTTCCTTTAGCCCCAAATGCTACAAGGAATTCTTTTAGCAGCTCGTCCATTGATTCTGCTGCCGAATTTTTCTAGCATGCAGCCACTGTTGCGCTTTGCCCGCCAGTTTGGTTGCAAACACCGCACGTACAAAATTATCGTCCAACCTGTAGGCCGTTTTCATGTTAAGCAGCTGATCGCTCCAGAATTTCATCCTCTGTCCCATCGTACTCAGCCGATAGCGCACACAACCTTAAATGTACTGTCGGGCCCGCGGTCGTTCGGGCTTAGTGTTCTCCTTCCGTAATAGCTCCAGTTCTCTCTTCAGTAGCTCGTTCTCTCTTTTCACTAAGTTTAGTTCTTTAACAGTAGCCCACTTGTCGTTTCTCTCTTTATTTCCAATCGTCTGCACTTTTTTTCTGCTGTACTTTTCCCTCCTTCTTTCTCGCTCACGTTTGAATCTTTCTCAACGGTAGTTTCTTTATGGCTCCCTTGCCCACTGGAGTAACGGCTGTTTGTTGTTGTCTCTTTTCCTTAAATTTTTGATCATCCAACTGTAAATTTTTTGGCGTACGGTAAATTTTTCCTCTTCGTTTTTAATCAGCTCCACTTCTTGATCGTACAGTAAATTTTCCTCCACCTGGTACTTTGCTGTCTGTTGCCGGGCCAGCCTCAGTTGTTCTTCTGGTACCCCAAGCACCCGCTTCAACATCTGAGTCCGGGTTCCCGCCGTCTCCAGCTCCAAGAACTCGCATAATTTTTTTAGTTCAGTCAACGGTAGCTTGTCCATGGTTTTGCTTAATTTTCTGCTTGTAAGCTTAGGTAGTCAATTGGTGAAACAAAAATTGACTGTATCCCACTTCTGAGGTTTGTAGGCGGTTGTGGTTTATGATTATCTTCTTTTTATTAGTTCACTTTACAATTGGTATGCTGTCGGTTGACTAGCCAGCATAGAACTGACCCCCTGCTGCGTCGAGCACCGCTCGTGCGCGTACCCATACATGCTTACGTCTACATATACAATTAAAAGATCCTGGCGTTGCCAGTTAGTTATTATATAGTATTGCACGTTGCCAGAAAGGTATAACTTACTGACTACTTACGGACTACTTACGGACTACTTACTTACATACTGCTTACATACTACATAAAGAATTTCAACTGACTACCGATGCTTCGGACTACGCAATAAGGGCCGTTCTAGCTCAGGACGATAGACCGATCATCTTTATATCACGCACACTAAGCAAAGCAGAAGAACACTACGCCGCAAATAAGAAAGAAATGTTAGCCATCATATGGGCCATACAGACCTTGCGCAATTACCTATACGGACCAACAAAAGTCAAGATATTTACAGACCACCAACCCTTTACAGACCACCAACCATGACCTTATTTACAAACCTGGCAAGGCAAATGTAGTAGCAGACGCTCTAAGTAGACCTCCGATACAAAGCGGCTCTGAACTTAACACACTGACAGCAACCGTCCATAGTAGCGATAGTTCACCGGGAAATCTAATAGAAATGGCGGAGGAACCAATAAATGTCTATAAAAACCAAATTTTTCTAAAAATTGGCGAAACCCCATCATATGAGTTCGAAATAATCTTCCCAACATACCACAAACACACAATAGTCGAACCTTCCTTCGATCCACCAAAATTGATCAAAATCCTCAAAGAACGTTGTAATAACCCGCTTGAGGCAGATATAAAATTTATTCCAAACTTATTATTTTGTTATTAAATATTTTAGTTACTCTCCGTTGTACAATATTCAACACTGCCAGTCAATACAAATATATTTGTGAAGTTGTCTTGGCACAGCCTACTATAGGTTCCCACATCTCTCCATTATTTTTTTAGATCTGGTACAAGGCTTGTGTAAATTTAGTCGAAGAGATAACTCCATTTTCGAAATGGAAAGGGACCCCAGTAAAATTGTATATCGACCCAGAAGTTAAGCCCGTACAACAACCGATGAGGCGTATACCTGTGGCTCTTGAAGAAAAAGTAATAGATAAATTGGAGGATATGTTAAAACGCGACATAATAGAGCCTGTCATTGGCCATAGCCCTTGGATCTCACCAAAAGTTTTAGCGTTTAAGGAGAATGGCGATATTCGTCTATGCATAGACATGCGTCAGGCCAACAAAGCCATTTTAATAGAAAACTATCCATTGCCCATTTTTGAAACGTTCATGACGAAACTAAAGGATGCTAAGTATTTCTCCAGATTGGATTTAAAAGACGCCTACCACCAATTGGAGCTGGACGAATCAAGTAGAGGTATAACAACTTTATATCAGTCCGCGTGGTTTGTTTCGATACAAGCGGTTGATGTTTGGTGTCAGCGCAGCACCGGAAATATTCCAGCGCAGGATGGAAGAACTGTTAGCACCGTGTTTTAATGTCATGAACTATATTGCTGATTTTATAGTTTTTGGAAAGAGTGAGGAATTTTGAATGAAAATAATGTTTTATTAAATGAACAGAAGTGGCTTTGGAAATCGCATAAACTTAAGTTTCTAGGTCATATATTATCAGTCAAGGGAATTGAGGTTGATCCCGAAAAAGTAACTACAATAACATCATTTCGAGACCCCAGAACCAAGGAAGAAACACGCAGTTTTTTGGGCCTAGTTACTTATGTGGGAAAATTCATTCCGGACTTGGCTGACGCAACGGAACCACTGAGACGTCTTCTCAAGAAAGACACCAAGTTTGTGTGGGGTGATACCGAACGAAAAGCCTTTGAAAATCTCAAGCTGTGTTTAGCCAACATTACGAAACTTTCGTATTTTAATCCTAAACACAAGACACGTCTAATTGCCGATGCCAGCCCAGTGGCTCTTGGAGCGGTTTTACTACAAATTGTCAACGGTGATGAACCAAACATTATATCATTCGCAAGTAGAAGTCTTTCAGAAGTCGAAAAACGTTACTCTCAAACTGAGAAGGAAAGTCTGGCATTGGTATGGGCCGTTGAAAAGTTTTATTTTTACTTAACCGGACTGGAATTTGAATTAGTGACGGATCATAAGCCATTAGAAACAATATTTAAGCCCGTTTCCAAACCACCCGCTCGGATTGAGAGATGGTTATTACGTCTTCAATCTTATACATTTAAGGTAATCTACAAAGCCGGAAAAGAGAACATTTCAGATGCGTTATCACGACTTTGTGTATCATCACCGAGGGATAATACCGTTCGTTTGGTTGAGCACAACATTCTTCGGGTTGTTGAGTATGCAGTTCCAAAATCAATGACTATTTCAGAAATTGCTGAACAAAGTATTCGTGATGAGGAGATCGTTGACGCCACATCCTGTCTTAGTGAAAATTCTTGGGAGTCTGCTTTATCAAATAGTTTCTACCCGTTCCGTTTTGAGCTTTCAACAATAGGGAGTATTCTTTTAAGAGCAACTCGATTGGTCATTCCGAAGACATTGAGACGACGGATATTGGAATTGTCTCACGAAGGCCATCCAGGGTAATCTGCGATGAAACGCCGCTTAAGAGCTAAGGTGTGGTGGCCGCTAATTGATCGGGATGCAGAATGTTTGGTTAAGTCATGCAAAGATTGTATTTTAGTGTCGCGGCCTAGCAACCCAACACCAATGAGTAGGACACCTTTTCCAACTGGACCGTGGATTTCTATAGCCACCGATTTATTAGGCCCATTACCAAACCATGAATATGTATTGGTTTTCATTGACTACTATTTTAGATACATGGAATTCAAGCTTTTGCGTTCGATTTCATCATCAGTCATAATAGAAGCGATGAAAGAAATATTCTGCAGGCTCGGTTTTGCTAAATATTTAAGAACGGACAATGGGAGACAATACATAAGCACGGAATTCAAACAATACTGTCATATAAAAGGAATTGAATTAATGACGACGCCGCCATATTGGCCTCAAGCTAATGGGGAAGTCGAAAACATGAACAAGTCTTTGGTTAAACGACTAAAAATAGCGTACACAAACAAAAGAAATTTTAAAGAAGAGATACAATCATTTATATTAATGTACAACGTGACTCCACATAGTACAACTTGGTCTGCACCATCTGAATTAATGTTCAATCGTGTAATACGAGACAAGATTCCAGAGATCAGAGATTTGGTAGGCGAATTTACCGACTCAGCCGAAAGAGATCGAGATTGTTTGCAAAAACACAAGGGAAAAGTGGAGGCGGATAAGAAGAGAGGGGCAAAGGAAAGTCATATTGGAGTAGGAGATAAAGTTCTTCTAAAGAATGTGGTGTTTCCCCACAAACTAACAACAAATTTCGATACCACGGTATATGAAGTTATAGAGCGAGATGGGAATTTGGTAAAAGTAGAAGGGGGAGGTCGCACTGTGATGAGGAACATAAGCCACCTGAAGAAACTTCCAGATGCGTCGTTACAATCTGTTTCAGAAGGTACAAACTCCGCAGCAGCTGTTCCAGTCTCAGATGCGGTATCGATGACCGTAATAAATGGAATACAAACTGACGAACGCATCTTGGGACGAATCCAAGAAATTTTCCCACTCCATTTTAAAAGCTATAGAACAAGGTTCACAAACAAATCAGTTTTAAATCTGTCCAACGACATTGACCAAGAACAAGCAATTATAACAGAACACAGACGAGCTCACCGAAATAGCCAGGAAAACAAACAACAGCTCTTAAGCAAAGTTTACTTCCCTCAAATGAGAGCCAAAATCGAAAAAGTTGTGAAGGAATGTACGATATGCAAAGAACAAAAATATGAGAGACATCCGAATAAACCTATTCTGCACACTAACCCAATACCTCAATTCCCGGGGCAAATAGTGCACATTGATTTCTATCTGACATGCAAACAGGTAGTGCTCTCAGCTATCGACAAGTTCTCAAAGTACGCACAGGCAAAGATAGTAAACTCTAGGGCAACACAAGACATCAAACAACCACTTAAGGAAATATTGTCAGGTTTCGGTATTCCTGAAGCCATATTAATAGACAACGAACGATCACTAGGTTCCGGCCCTATTATGAGAATGCTACAAGACCAATTCAATATACAAGTTTACAAATCCCCACCATACAATAGTTCAGCAAACGGAGAAATCGAACGGCTTCATTCTACCCTTTCAGAGATTATAAGGTGCCAAAAGGCAGAAAAATTGCATACCTCTTTTAAGGATATCCTCGAAAGATCAATCTGCAAGTACAATTACTCTATTCACTCGACCACCAAGCGAAAACCAGTCGACCTATTCTTTGGCAGACAAGTAGCCAATGACCCAAGACTTATGCAAAACGAAAGAAAAGCAAATGCAACTCAGATCGAAACAAAGCAACAAAAAGACCTAGAACACCACAATAAGAACAGACACCCTGTAAAAAAATATCAACCGGGTGACGTAATATTATTATACGAAACTAACAATCAAATTTTGATTTCAGAGCTTCTGTCGCCTTGTGTGCAGCCGACTACTCAAATTCCGAAACAGTGGCTATGACCACTGGGTTAGTCAAGGTACAAAATGGAACATACAGACTGGTACATGTAATAAATCTAGAAGACTACCAACGGACCTTGGACCTGATAAACTCCACCATACGAACAAGAGTTAAGACATACGACTCTATTCTTCCATTCGCCCACGAAGAACTTGGCAAAACCCAAAACGAACTCGACAAACTTAAGGTTAGGCAAAGGAATAAGAGACACATCGACTTGCTAGGTGCCACATGGAAGTGGATAGCCGGTTCACCCGACAGTAGAGATTTCGAAATAGTGACAGAAAAAATAAACAATGCACTTCAAAACAATAACCAGCAAGTCATTATAAACAGGCAGATCATAGAAAAAATCAACAACCTGACTTACGTTACACAGAACCTGGCTAATAGCTTAAGATATGAGGGTTATGCCCAGAAAGACCTAGGCATCATCTTAATGTACCAAATTCAAATGCTTAAAGACGAAATCCTCAATCTCGTTTATGCCATCCAATGGGCAAAAGCCGATATAAGCAATCCTCATATTTTAAGCGAAGGTGAATTTAACAAGATTAAGGAAATAATAGACAAAGACGAAATTCCGTATGTTAACTTGGAAGAAGCTATGCTAATAGCAGAAGTGAACATAGCTGGTTGCGGTACCACATTAATTTACATCATTAAAATTCCACTTACAAACCAAGAACTTTGCGAAGAGATAATGGTAAAACCAATCAAAAAGGGGCATTTCATAAATAAGATAAACAACGAAAATGTAATTAGATGTAAGAAACAACTTTTTGTCTAAAAGAACAATTGTAAAACCTATAACGAAATCAAAATATGTAAAAATAACCATATCATAGATATCAGTAACTCAACCTGCCTCCCAAACCTATTAGAAGGAAAACCAGCAACCTGCATCAGAACTAATAACCAACACATTCCTAAAATAGAAAGCATCCAACCTGGCCTCATTCTCCTGAACCAGTTTACTGGACTTGTTGAACACAGCGGAAAACGAGAGCGTAAGTTGAAGTCGATGGACCGCGAATTATGAAGAACTTTCATGCAGAAAAAACGCGGGGGTCATCCATGGATTCTTTTTAGTCGAATTTTGAAAATTTGATTTTTTACCTAATAAAACATATTGTGTTTTGAGCAATGTGTCAAATTTAATTCAAATTTAATTGGATTTTTATTGTTCATTCAATAATTCTAATCAAAATGGAGTGCACTAATTGCAATTTTACGGTGTCGAAATTTTTGTCTTTGTAAAACCTATAACGAAATCAAAATATGTAAAAATAACCATATCAAAGATATCAGTAACTCAACCTGCCTCCCAAATCTATTAGAAGGAAAACCAGCAACCTGCATCAGAACTAATAACCAACACATTCCTAAAATAGAAAGCATCCAACCTGGCCTCATTCTCCTGAACCAGTTTACTGGACTTGTTGAACACAGCGGAAAACGAGAGCGTAAGTTGAAGTCGGCCCTGCTCGACTTCGATAGACCCGTTACTCAGGGTAAGGTTTGTTTAAGAATATTTATTAGATCACAACATGCTTGGAGATATGAGATTTTTTTCAAATTGCGGGGGTGGCAACTCTACCATAGCTCATCTGATCGGAAAATGATGTATGGCGGATCGATAGGTAATGATGATTAAAATATATGTCTAGAAGGTTCGAATAATCTATTTTAAAAATTGTCGGAAAATTTGAGGTATTTTTCAAATTGCGGGGGCGGGAACTTTTCCCTCGTTCATCTGATTAGGAAATGAAGTATGGCGGATCGATAGGTAATGATGATTAAAATATATGTCTAGAAGGTTCGAATAATCTATTTTCAAAATTGTGGGAGATATGAGGTTTTTTCATATTGAGGGGGCGTGGCAAAAATTTGAAACAAACTTGATCTGCGTGCAGAAGATACAAGTCTACACTGAAAAAATGGTAGCTCTAGCTCTTATAGTTCCTGAGATCTAGGTGTTCATACAGACGGACGGACAGACAGACAGACAGACAGACAGACAGACAGACAGACAGACAGGCAGACAGACGGACAGACGGACATTTCTATATCGACTCGGCTATTGATGCTGATCAAGAATATATATACTTTATGGGGTCGGAAGTGAAATTATATTACTTCATGTTGGTCGGTAAAGTTCTCAACATACATATTCAAATAAATATCAATAGTTCTTCCTAATTAAAACCTTACCTTAACCTAACCCAACCGAAATCTGATTTGTGTTTGCACTTGTAGAAATAGAAGTAGAGCGAAAAGCATTGGAAAAGAAGTATGGTGTAACAGAAAGGCAGATTGGTGGCATTAAGTTTAAATAATTGTTTCCCAGTGTAAAATTTTTTATACCCGTTACTCGCAGAGTAAAAAGGGTATACTAAGTTCGTGCAAATGTATGTAACAGGCAGAAGGAAGCATTTCCGACCCCATAAAGTATATATATTCTTGATCAGCACCAAAAGCCGAGTCGATATAGACATGTCCGTCTGTCCGTCCGTCCGTCCGTTTGTCTGTCCGTCTGTCCGTATGAACACCTAGATCTCAGAGACTATAAGAGCTAGAGCTACCAAATTTTCAGTGTAGACTTGTATTGTTTGCAGGCAGATCAAGTTTGTTTCAAATTTTTGCCACGCCCCCTCCCGCCCCCGCAATTTGAAAAAAAACCTCATATCTCCCACAATCTTAAAAATAGATAATTCGAACCCTCTAGACATATATTTTAATCATCACTATCTATCGATCCGCCATACATCATTTTTCGATCAGATGAACTATAGTAGAGTTGCCACCCCCGCAATTTGAAAAATACCTCATATCTCCCACAATTTTGAAAATAGATTGTTTGAACCTTCTAGACATATATTTTAATAATTATTACCTATCTATCAGCCATACATCATTTTTCGATCAGATGAACGATAGTAGAGTTGCCGCCCTCGCAATTAGAAAAATACCTCATATCTCCCACAATCTTAAAAATAGATAATTCGAACCCTCTAGACATATATTTTAATCATCACTACCTATCGATCCGCCATACATCGTTTGCCCACCGATGGTCTAAAATATATTATTTCATAAAAAATATGTTTTTCCATATTTGCATATAAAAATATGCAAATATGCAAAATATGCAAAAATGTTTTTAGCGGAATTCGAACGTTTTTCAATAAAAATAAGATGTGTGCAATCAGAACTTAAATCGGACAAGCGGTTCAAAATATGCAAAATCCGATGTCTACTTATGATATATACCTAAATGTTAGTGAATGTACGATTACTTATAGAGATTACAAAAAAATTAACTATGACTATTTACATGTTGAATTTAATAAATATAACTGGAATGAAATACTATCTTCGACGTCCGTTGACTCACAGGTTGGACAGCTGCAATCAAACTTAGTGAACTTGTACAATGCATGTGTTCCAATAAGAACAAAGCCCTGGTTCAATAATAACATTAAAGTGGCAATTAATCGGCGGAATGAGGTCTTTAAGAAATTGAAGAGATTTAAAACTTCGAGGTTATATACTGAGTTCAAGCATATGAGAATAAATGTAGTAAAGCTGATAAAGAATGCCAAATGCTCATATTACCAATCCAAATTCGACAATGCAGTTTGTACTAGAGAAAGATGGAGAGAACTCAAAAGACTAGGCATAGGAAAACAAAAGACTTTATCTCAAGGTGAGACTGACGTTAACAAAATTAATGAACAATTTGTGCAATGCCAAGTACCTGAAGCAACCGCCAATAATTATAACTGTGTACCTAATAACATTTGTGATATCAGTTTTAGCTTTGCATGTGTGAGTCAATGTGATGTCCTTCAGTCTATTTTAAATGTTAAATCTAACGCTGTTGGCCTGGATGATGTAAGTCCAAAATTTTTAAAAATAATTTTGCCTGGCATCCTACATGTAATTACGCACATTATAAACACGGCGATAACTACCTCGATCTTTCCAGACAACTGGAAAGTTGCAATAAACAATCTGGGTTTAGAAAAAACAGGAGCTGCACGACCGCTATTATAAATATAGTTGAGGACATCAGGAAAAACATGGATGACGGTAATGTGACACTACTGACACTGCTTGACTATAACAAAGCTTTTGATACTGTCAACCACGACATACTATGTAATAAATTGATAACATTGTATAGCTTCTCTACTTCTGCACAAAAACTGCTTAGTTCTTACCTAACTAATAGGCGTCAAGCTGTTGTTACATCGTCCAATACTTCGTCATTTTTGCCCCTGAAACGTGGAGTCCCTCAGGGTTCAGTTCTTGGCCCATTATTGTATTCTATTTATGTAAATGATCTGCCTGATGTCTTGTCTGAATGTGAAGTTCATATGTATGCCGATGATGTTCAAATGTATGTATGTCGTCCTCTGTCTTAAATTTATGAATGTGTTAACGTGTTAAACAATGAGTTGTCTAAAGTGAGCGAATGGTCAAACAAGAATGGACTAGGATTAAATTCAAAAAAATCAAAATGTATTGTAATATACAAAAGAGCGGTTGATACGGGAAACTTGCAAAAATTAAGAATAGAGAATAAAACTATAGAATATGCAGAAAGAGTATGCAACTTGGGAATCACCCTCAATCAAACTCTATCCTGGGGCGACCATATAATCAAGGCTGTGGGTAAAACGTATGGATCCCTCAGGTTGCTAAACCTAACCCAGCACTTTGTACCCATTTCACTTCGACTCTTAATAGCTAAGACTTACCTCACACCTGGCCTGTTCTATGGAGTAGAAATCTTTGGAAATAGTGATGCAGCTAGAAAGCATAAGCTGAATGTAGCCTTCAACAATATTGCTAGATACGTATTTAACCGTAAACCGACTGACCATATCTCAAATTACTCCAGGTAGATTTTGACCTTAAGTTAGATAGTTGGATAGATTATAGAGCATTAATATTTTTACATAAAATAATAAGCACCAAACAACCGAATTACCTATATGAAAAACATGATTTCTCTGCCTCTAGACGTACTAATAACATTGTCTGCCTACGACATAGCTTATCAGCATCTGAAAAACATTTTTATATATAAGTTAATCCTTTGCAGGACAAAACAACAAAAAATTTAATTATTGAGACCGAAGTCTTTTATTTATAAATGCAAAACTAGAACTAAACTTACATACAATTTTTGATTTTAATGAAAGCTCAACCTGCCAACCAGCGAGCGCAGAGCAGCGGCAGCGCAGCTGATTAGAATTATTGAATGAACAATAAAAATCCAATTAAATTTGAATTAAATTTGACACATTGCTCAAAACACAATATGTTTTGTTAGGTAAAAAATCAAATTTTCAAAATTTGTTTAAAAAGAATCCATGGATGACCCCCGCGTTTCGCGGTCCATCGAGGAAATTTTTTTTGGAATTTTCTGAGAGTTCTGCCGCTATACTAGACAATTACCGAATTTGGTACATTAGGATGATGCCTAGGTCTTTCTGGGCATTACCCTCATATCTTAAGCTATTAGCCAGGTTCTGTGTAACGTAAGTCAGGTTGTTGATTTTTTCTATGATCTGCCTGTTTATAATGACTTGCTGGTTATTGCTTGAAGTGCATTGATTATTTTTTCTGTCACTATTTCGAAATCTCTACTGTCGGGTGAACCGGCTATCCACTTCCATGTGGCACCTAGCAAGTCGATGTGTCTCTTATTCCTTCGCCTAACCTTAAGTTTGTCTAGGAGGTTTTGGGTTTTGCCATGTTCTTCGTGGGCGAATGGAAGAATAGAGTCGTATGTCTTAAGTCTTGTTCGTAGGGTGGAGCTTATCAGGTCCAAGGTCCGTTCTAGATTTATTACATGTACCAGTCTGTATGTTCCATTTTGTACCTTGGCTAACCCAGTGGTCATAGCCACTGTTTCGGAATTTGAGTAGTCGATGATTTGAACATCGGCTGCACACAAGGCGACAGAAGCTCTGAAATCAAAATTTGATTGTTAGTTTTGTATAAGTCCTTTGTAAACTATCCGTCCCGTTTCTGTCAGTACTGTCGTATTTCTATCCTCCTGCACTACTTCTTGTTTAAATCTGGCAGATAACTTAGTGCCCACTCGTTTGTTACTTTTTACAAATATTACGTCGCCCGGTTGATATTTTTTTACAGGGTGTCTGTTCTTATTATGGTGTTCTAGGTCTTTTTGTTGCTTTGTTTCGATTTGAGTTGCATTTGCTTTTCTTTCGTTTTGCATAAGTCTTGGGTCATTGGCTACTTGTCTGCCAAAGAATAGGTCGACTGGTTTTCGCTTGGTGGTCGAGTGAATAGAGTAATTGTACTTGCAGATTGATCTTTCGAGGAGATCCTTAAAAGAGGTATGCAATTTTTCTGCCTTTTGGCACCTTATAATCTCTGAAAGGGTAGAATGAAGCCGATCGATTTGTCCGTTTGCTGAACTATTGATTGGTGGGGCTTTGTAAACTTGTATATTGTATTGGTCTTGTAGCATTCTCATAATAGGGCCGAAACCTAGTGATCGTTCGTTGTCTATTACTATGGCTTCAGGAATACCGAAACCTGACAATATTTCCTTAAGTGGTTGTTTGATGTCTTCTGTTGCCCTGGAGCTTACTATCTTTGCCTGTGCGTACTTTGAGAACTTGTCGATAGCTGAGAGCACTTCCTGTTTGCATGTCAGATAGAAATCAATGTGCACTATTTGCCCCGGGTATTGAGGTATTGGGGTAGTGTGCAGAATAGGTTTATTCGGATGTCTCTCATATTTTTGTTCTTTGCATATCGTACATTCCTTCACAACTTTTTCGATTTTGGCTCTCATTTGAGGGAAGTTAACTTTGCTTAAGAGCTGTTGTTTGTTTTCCTGGCTATTTCGGTGAGCTCGTCTGTGTTCTGTTATAATTGGTTGTTCTTGGTCAATGTCGTTGGTCAGATTTAAAACTGATTTGTTTGTGAACCTTGTTCTATAGCTTTTAAAATGGAGTGGGTGAATTTCTTGGATTCGTCCCAAAATGCGTTCGTCAGTTTGTAGTCCATTTATTACGGATGGATTAAGACGTTCTTTGAGGATTTTGATCAATTTTGGTGGATCGAAGGAAGGTTCGACTATTGTGTGTTTGTGGTATGTTGGGAAGATTATTTCGAACTCATATGATGGGGTTTCGCCAATTTTTAGAAAAATTTGGTTTTATAGACATTTATTGGTTCCTCCGCCATTTCTATTAGATTTCCCGGTGAACTATCGCTACTATGGACGGTTGCTGTCAGTGTGTTAAGTTCAGAGCCGCTTTGTATCGGAGGTCTACTTAGAGCGTCTGCTACTACATTTGCCTTGCCAGGTTTGTAAATAAGGTCATGGATGTATTCTTCTAATATTGCCTTCCAGCGCTTCATTTGGTCATTTCGGGTTAATAGCATACGTCAAGGGTTGGTGGTCTGTAAATATCTTGACTTTTGTTGGTCCGTATAGGTAATTGCGCAAGGTCTGTATGGCCCATATGATGGCTAACATTTCTTTCTTATTTGCGGCGTAGTGTTCTTCTGCTTTGCTTAGTGTGCGTGATATAAAGATGATCGGTCTATCATCCTGAGCTAGAACGGCCCCTATTGCGTAGTCCGAAGCAGGGATTGAAAATGCTGTCATTTTTAAATTTTATATGTTTCTGACAGTGCTGTGCTTTTACAAAATCGTAGTGCACATGGAAAGCATCAGCACAAAAATCAAAAATCGAAGCTGTGCTCATGCTATGCTGTGAGGATTCGAACATAGCAATAGCACACTGATATGCTATATATTTTTTACTGTGCTGCGCTTTGAATATTTAACAGCACAGCATACTATGGCAAAAAATATATAATAATATGATTTTTTATATTGAATTAAAATTGGAAATGTATATTGTTGCTAATAAAACAAAATTTTTAAAAATTAAGAAAAATAAATAAAAATATACTTGATCTTTTTGCAGTTAAAATTTACCTTTAGCTTTTACCATTCTCTGTGATCTGTACGTTGATACGGGAAAGACACACAGACCAAGAGAAGCTCTGCTTGGCCCTTAGGGTCTGTAAGGAGACTAACTTATTTTTATTCCCATACGCATAAAAAGTGTTAGAAGGATATCATGAAGTTGCGCTAAAGTATGTTACAGACATAAGGAAACATTTGCTACCCTATAAAGTATATATATTCTTTATCAGAATCAACAGCCGATTTGACCAAGCCTTGAACGTATGTCCGTTCATCCGTCTGTCTGTCTGTCTGTCTGTACACCTAGATCTCAGAGACTAGAACAGCTAGAGCTGCCATTTTTTTAGTGTAGACGTGTATTGCCTGCACGGAGAACCTTCTATACATATATTTTAATCATCATTACTTATCGATCCGCCAAACATCATTTCCCAATCAGATGAACGATAGTAGAGTTTTAAGCAGCATAAATAATAACGCTGGGCATTTTGTGATTTAATAAATTATAATATAATACTAATATTATAATAATAATAATATATTTTTTAAATAAACCTGTAACGGGTATATCGAAGTCGGGTAGAGCCGACTTTAACTTACGCTCTCGTTGGGATTTTCATTAAAATTAATTGAACTTTGTTTATTTCGAGTATTCGTAAAAAAACTAAATATAATTTAGCTAATAAGTTAAAACAATATTTATTGAATCTGAGACAATATAAAGTTTGAGGTGTCAACAAGTGATGTTATAAATGTTGGTTTATTAATATTAATATTTATATTGTAATGTTTATGTCCTCTGCGCTATCGTCTTCAAAAAACGGCAATTTGTTGATTGCTTCATTTAAAAAAGAAGCATTTAACTTCACCAATAAAATATCCTCCAAGGTATCATGGCTTAGTCTGTTGCGGTTGTCCGTTAATATAAGCTTTAAAGATGAAAATGCCCGTTCTATGGTAACCTTTGAGATATAAACAGACATTAAAAAGTTGATAGAATGAAATTGTACTCAATTATAAATGCTATTATTGGTTACCTGAGTTGGCGGGAATACCAAAGCAAACGTTGCTTAATGTGTAGAGCTCTGGTTCGGAATGCTTTCTGTCTTTCCAAAATTGTAACACATCGCTGTCGCTTCGCATAAACGGAAGATACAGATTTCCAATTTTTGAATATACATCCGTATGAACAATCTCTCTAGAGGATGCTTGAAGTTTATTGGTCAGAAAAGAATTCAGCATTTCTTCATCTTCGTCTGGGAGGTGTTTGTTTTTGCGGAGGAAGCGCCATTAGCGCCGAGTTCCAAATCAGCAGAGACAGAGCATAGTTTTTCCAAAGATGTTTTAAAAAATCAATGGCACTCCGTCTTTTTCTGGACTTAGCGTGTGGTGAAACCGTGGATCCAAAAAAAGGCACGCATTTAAACCTTCGTTTTCAAGCATCTTTGAAGTTCGTGTTTCCATGCTTTCCAAAAGTTTGATCAATATTTTATGCATTAGGTCTTTTGATTCATTTTCGTTAACTATTTTTTCGGTGCGAATTTTTAATTTCAACCATTGTGCATAAAAATTTCCATAATGTAAATTCTCTGCTTGAAATTTTACTATTGCTTGTTGTAAAGGAGCAAACACTGTGCAATAGGACTCCATAAATTCCCAGAGATAATCGTTGTTTTCGAAATGTTCGTCGAAGTTTCTGCGGTAAATGGTCTCCACAGCAATCAAGACATCTTTGCAGCCAGTAACGATTGAATCATTAAATATGTTGATCCCCATCTCGTCGCGCAATCATGTTTCGGCAGCCTTATTTTTCGCAATTCAAATGTGTACTTAAACCCATTTGAAGGTTTTCGAATGAATTTTGTAAAATTTCTGCAACATATCAATAATTCCTTTACTTCAGCGTCCTTAATGACATCTAGCGCGCATAATTGAGCCGTGTGGGCTGCACATCTACAAATCTCAATGTGTCCAACACGAAGATTTGATGGTTTTTCCAGATTATTTACGCTATCCAGGTATATTTTTGTTTGAATCTTCATCAGCAGCATCGAATCTTCGCAATATTGTAGTTTAATAAAGTTCCCTTTACCATTTGGCTCCGTTGTCGGAAGGTCGGTGGGACAATTTGGTAAGCCTCACACCTCTATTTCCTCAATATTTTTACCACTTCATCCGCCAGGTTTTCAGAGGCGCTTGCACCGATGCCTTTTAAATCAACCACGCCCAAAATTAAAGATTTCATATTATCTTCTAAAACCGCGCACTTACACCAAAAATATTACTGACGCCTCGTGCGCCTATCATTTTTAAATGACATGACTTTCCTTTTCAAATTTCTTATATTTTCGCAACTTTCCTTAGGTTAGGTTAGTTAGAATAGGCGCTCGGTGGAGGCGGTTTCAGCCCGACCCTGCCGGGGGGTGGGTGGTCTACGCTAAATCTTTTCCACTATTAGAACCACTTTGCGGTCGATAAAAAGAGCCAGGTTCCCTACGGGCAAGTTTGCCAAACAACCCAGATCTTCGTAGAATGGATTACCCAGGTACTGGGTTCGTTTTCTATGAAGTGCAGGGCAGTCGCATAGAAGGTGTTGGATGCTTCCTATCTCTTCCTCATTCCTGCAGCTGCGACAGAAGTCGTTGTGGGGTACGTGCATCCTGGCGGCCATATGGCCTATGGGCCAGTGTCCCGTAATGACTCCTATCACTATCCTAATCCTGTTCTTGCTAAAGTGAAGGAGTTGGGAGGATCGTTTGGGGGCGTATCTTGGCCAGAGTGATCGGGAGATGTGACAACCCGGTGCGATGTCCCATTGTCGTTCTGCCTTGGTTCTGGTTGTCCTGTATAGTTCTGTCAGAATATCCTGAATTGGTCTTTGTACGTCCGTTACCGCTTGTGACGCTGGCTGAACCGTTCCTTGCACACTCGTCAGCTCCCTCGTTGCCTGGTATGCCTGAGTGGCCAGGTACCCAGACGAGGGTGATGGAGTGCTGCCGGATTTGATTCAGTGCAGTCACCGTACTGCGGACTAAGTTGCTATTGGTGGTGCGTGACGACAGAGCTTTAATAGCAGCCTGACTGTCGACCAAGATTAATATGTTCCTTGGTGTTTCAACCAGGGTGTATATCAACTTCGCCGCCTGCCAGAGTTCCTCGCTTCCAATCCTCTCTCTCCGGGAAAACCGTTCTAAAATTGTCCTTCCATTTATGAGTTTTGATACAATAGTCACTTCCCTTTGTCTCAGCATTTATTCCCACATCCAGCAGGATGTTGCTGTGACCAGATGCAGTTGTTTTGAGGAAGTTTCAGTTCCCGGAGTCTTACTACGCTTCTCGCTGCTGCATACTTCAGGAAGGTGTCTATTGGCTCAAGATTCAGAATGGCGTCCAGAGCTGCCTGGGGGGTGGATCGCAGGGATCCGGTTATTCCCAGGCAAGCTGCTCTTTGTACCTTGTGGAGGTTGTTTAGGTGGGATTTGGTGTTGGCCACCTTCCACGAGACCAGCGCACCATAGCTAACGATAGGCCTGACGACCGCTGTGTACAACCAGTGAATGATGTACGGTTGCAATCCCCATCTCCTACCGAAGGTCTTTTTACAGGCATAGTACGCGCGTAGTGCTTTCTTCATTCTTTCCTCAGAGTTTCTCTTCCAGGAGAGTTTCCGAGTCAGAATGACTCCTAAATATTTTGCCTCAGTGGCCCTTATGAGCTGCGTTACGCCCAAGTGAGGGTAGTGTGAACTCAGGGATCTTGTATCTTCTAGTGAACAGCACCAGTTGGGTCTTGTGGGGGTTGACCCCTAGACCGTTCTGTTGTGCCCACCTCAGGGTGCTACCAAGAGCAGACTGTAGTAGCTCACAATTTTGGGTAGAAACTTACCCGTTACCATTAGAACTAGGTCATCTGCGTATGCCGTCACCTTACATCCACTAAACTTCAAATTTAAAAGGAGCTCATTGAGAACCAGGTTCCACAGCAGTGGGGATATGACTCCCCCTTGTGGAGTGCCTCTCGTGACCCTCTTCCTAATTTTGCCTGCACAGAGTTCAGAGTTTATAACTCGGCTGCTAAGCATGTTACCTAGCCAGTGAGTTATAATCGGGTGTGAGCCGATTTTGGCAAGGGCTGCCGTTATCGACTCGGTCCTGACATTGTTGAAGGCCCCGTCGATGTCGAGGAAGGCCGCCAGCGCAAACTCCCCTTCTGATTCAGCGATTCCTCGATGCTCCCTACCACTTCATGTAGTGCGGTGTCAACAGATCTACCCTTAAGGTAGGCGTGTTGTGCCCCGCTGAACGTTCGTGGAGTGAGCTTACTTCTTATGTGTAGATCCAAAAGTCTTTTCATCGTTTTCAACAAAAACGATGATAGACTGATGGGTCTGTAATCCTTTGGTGAGTTGTGGTTTATCTTCCCGGCCTTGGGAATGAAGACCACCCTCACCTCTCTCCAGTTGTCTGGGATGTACCCTGTAAGGAGACACCCCTTGAACAACTTAGACAGCCTGGGCAGTAGACTCAGGGTCGATACTTGCAGCATGGCTGGTCGGATGTCATCCGGTCCTGGTGATTTGTAGGGTTAGAATGACTTGATAGCCCAGATTATCTTCTCCTCAGTGATGATATCCCCAATCATCATAGTCGTCTCCGTTTCTGTATTTCCAGGTGCTGTACTGGATGTAAAGTTGGTAAACCCAACCTCTGGTTCCGTATCAAAGCAACCTGGAAAATGTGTCGTTGTAAGCATTTCCAGAGATTCTTGGCTGTTTTTTGCGTATTTTCCGTCCGGGCTACATAGTAGTTCCGGGTTGGATGGATCTTTAGCCAACACTCTTCGAAGTCTGGACGCTTCGCTAGTGCAGGCTATATCCTCACAGAATTTAGCCCAGGAATCCCTTCTCGCTTTCCTGCACGCCCCCTTGAATTTCGAAAAACCCTGTCGGTATGCGTTCCAGTCTTCTTGACTGTTTGTCCGTTTTGCTTTGTTAAACAGCCTCCTCGTTTCCCCCTAGTCGGCCGAGCTCCGCTGTCCACCACCACACCTTGTGGTTGGGCTTTGGCGGTCGGCTGACTGGGCAGGATGTGAGAAGAGCTTTGTTTAACACGTCAGTGATTGTTCGGTTACATTCTTCAAGTGTGTCAGTACTTAACACCGATCCGTCCGGAGGGGCGGGCAGTGTTTGGCTGACTGTTCTTGAGAACTTTTCCCAGTTTGTCCGTTTAGGGTTTCTGTAGGGAGTCGGTTTCTCTCTGCTCCAATTGACATTGAACAGTATCCTGTAGTGGTCCGAAAAGGAGCACTCTGTGGATCACATGCCAATTATCAACGGTCAGCGAGCCTCTGCTTAGCGCCACGGTTATGTCAATAACCTTCACGGTCCATATTTCTAAAGGTAGGGTGGTCGCCCTTGTTACACAAAATAAGGTTTGTGCTCAATATGTAGTCCAGCAGAGCCTCTCCCCTCTCGTTTATGTCTGTGCTACCCCATATGGAGTGGTGGGCATTCGCATCGCACCCCAAGATAACGTCAGTGCTCTCTTTCTGCGCGTACCGAATTAGAGCTCTGACGCTTTCCGATTGGGGTTCCTTCTCCTCATAGGGAAGATAGGCCCAGGCAAGGTATAGATTTCTCCCGTTCCTTCCCTCGATCGTCACCACAGTGAGGTCCCTGTCGCTGTAACGAGAAGAGAAAAGTACATTAAGCCCAGCTCTTACTACGATACATGTTCTTGGCTTACCCACGTTTCTGGGGAAGAGGAGATGGTATCCGCGAGCACTCAGTCCACGAACCCTTTCACCTTGGATCCAGGGTTCCTGAACGAGAGCCACATCCACCCTCTCCTCCTCCATGAATCGTAGTAGGTCAACAGAGGGTACCATGGAGTGATGCAGATTAATCTGCACCACTCTAAGATTATTCTGTTGACCTAGGATCCTAACTTAGAAGGTACGCCCGAAGGCAGCCCATTCCAAGCTTCAGCTGGCCTTGCTTCGTCCGGATGAGGCTTTTGGATTCTCGACCAATGCTGATCCAGAGATCCTTGCCGTTTCCTTTGTCGCGTGCCAGCCCTCTCACGATTGTCCAGTCGTCCGTACCGTACTCCTTGTTCTGCCCCTTGATCATGTTAAGTATGGTTCGATCCTCCAAGATTGGCGGTGGGATCCATACCTTCATGATCGTGCGTGCAGGAATCTGGTCCGGTGGTACGACCTTTATCTTCCGCACCGGCCATGGGTCACCAATGCCGTGAATTGTGTCGGTGAGAATCTCATGGATTCCTCGTTGGCACAGGCCACGACTTTGGCTCCCTTGTACCACCTAATACCATCAAACGGGTCCTCGCTGCGAGTCATGGCATCGTGGATGGCCTGCATTATGACCCCCTCCAGAATAAGCCATTTTTCGGTTGAAATTTTCCCTTCCGGGTCATTTCGGTCGATGATGGCTAACTGGAGTTCCGGCTTCTTAAGCTAGCCAGAAGATCTTCTGGCTTTGGTCGCTGTTCTCTGGAGCCTTTGAGGAGTCGTCTGAGTTTTGTCGTTTGGGATTACCACCCTTCCCGCCATCCGGTCCCTCCTTTTGGGAGGGTGTGGTCGACGGTGGTAATCTACGATACTGTTTTTGTTTATCCACTGCGGCTGCTTTGACGACCTTCGAGGGTGTCGGTGCTTTCGTCTGGGCCGTTGTACTCGTTGCGGTCGCCTGGTCCGTTCCATCCGTGGATAGCCGGTTGTAGCGCCGCACGTTGTACTCGTGCTTCTTCTTCGGCGCCCTCACCCTCGCGTTCAGTGACTCCGGAGTGCGGCCTTCAAGTGTCCTAAGATACTTGAGAGAGGCCTTGTATCCCGAGCGCTGTTTGCGCTGAAGAGAGTTGTCCTTTGGTGGAGCGAGGGCCGATGTAGGCTCCTTCACGTTCGGTGGCCCGCCTCCGACAGGCATGCGAGCAAGCGCAAGCGCGGTGAACCTGAATTCGCCATCCTCGACCTCTGGCTCCAAGTCCATTCCATCCTGTCGGTGAAATGAACCTTTGATTGCTGTGTTACGCACTATAGGGGCCAAGTGGTCCACCCCCACACTGGAGCTGCAGTTGCTGGATATCGACGCCGTGGGGCCTGCTTTCTCACCCCGATCCGCCGCCGGTACTAGGTATCCGACTCCCTGCACCGTAATTTTTTCATTAGAAGAAGACATTCTAAATGAAGTTTTTGCGTTTTTTCCCTAGCCGCCAGGTTGAACTACTCTTAGCTTCAGTGCTCCCCCTCGACCTTACCGGCATGGGTGGCCCTACCGGTAGCTTGAGCTACCGCCGGCATTGCTCTTAGGTTCCTTACACCTACTGAGCCCTCCTACCACGTCAAGTTAGTAGTCCGTAGGAGGGAACTTTCCTTAAAGTAGATTGACAATTTGAAGCATTTAAAGTTATTCGCTGACCATGTCTTTGCCCCAAACCATTACAAATAGGATCAATAATGTTTCTTGAATTGGGTGAACTCAGGACATTGAATGGCACAGAGTCTTCAGTTACTAGTCCGATATAAGACCTAAAAATTAAATATGTTAATATCAATCAAGATACTTTAATGGTCAAATTAACCAAATCACAATTTTTGATTAAATGTACAGATTTGGCTATATTTCTAATATTACAAAATGCTAACCGAAATAAAATTTTTTATTTATTTCAACTTTGATGCTTTTGTTTTCTTCCCAAAATGGAAGACTTACTATCGGAATTAGCCAAACTTTCTTGCCTTTCAACTGCATTAAAGTCTAGTTTGTGAACGTTTACCAAATGGTTTTTCAAATTAAACGATCGATTGTTTTTAAGTTCCACTTCACAGATTTTGCAGATCGCTTTTCCCATATCTTCTTTATTTTCAAAATGCTCCCAAACGTTGATATTTTTTCGAGGAGCCATCATCAAATTATATCGCCGATTTAAAAACAATTGATTTAACTTGCTTTAAATTGACACCGACCGATTTTGACAATATTTGAAATGCTTAGCGGTGCATTTGAAATAATTTAGTGAGTCCCAACAACATACGTTTATGTGTTTAGCGATTGGCGAGTCCACTTTCCAAGCTAATAAAAAGGTTTATGTTGCTTAAAATTCTACTATCGTTCATCTAATTGGGAAATGTAAGTAATGATGATTAAAATATATGTATAGAAGGTTCGAACAAGCTTACTTTAAAATTGTGGAAAATATGATGTTTTTCCATATTGCAGGGGCGACAGGGGGCAACAATTTTAACACACTTGATCTTCGTGCAGACAATACACGTCTACACTAAAAAAATGGCAGCTCTAGCTGTTCTAGTCTCTGAGATCTAGGTGTACAGATAGACAGACAGACGGACGAACGGACATACATTCAAGGCTAGGTCAAATCGGCTGTTGATTCTGATAAAGAATATATATACTTTATAGGGTAGCAAATGTTTCCTTATGTCTGTAACATACTTTAGCGCAACTTCATGATATCCTTCTAACACATTTTATGCGTACAGGGAATAAAAAATAAGTTAGTCTCCTTACAGACCCTAAGGGCTAAGCAGAGCTTCTCTTGGTCTGTGTGTCTTTCCGTATCAACGTACAGATCACAGAGATGGTAAAAGCTAAAGGTAAATTTTAACTGCAAAAGATCTAGTATATTTTTATTTATTTTTTTCTTAATTTTTTAAAAATTTTGTTTTATTAGCAACGATATACATTTCCAATTTTAATTCAATATAAAAAAATCATATTATTATATATTTTTGCTATAATATGCTGTGCTGTTAAATATTCAAAGCGCAGCACAGTAAAAAAATATAGCGATTTGAAAAAACAACAATTTGATATAACCAGTGCACACTAAATTTTTATTCTCTCTCGTTCAAACAAATCGTATGCTACACTATCAATGCTCACACTGTCAAACATTCCCTTTGACTAACAAACTCGTGTGTGATTGAGAGTAAAGATCTACTTTGATTCGTTAATAATAATAGTGTGAGTGCGAGTTAAAGCAAATGATCTAAATGTTTATGATAGGAAAATCAGAGTCCCGGCATTAGTGTGCACACTGTTAACACTAAATACGTAATGCTTATTTAAAACAAAAAATGCTGTCAATGATTTTTTTATTATTATTAATTTTATTATTATTTATTCTATTTATATTTAAAAACATAATTTCATTGACCATGTCGTCATTTCCGGTTATAGAGCTTCTCTTCTCGCAAATAAGATTCCTTGCGTGAGAAAATACTCTTTCTGACGAACAGAACAGAGCTCCATTTTATAAAGGTCCTTGACATTTCGGGATACCGTTGTTGGATGAGGAAGAAGTTGGTTGACATTAATATTAGGTCCAACCCGACTTCCAATTTCGAGAGAAAGTGAAATAAGGTCCTTTAGTCCAGAATCGCTAATAATACTAAAAGGCCGACAATTTTGTACTACCCACTTCGTCACAGTCTTCGTCACTGATGTTTTAGTTTCCGCATATATTGTCAGTTCAGGCATATTACCGCTTACTTTTAGTTTGCTGACTTTATAGCATTTATGACGAACTAAATTTGATGTGGCACCATTATACTTAAAAATGCTTAAGCAAGTTCGACAAGCAACCATATTTGGAATTTCATTATTTGACTCTTTAAGTATATGGCCAAAAACGTCCCACACCTTGCTTCTTCCGTGCTTTTGGCTTATTTTGTATTGACCAATCCTTATTTTTTCCTTTATTTCACCAATGTTTATCAGTGTTTCAGATGGTATCAGACCCTATGAAACATTTTAATAAGTGCAATTAATATAAAGGCGCTCTTCTTAACTGTATTCGCCAAACTAGCTAATTTATTATATACTTACATTACCCGAATTATTCTCCATTTTTTATGAAATATTGCAAAATATCTAAAAATTACAACGAAATCAACACTGCTCACACGTTCTGAAACATAAGTATTTAAATGACAGTGTGAGAGCGAGACACACAAGATGACATGAGTCACACGGCTGCTTAAATTCAACTCAATTACTCTTTGAAACAAATAAACAAAATGTTTCGGAATGAGTTGATTCGTTTTGACAAATGTTTCATTTCGATAGTGTGCACAGTGTGGTTGCCTACTGTTAACATGATTTAGTGTGAGCTTGTGCAGGGCTCTATTCCTTATGTCTGTAACATACTTTAGCGCAACTTCATGATATCCTTCTAACACATTTTATGCGTACAGGGAATAAAAATAAGTTAGTCTCCTTACAGACCCTAAGGGCCAAGCAGAGCAACGATATACATTTCCAATTTTAATTCAATATAAAAAAATCATATTATTATATATTTTTGCTTTGATATGCTGTGCTGTTAAATATTCAAAGCGCAGCACAGTAAAAAATATATAGCATATCAAGTGTGCTATTGCTATGCTTTCGAAATCCTCACAGCATAGCATGAGCACAGCTTCGATTTTTTGATTTTGTGCTGATGCTTTCCATGTGCACTACGATTTTGTAAAAGCACAGCACTGTCAGAAACATATAAAATTTAAAAATTACAGCATTTTCAAACCCTGCTTCGGACTACGCAATAGGGGCCGTTCTAGCTCAGGACGATAGACCGATCATCTTTATATCACGCACACTAAGCAAAGCAGAAGAACACTACGCCGCAAATAAGAAAGAAATGTTAGCCATCATATGGGCCATACAGACCTTGCGCAATTACCTATAGGGACCAACAAAAGTCAAGATATTTACAGACCACCAACCCTTTACAGACCACCAACCATGACCTTATTTACAAACCTGGCAAGGCAAATGTAGTAGCAGACGCTCTAAGTAGACCTCCGATACAAAGCGGCTCTGAACTTAACACACTGACAGCAACCGTCCATAGTAGCGATAGTTCACCGGGAAATCTAATAGAAATGGCGGAGGAACCAATAAATGTCTATAAAAACCAAATTTTTCTAAAAATTGGCGAAACCCCATCATATGAGTTCGAAATAATCTTCCCAACATACCACAAACACACAATAGTCGAACCTTCCTTCGATCCACCAAAATTGATCAAAATACTCAAAGAACGTCTTAATCCATCCGTAATAAATGGACTACAAACTGACGAACGTCTTGGGACGAATCCAAGAAATTTACCCACTCCAATTTTAAAAGCTATAGTACAAGGTTCACAAACAAATCATTTTTTAAATCTGACCAACGACATTGACCAAGAACAAGCAATTATAACAGAACACAGACGAGCTCACCGAAATAGCCAGGAAAACAAACAACAGCTCTTAAGCAAAGTTTACTTTCCTCAAATGAGAGCCAAAATCGAAAAAGTTGTGAAGGAATGTACGATATGCAAAGAACAAAAATATGAGAGACATCCAAATACACCTATTATGCACACCTATTATGCACATTGATTTCTATCTGACATGCAAACAGGTAGTGCTCTCAGCTATCGACAAGTTCTCAAAGTACGCACAGGCAAAGATAGTAAACTCCAGGGCAACACAAGACATCAAACAACCACTTAAGGAAATATTGTCAGGTTTCGGTATTCCTGAAGCCATAGTAATAGACAACGAACGATCACTAGGTTCCGGCCCTATTATGAGAATGCTACAAGACCAATTCAATATACAAGTTTACAAAGCCCCACCATACAATAGTTCAGCAAACGGACAAATCGAACGGCTTCATTCTACCCTTTCAGAGATTATAAGGTGCCAAAAGGCAGAAAAAATTGCATACCTCTTTTAAGGATCTCCTCGAAAGATCAATCTGCAAGTACAATTACTCTATTCCTCGACCACCAAGCGAAAACCAGTCGACCTATTCTTTGGCAGACAAGTAGCCAATGACCCAAGACTTATGCAAACGAAAGAAAAGCAAATGCAACTCAGATCGAAACAAAGCAACAAAAAGACCTAGAACACCACAATAAGAACAGACACCCTGTAAAAAAAATATCAACCGGGTGACGTAATATTTGTAAAAAAATAATAAACGAGTGGGCACTAAGTTATCTGCCAGATTTAAACAAGAAGTAGTGCAGGAGGATAGAAATACGACAGAAACGGGACGGATAGTTTACAAAGGACTTATACGAAACTAACAATCAAATTTGGATTTCAGAGCTTCTGTCGCCTTGTGTGCAGCCGATGTTCAAATCATCGACTACTCAAATTCCGAAACCGTGGCTATGACCACTGGGTTAGCCAAGGTACAAAATGGAACATACAGACTGGTACATGTAATAAATCTAGAAGACTACCAACGGACCTTGGACCTGATAAGCTCCACCCTACGAACAAGACTTAAGACATACGACTCTATTCTTCCATTCGCCCACGAAGAACTTGGCAAAACCCAAAACCTCCTCGACAAACTTAAGGTTAGGCAAAGGAATAAGAGACACTGTAGTATGCATGCATTAGAGACATCATAGCATGTACTCACTGTACACATACCTCTACTTAAATACGAAGTTGCGATAAGAAGAAATATATTTACTTGCATTTATAAAACATATTATATACATATGTCTATACACACATATAAGTACTATAGGCAGCCAGCCCTACGCTGAGTATGCATTTCTCATTAGCCCGACGCTGCCGCTCAAACTGTAATTTTTGTTTATATGTATGTAAAAGCACCATGAACGGCCGTTCCAACTTATTTACTGGTACATATATATATCTATAAGCGCAGACAAACTTTATGTATTTAGGTCTAAGACTTTGATTTAAAGAATAAAGAATCATTCATATTTGCCTGGCCTCACGGGCAAGTACCAAACCAAAACTGGACCTTCGTTTTAATTGACTAAAGAACCGACTGGCCAATATCTTTTCACTACATGGCGATCCTGCCAGTTCTGGGCGCCGAGCCCAAAACATTTGAGGTTTTGTCCCCATTATGGATCTTTAAAGAACACAATTATCTTCAATGGCAGCAGAATAACGGCTGCCTTCCATAAAATAAAGTGAACACAAAATAAGCAAAATTCAAGATTAATCACAGCCATAACCAGGCTATGGTCAGTGGCGAAGGAAGAAACGGTAGCCGAGCCAGGCACCGGTTGACCAACCAATCATCAAAATGAAAAGAAGACAACAAAGGCGAAAATCTTAGTTAAAACAGAAACCCGTTACCTGTGCATCCCGTCACCGGTACCAGACGATAAACGGTCGACCGTTTGTAAGAAAAAAAAAGTAACCAGCAACGGGGCCCTAAACAAAACAAAAGGACAACTATAATGAAGACCGACAGTGCAACAAAGTGCGCCAACGAAAGATTATTATAAGCTAAATAAAAATAAAATACAATTTCCAAAAAAAAAAAAAAAAAATATCAAATAAAAATTTAAAAAACTTAAGAACATAATGAAATGTAAAGATTCGTTTGTAAAAGACTTGCTAACATCCCGGCAAGGCTGCTTGCGCACCAAGGGCATAATAGCCGGTGTAACCTTCTAGTTAGAAAAATGTAATAATTTAAGTAAATTCACGAAACACAAATATTTTTCTTCCATTCACAATCCAGATGCTATAAGCTTTTCAAACACTCACAATTCTTTGTCAGATTAGCAATATAAAAATACTAATATTCCTTCATGAAGTATTCTTCAAAACAAGATGTAAAATCATTATTTCGGTTTGTTTGTTTGTGATTGTATGTTGGTTATGGTTGAAATTGACTTACAAATCTTAATCTTAATAATGAGTGTTCGAGTAACAATCGAAGAATACCGTGCAAGACAAGCTCGCAAAAAGAAGCGGAACTAACTAAAATTCCACAGACTAAAGGCCCACGTAAACGTGGTGGACAATTATAAAGATAAACAAAGAATTAATTATCTTAAATTCATTCTTTACACAAATCAACCACCACCAACTTGGCAAGAAGCTATTGAATTAACAAATGAATTAGATGCCTTAAAAAGAAAACTCCAACTAAGAAAGAGAAAATAAGAAAGGCACACAACAGCCCGTTGCACAATCACAAGCGAAAAAAACTAAACAATAATAAAAATATCAATAATGGCAACAACATAGTCATTAAATTAACCCAATAAAAACAATATATATTCCATTTTAAAATGGGTAAACAACAGTCAAAGTTAGAAACGCCTCGGCGAATGTTGTAAACGAGGTAGAAATAATAGAAAACGGTTTTGGAATAGATCAAATAATGTTGCTCATAATAACGTTAGTCCTGATCCTTCACCTTGCGCTTAAAATATATAGCACTCACAAAAACAATTAAAGAAAAGATATATGACAAGAGACAATGTCATTAAATCAGGTATAAATATTGCAGCTAATGCATTTCAATTTTTTTTCTTCGGTAAAGCTATAGATTATGGAATGGAAAATAACATTAGGAAAACTACAGGAAATTAAAGATCAATTCGACAAATCGTACAAGTGCCTAAACAAAAACAATGCAATCAGTACGACAACTTTGAACAAACACACTATCATTTTAGTAGAAAGTCTTAATAGTATCAGGGAAATAATAAAGAGTAAGTCAACAACACTTAGATTCCTTGCAAAGATTACAAGCCGTTGTAATTTACACGCGCTTAAAGGAAAGATTACTTGTCTTAACCGAGAAACATACGTTGGGAATAATACTATCTTCATCTTTAGATACCCCAACAATATTTGAAACACTACCTGAACCAGAGGTAGCTGAAAAAAAAAATTCCATTTCTGAACAAAGCGAAGAAGAAACCAAAATGCCTCAAACAGTAATAGAATTCCTAAACACAGCCAGTAAGCTTATTCCAGAGTTTGACGGAAAGGCAGAAAATTTACAAAGCCTTTTAGATGCGCTCCATCTTGTGAATTCATGACAGTACGGCAGTAGACCTTGTAAAAACAGAGCTTAAAGGTCCTGCACGAAATCTCATTGGAACAGAAGCCACATTAACACAAATTATAGACAAACTAAAGAACTCTGTTAAAGGCAGAGGTACAAAATAACTCACTCCATTTATTTTCAATGTGTTTTTCACTGAGAGAAACACTAAAATATAAACAATATCTGTTTCTCACAGTGTTTAATTTTTTTGAGTGCTGTGTTTGTGTTTTGTGTTGAGAGTTTATTGTTGAGTGAAAATAATATATGTCAGAAAATCCACTTTGAACAGTTATATTTGTTCAAAGTGTTTTTTTAACAGTAATAGTATAACATAAAAACGAAGTGTATGTGTATAAGTGGATTTTTGTTTTAAGTTATGTTACGATCATTTCCTTTGTGGATATGATTGGACAATGGTTTATATATAATAATAAACTGCTGTTACTTAATATTAAATTCATAAATATATATTTTTTAATATTACAAACATTTTATTTATTTCTTTTAGTTAAGTTTTACAAGTATTATATAATTTAAGTTGTCGATACTTAATTTTTGGCGCGTTTCAGTATAAATAAAATTTAGTGTGGAAAACGCCCTTTCCACAGATACCTGAGTAGCCGGTGTGGAAAATACTGTACACCCGAGCTCATACAAATGTGGTGCTTTAAATTTAAACTGAGCAAAAAATTCAAAATATATTTGTGTTTAACGGCAGACGACTATGAATAACATCGAAATTTTCAATGTCGGTATATTTTTTATTTTTTTTTTTTTTTTTTTTTTTTTTTTTTTTTTTTTTGATTAGTTTATCAGATATCGCTTCTTCTTGACGAGACTGAGGTGCAGGCTGCATTTTATCCAAATATGCACTGAACAGTGATTTCTCGCCAGAATCATCGTTAAGTGTTGATTCATTGTTAGTCACACTTATATTTTGTGCTGGATATGTTGTTCTTGTGCCATGCCCCTCAAAAATGTAAATTTCGTACGTTAGAATGATAATATAATAAAAATAGGAATTTAATATATTTTTGACAAAGGCGGAGGAGCCCAACGCGTTTCTTTACTTTTTAACATTACTTTTCAAACACAAGTAGATACATACTACATAACTAAAAAACACGTAGGAAAGGCACATGAAGTTAACATTTTACTCACTTATCGACCACCTTTGCCCGAAATTATCGTATTATATTATTAACAATATTTAGATACTAAAAAAATTGTTTACATTAACGAACAGAAAAATACAGAAGCAATAACTCACACTGTTTTTGTTGATACGAACACTTATTTGTTTTCTCACAATTATAAGTGTTCTTGAGTGACGTAAATAGAAAAGAAAAAAATATTTATGTTTCTCATTGAGAGAAACACTTACATTTAAAAAATAACTCACTCTCTCAGTTGTGTGAGTTATTTCAAAGTGTTTCAGAATAACATTTATTTTTACAACCCTTCAAAGTGGAGACAGATATTTTCGACCTCTGGTTAAAGGAGAATCAGTAGAAGTTATTTCTGCAAAACTGATGAATCTCCAGCAGAAAAACAAAACAGCAAATCAATACACAAAAGAAGTTGAACAGCTGACAAAGTCCCTTGAATCTGCCTATATATCTGATGGCATTTCGGTAGAACTAGCAACAAGATATTCTACACAAAACGCTATAAAGGCAATGACTAAAAATTGCTCCATTAACAAAGTCAAACTTGTTTTGGAAGCTGGCACATTCAACACTATGAATGATGCAATTTCCAAATTTATTATTACATGCACGGAACACACGGGCCAGGCAGATTCTGTAATGTACTACAGAAACAATTACTACAACAAGCAACAAGGTCAAAGAGGACACGGTCAGAACCGAGGCCAATACCAAAATCAATATCAAGGTCGTGCTGATAACTACGGTAATAGAAATTATAATAGTTATCAGAACCAAAATCAGAACAATCGTTACGGTAACAACAACCGAAACAGAAATTATAATGGTAACAATCAAACTAATCAATATAATAACAGAAATTCGCAAAATGTTCGCACCATGAATAGCGAACCACCCTCGGAAAACCAACCGCCTCCGCCACAAAATCAACAATAAATAGCGCAACACGATCAGTCTATACATTTAATTTAAATTTGGGCAACTATATCCACACAAAGTCAACACTAAATAACTCAATATGTGCATTTTTAATTGACACAGGAGCAGATATATCTGTCTTCAAAGATAATGAAATCACTAAAGATATTGCCTTGAACATATCCGAAATAACAGACATTAATGGAGTAGGTAAAGGAACAATTACTACACTAGGAACAGTAGACAGTGACTTAATATGCGAGGATTTATTAATAAAACACAAATTTCATATAGTACCACAAAACTTCCCAATTAGTTGTACTGGCATGTTAGAACGCGATTTTTTAACTAAATACAATTGTTTTTTAGACTACCAACCTAACCAATACTGGATCATCTTGAGACCAGATGACTATTTCCAAGACATTGCTATTCCAATGCGCAATGCACCTAAAATAAACACCATTACAATCCCAGCCAGATCAGAGGTTATTCGATTGGTTGAGATTGACTAACCACATCAAAATATTTTTATACCACATCAAGAACTAACTGAAGGAATTTTTATTGCTAATACAGTAGCAAACAAAAACGATACATTTGTCAGAATAATAAACACAACTAACGAAAACGCAACGATCAATAACGTCCGAATAAAGTCAGGAAACCTAGATGATTACGAAATATTAACCACTAGTAAATGCATTAACACTAAAGACAAAGAAAAATTAAAAAAGACTCAGTAAAAACTTTCCCAAATTTGCAGAGAAAACACTGCACAAACTCTGCTCAGAGTTTATAGATATATTTGCGACAGAAGATGAACCGATATCTCATAATAATTTTTTATCAACAGAAATTACGAGTTAAAGATGACGACCCTGTGTACGTCAAAAACTATAGAATTCCACAAACACAGAAGCATGAAATAAATAAACAAATCGACAAATTAATAAAAGATGACATTATTGAACCATCAGTGTCACCTTATAATAGCCCCATCATTCTTGTCCCTAAGAAATCATTACCCGGGAATAACCAAAAAAAGGTGGAGACTTGTTGTTGACTATAGAGCTATTAACAAAAAATTAATAGCAGATAAATTCCCATTGCCCAGAATAGATGACATTTTAGATCAACTTGGAAGAGCTAAATATTTTTCATGCCTAGACTTAATGTCAGGCTTTCATCAAATTGAACTTTGCGCAAATTCACGTGACATTACGTCCTTTACGGTAGACAATGGTACCTATAGATTTTAAAGATTACCATATGGTTTAACAATAGCACCAAACTCTTTTCAGAGAATGATGACAATGGCATTTGCAGGGCTAACACCTTCCCAAGCATTCTTGTATATGGATGACTTAGTAGTGCTGGGTTGCTCTGAAAACCACATGCTCAAAAACCTTCAAGATGTATTTGAAATATGCAGAAAGTACAATCTTAAATTGCATCCAGATAAATGTTCATTTTTCAGTCATGAAGTCACTTATTTGGGACACAAATGTACAGATCAAGGCATTTTGCCTGACGAAAGTAAATATAATGTCATCAAAAACTACCCAATTCCTCAATCAGCGGACGATACTAAAAGATTCGTCGCATTCTGCAACTATTATAGGAGATTTATTCCAAAATTCGCAGAAGTTGCAAGAGTATTAACAAGACTCAGTAGAAAAAATACACCATTCATTTGGACTGAGCAATGTACCAATGCATTTAACTTCCTTAAAGATGCTCTTTTAAGCCCCACAAATATTAAAATATCCAGACTTCTATAGACAATTCTGCATTACCACAGACGCAAGCGGATTTGCATGCGGCGCTGTTTTAAGCCAAGAATATGAAGGTAAGCAACTGCCAGTTGCATATGCTTCAAGAACCTTCACCAAAGGTGAATCAAATAAAGCAACAATAGAAAAGGAACTCGCAGCAATTCATTGGGCAATAACCTATTTCCGACCTTACCTTTACGGAAAAAGATTTTTAGTGAAAACAGACCACCGTCCATTAACATATCTATTTTCGATGAAAAATCCTTCATCTAAACTAACCCGTATGAGACTTGATCTAGAGGAATATGACTTTGTGGTGGAGTACATAGCTGGAAAAAAAAAACTATGCCGCGGATGCGCTATCCCGCATAGAAATATCTGATTTGAAAAAACTTGCAAGCGAAGCTTGTAAAATTATGAGAATGACTACACGCTCAAGAGCGACAGTGTCAAATAATGAAAATGATAAACACACTACCCAAAAGAGACTTAAGGTTCCCAATATATACGAAGCGCTATACAAATATGAAGTTAAAAGACATGTCGAGCTTATTTTCAACTTCCCGAATATTTTATTAAAAAAAGGAAAACGAATTTGTAGCTCTTTTTAATGTGAATGACTTGATTACTTGCGAGAAAATCGACTTAGGTCAATTATTTTCGAGGCTCAAACTGGAAGCCGGTAATCTGGGAATCACCAATTTATAATTGTCCTTAGATGACAAATTGTTTCATTATACCCGGGTTGAAGAATTTAAAGAAATGGGGAAAACAAAAACCTTAATGACATTCAAATCGCGTTAACGCCTAAAACAACTTATATAAATGACAAAAATCGATCGATAAAATAATAAAGAATTTCACGATGATCCTGTTAATGGTGGCCACCCAGGAATCAATCGCACAACAAATAAAATTAAACAAAATATCATTGGAAAAATATGTCACACGACATTAAAGATTACATAAAAAAAATGCGCATAAATAATAAAGAACCAATGATAATCACTGACACACCCACAAAAAGCATTTGATATAGTCCAAATCGACACTATTGGACCATTGCCAAAGTCTGAAAACGGCAATGAATACGCTGTCACAATCCTTTGTGACCTGACAAAATATTTAATATCAATACCAATAAAATCAAAGCATGCAAAAGCTGTAGCAAAAGCTATATTTGATCATTTTATTCTTATCTATGGCCCTATGAGAACGCTCATTACGGATATGGGTACAGAGTACAAAAATAGCATTTTCACAGAATTATGCAAATTACTTAAAATAAAACACCTAACATCAACACCCCACCATCATCAAACACTGGGTGCAGTAGAACGCACCCATAGAACGTTCAATGAATATGTACGATCCTACATATCTCTTGACAAAGATGACTGGGACGAATGGTTAAAGTACTTTACATATTGCTACAATACCACCCCATCTACTGTTCATGGCTACTGCCCTTTTGAACTTATTTTTCAAAACCCCCCCAAAAACACTTTTTTGTGAAATAAAAAATAAGCCCTTTTAATATCATTTGGGATATGATAAAGGTATTAATTTAGATTACAAGTATCACAAAAAATATCACACTTTTTTTTTAATAAAATATAAAAAAAAAAAAAAAAATTTTTTGGAAAAAAAAAAAAAAAAAAAATTATTATATGAGGTTTTTTTTTTTTTTTTAAAAACAAAAGACCAAATTTTACATAAAATTTTTAATAGGGCATATTAGAAATAGTAAACATAGACGATAGAAAAAACAAAAATTTGGAAAATAAAAAAGAAAAAAATTAAAATCCATAAGGTAAAGTTAAAGGTTTACAAAGAAATAAAGTATAAAAAAAAAAAAAAAAAATATATTTATATATAATTAGAAATTCGTAGTTGATTTTAAATAAAAAAATATAATTTCTTTATTATTGAATTCTAATACAAATGGTGAGTAAACATCTAAGTACAAACTAAACTAAACCATCTCGAGGTGTCGTCGCGTTTGAAAGAGTAATGTAAGACTAATTCTACTGAGGGATGCGATCATCCATCAAACCTTGGCTTGTAGCTTTTTAGCTTTAAGTTTATGTGGGAGCTTTAAGTTTATGTTTATAAGCTTTTTAGAACAAAGAAAAGTTCTTTGTGGTTTCGGGAGTTTATGGGAGATTGCATCAGCCGAAATTTGAAGATGTCAGCAATTTATGCTGTTGGAAACAACGATCAATGGATTTGGGTGATTTGTCACGTTCGTTGTTTTCCACCAGTATTTGGTTTCAATTTTTATTGAGGATGTTTATGTTTACAATTTTTATGGGAAGGAGTCTTATGTTTATGATTGGTTATGAATCATATTGTGTGGGTGTAATTTAACATATAGTGGGGTAAGTGGTTCTAGCGATATGTTACTCCCCCATACTTAGAAAATGGCTTGTCCTCAAGCGTCTATTTTAGGGTATAGGCTTGGGTTTGGTAATTCTTCATTTATAATTTCCATTTCTTTTGCTGGTATTGGATTTTCATCTTTTGGTTTTTTATATTGGACAATTAGTTTGCGTGGGATATTCTTAAATTTATACATAACGTATAGTATTATACTTAAGATTAATACAAAAAATGTGATTATAGTTATTATTTTGAATACAAAATTGTTTTTGTCGTTCTCAAGTATAATTTGTTTTGTTTGAATAAAAGATAATGGTTCGATTTTAGTAACATTATTACTTACAAAAATATTTTGTGTATAATCCAGCATTGAATTTGTTATAGAAATTTCATTTAGTTGTATTGAACAATTTGTGATTTTAATTATATTATTTCCTTCTAAAAGGACTTCATTATTTATGCAATTTTGATTAAGAATTGTTTTTGGTAAATTCCAAGTGATAATGATATTTGGTTCGATATAGTTAATTTGAAAATTTTTAAATGTTTTGGTATATTTACATTCAGTTGGGATTTGCGTTAAAATTCCTTTTAAACAAGTGTCAATTATTAATTTATTTGTGTCTTTATTAAATACATTATTTTCTTTAACGACGTATTTTCCATTGATTGATTCTGTTAAAATATTTTTGTTTTCATCTGGATAAGGAATAATTTCGTAAACTGGGGCTTTAATTAATTCTCTTGGAATATGAGAAATTATCAATATCTCTTGTGTATCTTCTTTCAACCATGTTGAGGTTTTTGTATGTAATAATTTTTCTGAATTAATGTGATACAAGTAATCATGTTTTAATAGTTTTGGGTTAAAGATTCCTAATCTACTGAGCTGCATGCCCAATTCTATGTCTTCAATATATTCTGTAAAATGGTCTAAATTAAAAGTTAACCATTCTAATTTTCTTGCTTGTTCGTTTTGTAATTTCATTTCATTCATAACTAATATTCCTTGATTTATTGTTTCAATTACCTGATTTAATTCGTTTGCTTGGACACTTATGGCTGCTAAATTGTTAATATTTCTTTCAAGTTCTTCTTTATCGTTGTTGTCTAGTGTTCCAAATAGATATTTGTAAGCTGTACCTACTATGTTTAATAATCCTCTTTTATTACGTTTGACTATATTTATACCATTCATTTCTCGGTCTAACTTTTCGATTAAGTACTGGATTTGTATAACGTGATCAAATTCTTTAGCTTGTTTCATTAGGTCTTCATAAGTTATTTGGGTTTTGGTAAGATTAACTGTTAAATAATGATATTCATAATTAGATGGTATTTCTTCTATACCTGTTTTAAATATTAAGTATCCGTTCTTTGCTTTGATAGAATTAACTTCTATATTTTGTCCACTGGTTAAGTTAGCAAGGGTTAATGATAATATGGTTAATATGTAAAACCTCCAATTATTCGGGCGAGTTGTCTTCGTTTTGCCTGGAATTATTGTATTTGCTTTTATTAATTGTCTTTTTCTTTTTAAACTTTGATTTGTAATGTGTTATTTTTCTTCCCCTATTCTTTTCCTCGTAATGTTTATCGTCTGTTTGTGTTATTTCACCTGTCTTTTTGAAAGGGTTAGTAGTTTTACTCTTTACTAAGGGTGATTGTCTGAATCTAGTGTCGATTTCAAATTCTTTTCTTTTTTCATTTAATTTTTTTATATCATTGACTTTGTTTGTTTGAGTGTTATATTCTGGAGTACCAGCATAAATGAAAATGTCTGCAGGTGTTCTACCTGTAGTATTATGTTTTGTTTTGTGATTGTAGACGTAAAGAATTGTTTCAAATTTATTAATTTTATTTTCAGTATCTGATTCACTATTGATGATCCTTAATTTTTCGTTAACTGTTTTATGAAATCTCTCAATATCAGAAATTCCATTTTTACTTGTAGTTATAATGAGATTTACAGCTTCTGACTTAAGCCAGAGTTGAAGAGCTGCACACATGAAGGCTGAATCTTTATCTGCTTTAATTTCTGTTGGTTTGCCCATTTCATTAAATATTTTTAATAAGGCTCGTTTGGCTTCTAACCAATCTCTACCATTTACTTCGATTAATGCTGCGTATTTCGAGTAAATATCAATGCAAGATAAGAATTGTTTGTTATCAATCAAATAGAAGTCAATCACATATCTTTCTCTGGGATTGAAAACTTCCGGGGTTGTTTCGTAAACGAGTTTAGTATTTCTGTGTTCTGTTTTAGCTATGTTACATATCTCACATTCGTTGATTATGTTTTGAATTAGCTTTTGGTAATCTGGGTAATAAAATTTTTCTTTAAAAAGAAGAATTGTTTTTTCAATTCCTGGGTGAAGTAAATCTCTATGAGGTTTAATAATTGTTTCTTTGAATTCAGAGTAAGTTTGAATATCTTTTAATTTCTTATAAGTTCTCATGACTTTTGTCAAATTATTAGGACTTATAATTTCTATGAATGCGTTTTGGAAAATAAGAAAGTCTGGTTCATTTTCAAAATATATGACACTCTTTTTTGTGCATAAATATTCTTTGATAATTTCTTTGGCATGTTCGTTTGTCATTTCTTTATAAGTGATTGTTATTTTCGTTTTATGAAAGTATTTCGATGTTTGTACATCATTTGATTCACCTTTAATAATTTCAAGCTGTCTGTTATAATAGTTTATTGGTCTTTCAGTGATTGAAATGTGTCTTTGATTGTCATCTTGTGCACTGTGCACCGTTGCTACCGTACTGCCTGGGATTTCTCCTAAGAAATTTTCTTCAATTTTGACTCTTGATAAGGCATCTGCCACGTAGTTTTCTTTACCGGGAATGTATTTAATGTGGTGATCAAATTCATTTAACTTGATCTTCCATCTTTGGAGTTTCATGTTTGGTTCTTTAATATTACTGAGCCAAACTAATGGTTTATGGTCGGAAAGAATGTCGAATTTTCTTCCGTAGAGATAGGACCTGAAGTATTTTGTGGCCCATACAATAGCAAGGAGTTCCTTTTCTATTGCAGAATAATTTATTTCGTGTTCATTTAATGTTCTGCTCGCAAAACAAATTGGTTTTTGCTCCTGAGATAATACCGCACCTATGGCAATATTACTAGCATCTGTGGTCAGGGAAAATGGTTTTCCGAAATTTGGGTATGTCAATATTGGATCTGACATGATTAGCATTTTTAATTTTTCAAATGAATCATTGTAATCTGTTTCTTTAGTATTTATTTTGGATCCTTTCTTTAGTTTGGATGTCAGAGGTTTTGCAATTTTTGCAAAGTTTGGGATAAATTTGCGATAAAAACCGCAAAGGCCTAAGAAAGATTTGATTTCTTTGGTTGTTTTTGGAATCGGGAATTTTTTGATGGCATGTATTTTTGTTGGATTTGGTTTAATACCTTCTGTTGTAATTATGTGACCTAGGAATTCAGTTTCTTTTCTCATGAATTCACATTTGTCAAGTTGCAACTTAAGATTTGCTTCTCTTAGCTTCGCGAATACTTTCCGCAAGGATACTAAATGTTCTTCTAATGAAGTAGAAAAAACTATTATATCGTCCATGTATACAAGACAATCTTTGTAGATTAAATCTTCAAGAAGATTGTTCATGCACCGTTGGAAAGTTGCTGGTGCGTTTTTCAATCCAAAAGGCATTCGAGTGTACTCGTAATGTCCATTCTTAGTTGAAAAAGCTGTTTTTGGAATTGACTTTTCGTCCATTTGGATTTGATGAAATCCTTTTGCAAGATCTATGGTTGTAAAATACTGACATTTACCAAGTTTGTCAAGTATGTCATCCATGATCGGGATTGGGTATTTATCACTTATTGTGTTTTCATTAACGTCTCGATAGTCATTAACTATTCTGTATTTCTTTCGTCCTGATGCATCAAGCTTCTTTGGAACAATCCAAATAGGCGAGCAATAAGGAGAGTTTGATTTTCTGATAATGCCTTGTTCAAGCATATCTCTTATTTGTTTCTCGACTTCTTCGTCAAAAGTTTGAGGGTATTTATATGGTTTTTTATAAATTGGATCTTCGTGTTTAGTTTTTATGACATGCTTAATTGTACTTGTAAAAGTCAAATTTTCACCTTCTTTGTACTGAATGTCGCTAAACTCAAAGAGAACTTTGGTAAGTTTTTGTTTTTCTTCCTCGTTTAGGTGTTCTAAACGGAATTCGTTACATTCGTGTAACTCATTATTTATTGCGAACACTGTATGTTCGTCTTCTGTTTGTGGCGGATCAAGGCATTCGTATGCGGACTTGTCCTTAGATGGGTCTACTTCTTCATGTTTATATTTCATAAAGAAAGTAAAATTGTTTAGGGTTACTGTTCTTTCACTATGGTCAATTATTGCATTGGAGTCTTCCAAAAATTCTCGACCAAGTAAAATATCATAATTTTGTGAAAAATTATGTAGATAAAATCTTTGATGGGTTGGGCAAAGTTTGCTGGGTTTTAATGTAATGCTTTGTTTAAGCTTTACTGAACCATTTATGGTGTGTACTTCTAGTTGGTTATTTTTTATTGGAAAGTTTAGATAGTTAATATTCATCAAATTAATAGACGACCCTGTGTCTATTATGCACCTTAATCTTTTATTATTAAGAATTAAGTTGATGTATGGGTTTGTTCTTCGTCTTCCTCTACTTCCGAATCCGAGGCTGCTTGATGAAAATTTTCATTGGTGTCCATTCTTTGATGACCACTTGTACTTTCACGCTGCCTTTTAACAGGTGGATTTGGGGACGTAAATGAAGATGGGTTTTGTTGATAATTTATGGGATTTTGGTTTCTACCCTGGTTTAATTTCTGTTGAAATTCCTGCTGTGCTTGGGCGTTACTTTCGGGCGAAAACTGATTCTGAAAGTTACCTCTATAACCTTTGTTAAAATTTTGATTTGTTTGAGATTGATAATTTCCCTTATTACCTTGTTTGTCATTCTGTTTTTGATTGGTTCCTTTAGAAGTTGAAGGACCATTTGAATAATTTTGAGCTTTTGCTCGATCGGAAATAACATTATCATAAACACCTTCTTTTTGAGCTGTTTGTTTTAATTTACTGATAGTCGTTATATCATGCCTAGCCAATTGCATAAATAATCTATCAGGAAGTTTTTTCATAATTACATCTTTTATTGTACTGTTCATTGCATTTGTGTAAATCATTGTGTTTATCTGATTGTCTTCTAAAGTCAATTTATTTGCAATAACAAAAGACTTATATTCTAGTTCTTCTACGAACTTACGTATAGATCCGTTGAATGGTGTGTTGTAGAGACGCCTCAGTAATTCTTCACATGGGGTCTGCACTTTGAAGGCATCGATCAGGACTCTTTTTAAATCCATCCAGTTGTTTGCTGCTGCTAGCTGCGAAACTCGTTGGGCCTCTCCAGATATTTGCATCTCGATAGCTCCAAATAAAACATTTTGTTGTCGACCATCCCTGGTTGGGTATAGTTGTAAAGTGAAGTCTATTCGTCTGATGAATCCACTTAGGTGTTCTGGAGATCCGTCGAACATAGACACTTGCCGAATTTGTCCCAGAGCTTGGCTGAGATGTTGCTCGGATAATTGCATGACTGCTTCTACAGGCGTTGATACTGCTGCTGACGCTTGTGTCATGATGATTGCTTTTGTTGTTTGGAAAGTTTTTAGTTAAGTTCACTGTTTTGCGATTTTTAATCGACTTTTACTTTCACATAAATTTAGCGGTCACTCTAGTTAAAGAGGGCTTTGATTGTGAAAAGGATTTTTTTTTTTTTGTTGAAGTTTTAGCGATTTTCTTAAACCAAGTTTTTCACATAAGTTTAGCGGTCACTCTAGTTAAAGAGGGCTTTGATTGTGATTGATTTAATATTACGCGGGTTCTTTTGCGGATACGTATTAAGGTTTAAGCACTAAGTATTTTCTTTGTTAATTGCAACAACTTGTACTAGCACTTGGATCTGGGATAGCGATTATCCTTTAAAAATCCTTTTAAAACACTTCACGTATCCTACCGGCTGCGCCAATTAGAAATTCGTAGTTGATTTTAAATAAAAAAATATAATTTCTTTATTATTGAATTCTAATACAAATGGTGAGTAAACATCTAAGTACAAACTAAACTAAACCATCTCGAGGTGTCGTCGCGTTTGAAAGAGTAATGTAAGACTAATTCTACTGAGGGATGCGATCATCCATCAAACCTTGGCTTGTAGCTTTTTAGCTTTAAGTTTATGTGGGAGCTTTAAGTTTATGTTTATAAGCTTTTTAGAACAAAGAAAAGTTCTTTGTGGTTTCGGGAGTTTATGGGAGATTGCATCAGCCGAAATTTGAAGATGTCAGCAATTTATGCTGTTGGAAACAACGATCAATGGATTTGGGTGATTTGTCACGTTCGTTGTTTTCCACCAGTATTTGGTTTCAATTTTTATTGAGGATGTTTATGTTTACAATTTTTATGGGAAGGAGTCTTATGTTTATGATTGGTTATGAATCATATTGTGTGGGTGTAATTTAACATATAGTGGGGTAAGTGGTTCTAGCGATATGTTACTATATATAATTAATAATTAAAATAAAATTACTTATAAAAGATAATGATCAAATATATTTTGAAGAATAATTCCATTTAATAATTACATTATTCTTTTTAAAAGGGGAGGTGTAGTATGCATGCATTAGAGACATCATAGCATGTACTCACTGTACACATACCTCTACTTAAATACGAAGTTGCGATAAGAAGAAATATATTTACTTGCATTTATAAAACATATTATATACATATGTCTATACACACATATAAGTACTATAGGCAGCCAGCCCTACGCTGAGTATGCATTTCTCATTAGCCCGACGCTGCCGCTCAAACTGTAATTTAAGCCTTTTGTTTATATGTATGTAAAAGCACCGCATGAGAGCGGCCGCTCCAACTTATTTACTGGTACATATATATATCTATAAGCGCAGCCAAATTTTATGTATTTAGGTCTAAGACTTTTGATTTAAAGAATAAAGAATCATTCATATTTGCCTGGCCTCACGGGCAAGTACCAAACCAAAACTGGACCTTCGTTTTAATTGACTAAAGAACCGACTGGCCAATATCTTTTCACTACAACACATCGACTTGCTAGGTGCCACATGGAAGTGGATAGCCGGTTCACCCGACAGTAGAGATTTCGAAATAGTGACAGAAAAAATAAACAATGCACTTCAAAACAATAACCAGCAAGTCATTATAAACAGGCAGATCATAGAAAAAATCAACAACCTGACTTACGTTACACAGAACCTGGCTAATAGCTTAAGATATGAGGGTAATGCCCAGAAAGACCTAGGCATCATCCTAATGTACCAAATTCGGTAATTGTCTAGTATAGCGGCCTACTCTCAGAAAATTCCAAAAAAAATTTCCTCGATGGACCGCGAATTATGATGAACTTTCATGCAGAAAAAACGCGGGGGTCATCCATGGATTCATTTTAAACAAATTTTGAAATTTTGATTTTTTACCTAACAAAACATATTGTGTTTTGAGCAATGTGTCAAATTTAATTCAAATTTAATTGGATTTTTATTGTTCATTCAATAATTCTAATCAAAATGGAGTGCACTAATTGCAATTTTACGGTGTCGAAATTTTTGTCTTTGATGAATATAGAGGTTATTGATAAAAAGTAATATAAAAGTAAAGTAAAATTTTTTTTCAAAAAATCGAGCGATTTTTCTCCTGCGTCGCATATTTTACATTACACACCTCAGCAGAATGAATATCATTAACGATGTTTTCTTTTTCGGGATTATTTAACTGAGCAATAGCCAGGAAGATGTTATGGATCCTATCCTTGTGACTTGGGAATCGTTATAAAACATAAACTTGGCCAAATATCCTGGATAGTGCATTTTTTTCGTCCAAAATGAGGCAACTCGGCCATCACGTCCCGCCACAGCCTTTCTATGTTTTGTGTGTGTGCTTGTGCAGAGGGATCTCAAAATTTTGAGAATGGTTCACCGTTTGATGTAGAAAAAAAGGTATTTTTGCGGATACTTTCATTGAAATTGCACTGTTTCTTGACTTTTTTTTTATTGCACATGGTTGTAGCAGTCAACTGTTTACGGCACCGAAAGAATAGTTTGCCGTCATCTTTTACTGCTATCTTACAGTCAGCAGAACAATTTCCACATTTTTTTCTTGTAGTAAACATTTGTGACGCTTTAAATACTCAATAACCTCTATATTCGTCAAAGACAAAAATGTCTATACCGTAAAATTGCAATTCGTGCACTCCATTTTGATTAAAATTATTGAATGAAAAATAAAAATCCAATTAAATTTGAATTAAATTTGAAACATTGCTCAAAACACAATATGTTTTATTAGGTAAAAATCAAATTTTCAAAATTCGTTTAAAAAGAAACCATGGATGACCCCCGCGTTTTTTCTGCATGAAAATTCTTCATAATTCGCGGTCCATCGAGGAAATTTTTTTTTGAATTTTCTGAGAGTAGGCCGCTATACTAGACATTTACCCTAAATTCAAATGCTTAAAGACGAAATCCTCAATCTCGTTTATGCCATCCAATGGGCAAAAGCGGATATAAGCAATCCTCATATTTTAAGCGAAGGTGAATTTAACAAGATTAAGGGAATAATAGACAAGGACGAAATTCCGTATGTTAACTTGGAAGAAGCTATGCAAATAGCAGAAGTGAACATAGCTGGTAGCGGTACCACATTAATTTACATCATTAAAATTCCACTTACAAACCAAGAACTTTGCGAAGAGATAATGGTAAAACCAATCAAAAAGGGCCATTTCATAAATAAGATAAACAACGAAAATGTAATTAGATGTAAGAAACAACTTTTTGTCCAAAAGAACAATTGTAAAACCTATAACGAAATCAAAATATGTAAAAATAACCATATCATAGATATTAGTAACTCAACCTGCCTCCCAAACCTATTAGAAGGAAAACCAGCAACCTGCATCAGAACTAATAACCAACACATTCCTAAAATAGAAAGCATCCAACCTGGTCTCATTCTCCTGAACCAGTTTACTGGACTTGTTGAACACAGCGGAAAACGAGAGCGTAAGTTGAAGTCGGACGTGCTCGACTTCGATATACCCGTTACTCAGGGTAAGGTTTGTTTAAGAATATTTATTAGATCACAACATGCTTGGAGATATGAGATTTTTTCCAAATTGCGGGGGTGGCAACTCTACCATAGCTCATCTGATCGGAAAATGATGTATGGCGGATCGATAGGTAATGATGATTAAAATATATGTCTAGAAGGTTCGAATAATCTATTTTAAAAATTGTCGGAAAATTTGAGGTATTTTTATACCCGTTACTCGTAGAGTAAAAAGGGTATACTAAGTTCGTGCAAATGTATGTAACAGGCAGAAGGAAACATTTCCGACCCCATAAAGTATATATATTCTTGATCAGCATCAATAGCCGAGTCGATATAGACATGTCCGTCTGTCCGTCTGTCCGTCTGTCCGTCCGTCTGTATGAACACCTAGATCTCAGAGACTATAAGAGCTAGAGCTACCATTTTTTCAGTGTAGACTTGTATTGTCTGCACGCAGATCAAGTTTGTTTCAAATTTTTGCCACGCCCCCTCCCGCCCCCGCAATATGAAAAACCTCATGTCTCCCACAATTTTGAAAATAGATTGTTCGAACCTTCTAGACATATACTTTAATCATCATTACCTATCGATCCGCCATAGTTCATTTTTCGATCAGATGAACCATAGTAGAGTTACCGCCCCCGCAATTTGACAAATACCTCATATCTCCCACAATTTTGAAAATACATTGTTAAGTCCTTCTAGACATATATTTTAATCATCATTACCTATCGATCCGCCATACATAATTTCTTGATTAGATGATTAAATTTAATTTAAATTTAATTTAAAAAAAAAACCTCATATCTCCCACAATTTCGAAAATAGATTAATCAAACTTTTTAGACATGTATTTCAATCATCATTACTTATCGATCCGTCATACATAATTTCCCGATCAGATGAGTTATAGTAGAGTTTCCACCCCCGCAATTTGGGGAAAAAAACACAATTTGGGCATGTTGTGATCTAATAAAATTTCTAAAATAAACCTTACCCTGAGTAACGGGTATATCGAAGTCGAGCAGGGCCGACTTCAACTTACGCTCTCGTTCAAATTGCGGGGGCGGAAACTTTTCCCTCGTTCATCTGATTAGGAAATGAAGTATGGCGGATCGATAGGTAATGATGATTAAAATATATGTCTAGAAGGTTCGAAAAATCTATTTTCAAAATTGTGGGAGATATGAGGTTTTTTCATATTGAGGGGGCGGGTGGGGGGCGTGGCAAAAATTTGAAACAAACTAGATCTGCGTGCAGAAGATACAAGTCTACACTGAAAAAATGGTAGCTCTAGCTCTTATAGTCTCTGAGATCTAGGTGTTCATACAGACGGACGGACAGACAGACAGACAGACAGACAGACAGACAGACAGACAGACGGACAGACGGACAGACGGACATGTCTATATCGACTCGGCTATTGATGCTGATCAAGAATATATATACTTTATGGGGTCGGAGATGCTTCCTTCTGCCTGTTACATACATTTGCACGAACTTAGTATACCCTTTTTACTCTGCGAGTAACGGGTATAAACATCAAGCCTAAACGGATTTTTTATTATCAAAATTTTTAACGACACAATTCAAGTCGACGGCCAGACATACACATCGTGGAAGTCGATAGGCTATCGGCCTCTACCCGCAATCATGCAAACAGAAGAGACCATCAGGCGGTTCGAAGAAATCCTCACATTAGAAATGGTCAAAGAATTACACGTTAACAACACTCGAGCAATAGATTTGCTCAGAACGACGTCACACACCCTAGACTCTTCAGTTGGGCTCATCTTGGTTGCTAGATTCATCATAAAAAGAAGAGGACTGCTGGAAATCTCACAACCTGATCGAACAACCGAAGGACAGAACGAACGGGGACGTTCGTACTTAAGCGGGGAAGAGTTAACGCCAACAATATTTCTACAACAATAATTATTAAACAACAACATTGTGCACGCGCAACCGCTGCACAATCCAACATAAGCAAATGCAATGTCAATACCCCGCATGCGCATCCGCTTGCACAACTGCATTGCCAAAACTTCTGCCGAAATTGCTGACACCATGTCTGCGGCGTTTCCCGTGGGAATGGCCGCACTCCAACACAGCTGCGCTGCCGCTGCTCTGCGCTCGCTGGTTGGCAGGTTGAGCTTTCATTAAAATCAAAAATTGTATTTAAGTTTAGTTCTAGTTTTGCATTTATAAATAAAAAGACTTCGGTCTCAAGAATTAAATTTTTTGTTGTTTTGTCCTGCAAAGGATTAAGTTATATATATATATATCGAGCCCTTACCGCAACAATAACGTAAGCGATATTTTTAATAAAAAATCAGTTAATATAAATATAATCAGCAATGTCATTTACATCTAAAAGAAGAACTTCTGAAAAATATTATTTTGGGCGCTTACGTTTTTTTCGCGGTTAGGTTTTGATATGTTCTTGACAGCATCACCAGCCGATTCGACATAGCCATGTTTGTATCCCTATGAACGCTGAAATCTCAGAGTTGATAAGAGCTAGAGGTTCGAAGTGTATGGAACACAAACTGCTTATAATTGCAGGCAGATCAAATATATTTCGGATTTTTGCATAGCCCCCGAAATTTCATAAAAGTAATTACTTTCGCAATTTTGAAGATTTTTGTTTGAACCTTCAAGACATATATTCTACTTCTCAATATTTATCGATCCACCATTTATGTTGCTTTAATCAAGGCTTTCTTTTTGCGTTAATTGTTTACAAAAGTGAAATTATATTCCTTCATGTTGATCGGTAAAATTCTCAACATACATATTCAAATAAATATCAATAGTTCTTCCTAATTAAAACCTTACCTTAACCTAACCCAACCGAAATCTGATTTGTGTTTGCACTTGTAGAAATAGAAGTAGAGCGAAAAGCATTGGCAAAGAAGTATGGTGTAACAGAAAAGCAGATTGGTGGCATTAAGTTTAAATAATTGTTTCCAAGTGTACAATTTTTTTCTTATTATTTTGCTGATGGCGAGATAAGTAGTTGTTGTATATATTATTGCATTTCCTGCCCTTCTGTTAGAATTTGTTGCCCACCGATGGTCTAAAATATATTATTTCATAAAAAATATGTTTTTCCATATTTGCATATAAAAATATGCAAATATGCAAAATATGCAAAAATGTTTTTAGCGGAATTCGATCGTTTTTCAATAAAAATAAGATGTGTGCAATCAGAACTTAAATCGGACAAGCGGTTCAAAATATGCAAATATGCAAAATCCGATGTCTACTTATGATATATACCTAAATGTTAGTGAATGTACGATTACTTATAGAGATTATAAAAAAATTAACTATGACTATTTACATGTTGAATTTAATAAATATAACTGGAATGAAATACTATCTTCGACGTCCGTTGACTCACAGGTTGGACAGCTGCAATCAAACTTAGTGAACTTGTACAATGCATGTGTTCAATAAGAACAAAGCCCTGGTTCAATAATAACATTAAAGTGGCAATTAATCGGCGGAATGAGGCCTTAAAGAAATTGAAGAGATTTAAAACTTCGAGGTTATATACTGAGTTCAAGCATATGAGAATAAATGTAGTAAAGCTGATAAAGAATGCCAAATGCTCATATTACCAATCCAAATTCGACAATGCAGTTTGTACTAGAGAAAGATGGAGAGAACTCAAAAGACTAGGCATAGGAAAACAAAAGACTTTAGACTGAGACTGACGTTAACAAAATTAATGAACAATTTGTGCAATGCCAAGTACCTGAAGCAACCGCCAATAATTATAACTGTGTACCTAATAACATTTGTGATATTAGTTTTAGCTTTGCATGTGTGAGTCAATGTGATGTCCTTCAGTCTATTTTAATGTTAAATCTAACGCTGTTGGCCTGGATGATGTAAGTCCAAAATTTTTAAAAATAATTTTGCCTGGCATCCTACATGTAATTACGCACATTATAAACACGGCGATAACTACCTCGATCTTTCCAGACAACTGGAAAGTTGCAAAAATAATGGCATTTCCAAAAGCTAATGGGGACTATCGAACAATCTCCATACTGCCATTTATTGCAAAGGTTCTTGAAAATTTAATAGCCTGTCAAATCAACAATTATATGAATAATAACAGTTTTTTGAGCAATAAACAATCTGGGTTTAGAAAAAACAGGAGCTGCACGACCGCTATTATAAATATAGTTGAGGACATCAGGAAAAACATGGATGACGGTAATGTGACACTACTGACACTGCTTGACTATAACAAAGCTTTGATACTGTCAACCACGACATACTATGTAATAAATTGATAACATTGTATAGCTTCTCTACTTCTGCACAAAAACTGCTTAGTTCTTACCTAACTAATAGGCGTCAAGCTGTTGTTACATCGTCCAATACTTCGTCATTTTTGCCCCTGAAACGTGGAGTCCCTCAGGGTTCAGTTCTTGGCCCATTATTGTATTCTATTTATGTAAATGATCTGCCTGATGTCTTGTCTGAATGTGAAGTTCATATGTATGCCGATGATGTTCAAATGTATGTATGTCGTCCTCTGTCTAAAATTTATGAATGTGTTAACGTGTTAAACAATGAGTTGTCTAAAGTGAGCGAATGGTCAAACAAGAATGGACTAGGATTAAATTCAAAAAAATCAAAATGTATTGTAATATACAAAAGAGCGGTTGATACGGGAAACTTGCAAAAATTAAGAATAGAGAATAAAACTATAGAATATGCAAAAAGAGTATGCAACTTGGGAATCACCCTCAATCAAACTCTATCCTGGGGCGACCATATAATCAAGGCTGTGGGTAAAACGTATGGATCCCTCAGGTTGCTAAACCTAACCCAGCACTTTTTACCCATTTCACTTCGACTCTTAATAGCTAAGACTTACCTCACACCTGGCCTGTTCTATGGAGTAGAAATCTTTGGAAATAGTGATGCAGCTAGCAAGCATAAGCTGAATGTAGCCTTCAACAATATTGCTAGATACGTATTTAACCGTAAACCGACTGACCATATCTCAAATTACTCCAGGTAGATTTTTGACCTTAAGTTAGATAGTTGGATAGATTATAGAGCATTAATATTTTTACATAAAATAATAAGCACCAAACAACCGAATTACCTATATGAAAAACATGATTTCTCTGCCTCTAGACGTACTAATAACATTGTCTGCCTACGACATAGCTTATCAGCATCTGAAAAAAATTTTTATATATAAGTTAATCCTTTGCAGGACAAAACAACAAAAAATTTAATTCTTGAGACCAAAGTCTTTTATTTATAAATGCAAAACTAGAACTAAACTTACATACAATTTTTGATTTTAATGAAAGCTCAACCTGCCAACCAGCGAGCGCAGAGCAGCGGCAGCGCAGCTGTGTTTGAGTGCGGCCATTCCCACGGGAAACGCCGCAGACATGGTGTCAGCAATTTCGGCAGAAGTTTTGGCAATGCAGTTGTGCAAGCGGATGCGCATGCGGGGCGTTGACATTGCATTTGCTTATGTTGGATTGTGCAGCGGATGCGCGTGCACAATGTTGTTGTTTAATAATTATTGTTGTAAAAATATTGTTGGCGTTAACTCTTCCCCGCTTAAGTACGAACGTCCCCGTTCATTCTGTCCTTCGGTTGTTCGATCTTCTTTTTATGATGAATCTAGCAACCAAGATGAGGAGGCAACCTATGATGATGAGCCCAACTGAAGAGTCTAGGGTGTGTGACGTCGTTATGAGCAGGTCTATTGCTCGAGTGTTGTTAACGTGTAATTCTTTGACCATTTCTAACGTGAGGATTTCTTCGAACCGCCGGATGGTCTCTTCTGGTTGGATGATTGCGGGTAGAGGTAGCCTATCGACTCCCACGATGTGTATGTCTGGCCGTCGAATTGAATTGTGTCGTTAAAAATTTTGATAATAAAAGTTCCGTTTAGGCTTGATGTTTTTCCGCTGTGTTCAACAAGTCCAGTAAACTGGTTCAGGAGAATCAGGCCAGGTTGGATGCTTTCTATTTTAGGAATGTGTTGGTTATTAGTTCTGATGCAGGTTGCTGGTTTCCCTTCTAATAGGTTTGGGAGGCAGGTTGAGTTACTGATATCTATGATATGGTTATTTTCAAGGCTGCAAACCGGTCCTGAACCGAACCCCTAAGAACCGGTTCGGTTCGGGTTTCTTAAATTGGCCGAACCGGACCATGAACCGAACCTTCTACATTTTTTATCCTCGAACCTGAACCCGAACCGAACCACTTATTCAAAAAAAGGTTCGGTTCACAATATTAAGAAATTTTTCAGACTGAGGAAATTCTTGATATGTTTATTTAAAATTTTATCTTTAAATGACTACGACTGACTGTAAAGAAGGGAAGTTTATAAGATCAATAGAAAGCAATGATGTTATAGATTCCTTCGAAAATTGTCCAAGAGAATGTACATCGAAAAATGTAATTATTTGAAAATGTCTTTTAAAAATATTCTTCTAACTTGGTTGTACGAACATTTTCAACACTAAAATCTGTTTCTTATAATTTAAGAATTAGTAGAAATAAACAGTTCAAGAATGATAATGCCTACACAGATGAAAAAATATATCCGGACTAAAATCAATCCCAACAAATGTCAGTTGATGGTGGATTCCAGATTTGATAAAATTTCTTGAAATTTTAATCCGAAGTTCGGGACTTGAATTACCTTAAACAAGGCAAGGTCGTCTATATTATATAATAATGGATGATCAAAATAAATTGAATCGTATTATTTTTTTTAAGTGGTTCGAACCCAAACCTGGGGTTCAGAGGATCCAGGAACCGGTCCGTGAACCGAACCCAAAGATTCCTCACTGGTTCGAACCTCCGAACCGAACCTTTTACAAAATTTCGGAGGTTTGCAGCTCTGGTTATTTTTACATATTTTGATTTCGTTATAGGTTTTACAATTGTTCTTTTGGACAAAAAGTTGTTTCTTACATCTAATTACATTTTCGTTGTTTATCTTATTTATGAAATGGCCCTTTTGATTGGTTTTACCATTATCTCTTCGCAAAGTTTTGGTTTGTAAGTTTAATTTTAATGATGTAAATTAATGTGGTACCGCTACCAGCTATGTTCACTTCTGCTATTTGCATAGCTTCTTCCAAGTTAACATACGGAATTTCGTCTTTGTCTATTATTTCCTTAATCTTGTTAAATTCACTTTCGCTTAAAATATGAGGATTGCTTATATCCGCTTTTGCCCATTGGATGGCATAAACGAGATTGATTTCGTCTTTAAGCATTTGAATTTGGTACATTAAGATGATGCCTAGGTCTTTCTGGGCATAACCCTCATATCTTAAGCTATTAGCCAGGTTCTGTGTAACGTAAGTCAGGTTGTTGATTTTTTCTATGATCTGCCTGTTTATAATGACTTGCTGGTTATTGTTTTGAAGTGCATTGTTTATTTTTTCTGTCACTATTTCGAAATCTCTACTGTCGGGTGAACCGGCTATCCACTTCCATGTGGCACTTAGCAAGTCGATTTGTCTCTTATTCCTTTGCCTAATTTTTAGTTTGTCGAGGAGGTTTTGGGTTTTGCCAAGTTCTTCGTGGGCGAATGGAAGAATAGAGTCGTATGTCTTAAGTCTTGTTCGTATGGTGGAGATTATCAGGTCCAAGGTCCGTTGGTAGTCTTCTAGATTTATTACATGTACCAGTCTGTATGTTCCATTTTGTACCTTGACTAACCCCGTGGTCATAGCCACTGTTTCGGAATTTGAGTAGTCGGCTGCACACAAGGCGACAGAAGCTCTGAAATCAAAATTTGATTGTTAGTTTCGTATAAGTCCTTTGTAAACTATCCGTCCCGTTTCTGTCAGTACTTTCGTATTTCTATCCTCCTGCACTACTTCTTGTTTAAATCTGGCAGATAACTTAGTGCCCACTCGTTTGTTATTTTTTACAAATATTACGTCACCCGGTTGATATTTTTTTTACAGGGTGTCTGTTCTTATTGTGGTGTTCTAGGTCTTTTTGTTGCTTTGTTTCGATCTGAGTTGCATTTGCTTTTCTTTCGTTTTGCATAAGTCTTGGGTCATTGGCTACTTGTCTGCCAAAGAATAGGTCGACTGGTTTTCGCTTGGTGGTCGAGTGAATAGAGTAATTGTACTTGCAGATTGATCTTTCGAGGAGATCCTTAAAAGAGGTATGCAATTTTTCTGCCTTTTGGCACCTTATAATCTCTGAACGGGTAGAATGAAGCCGTTCGATTTGTCCGTTTGCTGAACTATTGTATGGTGGGGCTTTGTAAACTTGTATATTGAATTGGTCTTGTAGCATTCTCATAATAGGGCCGGAACCTAGTGATCGTTCGTTGTTTATAACTATGGCTTCAGGAATACCGAAACCTGACAATATTTCCTTAAGTGGTTTTTTGATGTCTTGTGTTGCCCTAGAGTTTACTATCTTTGCCTGTGCGTACTTTGAGAACTTGTCGATAGCTGAGAGCACTACCTGTTTGCATGCCAGATAGAAATCAATGTGCACTATTTGCCCCGGGTATTGAGGTATTGGGGTAGTGTGCAGAATAGGTTTATTCGGATGTCTCTCATATTTTTGTTCTTTGCATATCGTACATTCCTTCACAACTTTTTCGATTTTGGCTCTCATTTGAGGGAAGTAAACTTTGCTTAAGAGCTGTTGTTTGTTTTCCTGGCTATTTCGGTGAGCTCGTCTCTGTTCTGTTATAATTGCTTGTTCTTGGTCAATGTCGTTGGTCAGATTTAAAACTGATTTGTTTGTGAACCTTGTTCTATAGCTTTTAAAATGGAGTGGGTAAATTTCTTGGATTCGTCCCAAGATGCGTTCGTCAGTTTGTAGTCCATTTATTACGGATGGATTAAGACGTTCTTTGAGGATTTTGATCAATTTTGGTGGATCGAAGGAAAATTCGACTATTGTGTGTTTGTGGTATGTTGGGAAGATTATTTCGAACTCATATGATGGGGTTTCGCCAATTTTTAGAAAAATTTGGTTCTTATAGACATTTATTGGTTCCTCCGCCATTTCTATTAGATTTCCCGGTGAACTATCGCGACTATGGACGGTTGCTGTCAGTGTGTTAAGTTCAGAGCCGCTTTGTATCGGAGGTCTACTTAGAGCGTCTGCCACTACATTTGCCTTGCCAGGTTTGTAAATAACTTCATGGTTGTATTCTTCTAATATTGCCTTCCAGCGCTTCATTTGGTCATTTCGATTTTTCGGGTTAATAGCATACGTCAAAGGCTGGTGGTCTGTAAATATCTTGACTTTTGTTGGTCCGTATAGGTAATTGCGCAAGGTCTGTATGGCCCATATGATGGCTAATATTTCTTTCTTATTTGCGGCGTAGTGTTCTTCTGCTTTGCTTAGTGTGCGTGATATAAAGATGATCGGTCTATCGTCCTGAGCTAGAACGGCCCCTATTGCGTAGTCCGAAGCATCGGTAGTCAGTTGAAATTCTTTATTATAATCTGGATAGGCCAGCATTACGTCTTCGATAGTGAGAGTTTTTTTTATTTTTTCGAATGCGTCATCTGCCTTTTTATCGAATTCTATGGGAGTTTTGCTTGAAACATTCTTTCGGACATTCTTTCGGTTTCGCGAGTTTCGCATAGTCCTGTATGAACCGGCGATAATACCCTGACAATCCTAAGAAGGAACGTAGATCTTTAAGTGTTTTAGGCTTTGGGAAGTTTAGTATGGCTTTTACTTTGTCGGGGTTTGTTTGACCCCGTTCTCTGAAACTACAAAGCCTAAAAATTCGACTTCTTTTTTGAAAAACTCGCACTTGTCGAGTTGAACTTTCATGTTTGCGTTTTCTTGCGTTATAAATATCTCTTGGACGTCGTTGAAGTGGTCTGCTTCGCTTTTGCTGAAAATAATGATGTCGTCTATGTAGACGAAGCATCTTGTGCCTATGTGGTCTCTCAGTATGTCGTCAAGAGCGCGCTGAAAAATTGATGGCGCATTTTTGAGTCCAAACGGTAGTCTTTTGAACTCGTATTTGCATTGGTTGACAGAAAAAGCTGTCTTCTCTATATCAGATTCCTTTAGTGGAATCTGATGGAAGCCACTTTTTAAATCGAGAACTGAGAAAAATCTGTTCTTCCCTAGTTGCGCGAGGACATTATTAATGTCTGGAATCGGGTATCGATCTGCTATAGTTTTCTCGTTCATCTTCCTATAGTCAACCACTACTCTATGTTTCTCTTCCCCCGATGCGTCTAGTTTTTTTGGAACTTCCCAGGTGGGTGCATTGTAGGGGGAACGTGAGGGTCTTATGATTCCATTGTCGAGTAGCTCTTTTATTTGTTTTTCTACCTCCGGTCTTAGTGATTCCGGATAAGGGTAGTATTTAGAGTAGAAAGGTCTTCGTCGGTTGTTCTGATTGATGCTTCTACTCTAGTAGTAAAGGTCAATTTTTCGTTTGGTTCGCAAAAAAGTTTTGGAAATTTTTCGCACAGTTTGTTCATGCCATTTTTCTGGGTTGCGCTAGCATGTTCTAGCCGGATGTCTAGTTTGTTCACCTCTTTTGCGACTTGTTGTTTCAGTTTTATTTTGAGTTTGTCTTTTACTAGCATATACCCCTTTTTCATGAAGAGATCTATTCCTATTTCTCTTAATGTGTCATTACCAATTAAGGCGTGGAAAGAGGTTAATGCGGGAAGTATGTAAAATTTTACATTAGTCCCCTCAAGACCGAATGGGTTTGCTATTGTATGATGGGTAATAAGAGCTTTTTTCAGAGGAAAAATTTAGACTAAAAAATGTAGTTCGGTACAATCCACCTCTTCAGCAGCTTGCTCTGTCGTTTCTTGTAACTGTTCTTGTTCTACGTTGGAGATGTAATCTGCCAAGGATTGGCCATCTATTTCTGGATGGTCCTCTAGGGCTTGATAATAGTCATGTTCTTCTTGGGTCATTATATGAAAGTTCCTCTGTCTCTTTTTTATCTGTTCCACTGTGGGATTATGCGGAGGTCTTTTTCCAAACATATCATTGTTTGGTCTGTTCATGTAGTTAATTCGTTTAGTTTGCATGCTCTGATCGACTTCCATTGGCTCTGGCCTAGGTGTCGGTTTTTGGAGCTGATGGCCGTTGAGGCGGTAATGGCGTATTGCCGAATGGTTGTGGAACATGGGTATTCCTGGGGTAGTATTGTTGTTGAGGTGATGGGATGTATGATCCTCTCGGTTGCTGGGGCAACGAAGCTAGCTGTGGGTAGAATGGTTGTCTATTAGAATACGAAACGGGCTGTTGGATCGTTCTTCTTGGTACCATTGGTGGTGCCGATGGACCATTCGATTTTCTGGCATTGGTATTGTTATTAGCATAGTTGGTCCTAAACTTCTGATTCTCCAGTCTTTCGCAAAGTTGAAGTGCTGAGGGCAGGTCTGCTGGTTCTTTTGTTCCCAGTAGCATCGGAAGGTCTCCATTAAGACCCCCAATGAATGTGTCAAGTGCAGTGATTTTGTTCAAGATAAAAGATAAATGGGAATAGACTGTTTGATAAAATTCTGAAACTGTTTGATTTCCCTGGATCAAGGATGTCATTTGGTACTCTAGTGTGTTCACATCGCGTTTGTCAGCGTAGTGGGCGGTGAGACACTTTGAAATGGCAGTCCAGTTTAAAGGTGTGTTGTAGGATTCTAATACTTGGTCTGCACCGCCTGTAACTTTATTTCTGATCACGTTCAATATCCCGTAAAACCTAGGTGAGCCCTGCATAGGTGTGTAGATCTGCCGGATGAGTTCTACGCTCTTCTTCCAGGAACTAAATTCTCCTGGCTGGCCTGAAAACTCGCGAAGGCATTTAACTACGTCCGGAATTTTGTCGAATTCGTTCACATTGGATGGGTTTAAGTCGACTGTTTGGTCTACTAGCGGTTGGGTATGAGGATTTATACTGTTGTCTATCATTCTCTGTACCATAGCTTGTATTTGTTGAAGAGAACTGTTAGTCGATGCCTAGTTAGCATCAGGTTGAGCGTTACCAGTACCATTAAGCAAGCTGGGTCGAACAAGATTATTTGGATTCGACATTTAAGTGGTTTAATAAGATTGCAAATAGTGAGAAGTTAACTTTAGTTTTGAATTCGGAAGGAATAGTTTAGATTCTTTGCGATGAGATATTTTTATATTTTCAAGGGCATGGATTTTAGTTAGATATAATTCTTTAGCTTGTTTGGAAAACCTTTTTTGGATTATTTTTTTCCTTTTCGTTTTTAAAAATTATTTTTGGTATTTTCTTAAGACTACTTACATTACAATAAGATACATCGCCATCACCGATTCTAGCCGCTGGGCCTGGTGAATTTTTCAGCCACTTCCTTCAATCCGGTATTAGTCGTTCGGCAGCCAATTGGGTGCCTTATGTTAAACTGTGGTCAGCCTTTTAGGGTGCGTTTTCACTATCACTGCAGCCACTCGGGGTGCTTGGATTGTAGTTTTGTAGCCAATTGGGTACTTTATGTTTTTATCGGTAACCGACGGTTAGCAGCTTCTCAAGGTGCGTCGCGATTAGGTTTCCGAACTTTTACGTTTAACCGACTTGCAGCTTCTTAAGGTGCGTGTTTACACGGACGAAGGATTTTCCACCAAGGCCCCACGTTGGGCGCCAGTTAATCCTTTGCAGGACAAAACAACAAAAAATTTAATTCTTGAGACCGAAGTCTTTTATTTATAAATGCAAAACTAGAACTAAACTTACATACAATTTTTGATTTTAATGAAAGCTCAACCTGCCAACCAGCGAGCGCAGAGCAGCGGCAGCGCAGCTGTGTTGGAGTGCGGCCATTCCCACGGGAAACGCCGCAGACATGGTGTCAGCAATTTCGGCAGAAGTTTTGGCAATGCAGTTGTGCAAGCGGATGCGCATGCGGGGTATTGACATTGCATTTGCTTATGTTGGATTGTGCAGCGGATGCGCGTGCACAATGTTGTTGTTTAATAATTATTATTATCTAGAGAAGAACTTAACTTATACTATTACATTAAACATAAGGCTATAAACAATAAAAATAATAAGTGAAAGATAAATAAAATTAATAAATAATATAAATTTATAAAAATTTTACAACACCGAAAGTGGTTTACAAAGTTATTTTCTATTCCTATAAGTGTGTATGTTATTTCTAAATTTTGCAGATGAATTTTAATTTGTGCATGAAACTGCGGGGCGCTTCTAATATTTTTTATACGCTTTAAAAGTGTATATTAATTTTGCCCAGAAGTTTGTAACGCATAGAAATATTCATTTCCGACCACATAAACTATATATATTCTTGATCAGGACGACGAGCTGAGTTCAATTCCGTCTGTCCGTCTGTCTGTTTCTACGCGAACTAGTCTCTCAGTTTTAAAGCTATCGAGCTGAAATTTTGCACAGAGTCTTCTTTTTACTGCAACTAATATGTCGGAACCGGCCGGATCGGATGACTATATCATATAGCTGCCATAGGAACGATCGGTCTAAGAACTAGTTCTAGTTAGAAAAACTTTGTTGTTTTCCATCGTAGCGGCACAAATCTTGGGGTATGTTAGTTTTATATGCTTCCACATAATTTCGAAAAAATTTATCAAAATCGGATGACTATATCATATAGCTGCCATATAAAGGGTCGGTCAAAAAACTAGTTCTAGTGGGAAAAACTTTTTTGTTTTTCATCGTAGCGTCACCAATCGTAGTATATATTAGTTTTATATGCATCCACACAATTTCAAAAAAATTTATCAAAATCGGATGACTATATCATATAGCTGCCATAGGAACGATCGGTCTAAGAACTAGTTCTAGTTAGAAAAACTTTGTTGTTTTCCATCGTAGCGGCACAAATCTTGGGGTATGTTAGTTTTATATGCTTCCACATAATTTCGAAAAAATTTATCAAAATCGGATGACTATATCATATAGCTGCCATATAAAGGGTCGGTCAAAAAACTAGTTCTAGTGGGAAAAACTTTTTTGTTTTTCATCGTAGCGTCACCAATCGTAGTATATATTAGTTTTATATGCATCCAATTTAAATTTAAATTTAAAAAAAATTTATCAAAATCGGATGACTATATCATATAGCTGCCATAGGAACGATCGCTCGGAAAATAAGTTTTAGTGAGAAAAACTTTTTGGTTTTCCATCGTAGCGTCACTAATCTTGGTAAGTGATAGTTTTATATGATTTCACATATTTCTGGAAAAATGTATCAAAATCGGATCACTATAGCATATAGCTGCCATAGGAACGGTCGGTCAAAAAACAAGTTCTAGTGAGAAAAACTTTTTTGTTTTCCATCGTATCGTCACCAATCTTGGTAGATATTAGTTTTATATGCTTTTACAAATTTTTTAAAAAATTTTTAAAATTCGGATGACTATAGCATATAGCTGCCATAGGACCGATCGGTCGGAAAATGTGTTTTACTAAGAAAAGTTTTTTTATGGTATCCTATTTTTATTATCAATGATTTAAAATTTTTAATATCTGATATCTATATCCTATATATATTTTACTGGTTGAATCAGTTGGAGTAAAGTTTTTCAAGTGTATTAAAACTTCGGCACAGTCGAAGTTAGCTTTGCCTTCTCGTTAGATTATGAGGTAGGTCATTCCACAGACGAATAGTGGAATAAAGAACTGCCTCTCTGAGAGTAGCAATCGCATTCTTGAACAAACAAAGTTGTGGGTTCTTAACGAGAAAGCAGGTCTTAGTTTTTGGAATACGTATAAAGGTTCCTGAGTAATTATTAATTTGTGCAAAAAAATTAAAGTTCGGAGATCAATCCAGGACTTAAGGCTAATGTTGATAATCTTGTGGGAGAACTGTGATATATGGTCCCTACGTCCAATATTGAATACACTCTAAATAAAAAGTGCCCCAAATCGCCCTGAAAATTAGAAATTCGGCTATAATTTCCAGCCTAAGGTGCTTCGCCCCTAAATTTAAGAAAAAAAATTTCTAAATATTGTGGTCAGTTTTTCTAAAATTCAATGCAAATTTTTCTTAAACCAAGGTCAAAAAACTTTTAATATTAGAAAATAATTTCTTTAATTTAGAAAACAATTTTCTTATAATCAGAAAATGAATTTCTCAAAAGAAGAAAACAATTTTCTGAAAAGTAGAAAATTATTTTCTTATAAGTACGAGAAATTTTCTCAAAAGAAAAAAATTATTTTCTAAAAAATCGGAAAAATTTTTCTGAAGAGGAGAAAATTATTTTCTTTATTTAAGAAAATTATAGAACAAATATTTTTCTCAAAGGAAGAAAATTATTTTCTTTATTTCAGAAAAATATATTCTAAAAGGAAAAATTTTTTTCTCAAAATTTATTTTATTACATTTTTTTTTAAATACATCTTAAAAATACTTCATATACAATGTAATGTCTTTTGTAAATGATATTTTTACATTTTATGTAAGAGTAGCAAACTGCGCTATCAATGTTAGAAATAAATTTTTTAAGATGTTCGGAAAAATCAAAATTAGTTGCCAAACACTTTGTTTTACTAAATATAATATGATAAACATTAAAGTTTTGAAGCAAATAAACAAAATTAAGACCGATTTTAACAGAAATAGAAATTTCAGACTCAAAGAGTTTTACCTTATCTTCTGAGATTCCTTCCAGGATATCTTGTTTGGGGAAGTATTTTGTTAGCCACCAGATACTCCGCCACGGTGTGACTTAACAGCTTTCTATACTTAGGCTTAGCCTATTCTCCTTTCCGAAATGATTTTAAAGAATTTTGCCTTTATTTGAGATCAAAATGATGTGGTGCAAGTTAATCTGAAATTTTAAAGTTTAATTAAATCAAATAAATTTAAAATTAAATGTTATTTACCTTGTTCTCATTAGCACCCACATTTATATTTTTCTGTAAACAAAAGTTAAAAATTGATAAACCTGTTTCCGAACTCGCCTTTTTTGATTTAAGCTTGGTATTGAGTAACTGCGAAATACTCGCGAAATCCAAAACTCCATATAAAAAAAACGATTTCGCTCGATTTTCGCTGACAGCTGTTTCGCGAGTTGGTCCACAGAAATTATGCGAAAAGTCATATCGATGTTGCAGCGTTGCCACCCGATGCATACCGTGTCACGCGATAGTTAATCGATAGCTCATTATTTCGATAGTGTGAAATATATCAGAACCATATTTTTCGCAATCAGCTAGGTCGAAATATACAAGTGAGTGGCGCGAGGAAAAACAAGTACATAACAAAGTGGCCCCTGACAAATTTAGTCAAAGAAAAACCTGTGCTGTAGGAGCTCATCCACAAGTAGCATTCTGATACAGGATTGGTCAAAAGCGTCTGGGCAAATATAGGTGCTGCCCTTGACAAGTAAGGTTAATAAAGTGATTCAGTGTTTGTAATGGATTAGCCACATAACTCCAGAATGGTCGAATTTGCGACATCTTTGTCGCCGCAAGTAGTGGTTTCCTGGTTGCATTCTCTGCCGTTTGGTGGAACTCACTCAACATTGTAGCTACAATTGCGGCAATGCAAGCTAATAAAACTCTTCGCTGTCTATTATCCATTTAAAATTATATGTAAACAAAACACATAGAGGTGGGTAGATTTGAAACAAGAGATGCGGGCAACTTTTCGCACTTGCTATAGACGAAATAATGTGCAGAGATTTCGCACGATTTTCGCAGTTACTCAATACCAAGCTTTAAGTGAATAATTGCTGCGTAATAGATGTAGTGTGATCAGAGTTTGGTTAGTAAAATTCACAGATGTATGTATTTAACACTGATTTCTAATTTTTTTGTTAAATGTTGTCTCCATACTCTGGTCACACTAAATATTTTTTGAAAAAATTATGTTATATTATTAATATTAATAATATTGTTGTCCGAAAAACAGAACATATGTACAATGTACATATTAAAGGAGACATGAGACTATTCTGCCGGCAACCACATGCTCTCTTCACTATGTACATATGCATGCACATTAGGGCGGGTCGATTTATTTTTTGAATAGGCGTATAGCAGAATCGCAATCTATGGACAATTCTAAGAACATTTGCCCAAGAAACCATAGGTCTAAAATAAAAACTTAGCCGCCGCATTTCAACCTTTAGGTTTATAAATAACACAGGTCAAAAAAATGACCAACATTGTGTTGTATAAATATGATAAAGTTATCTGCCCAGATTCCAAAACTGGCTTCGGTTTAGCTCCATCGGTTGTTGGTCGCAAGATTTGGCGGAACAAAAAATTTAAGCTCTTTTTTTCATTTCCTACTTGGCATTAATTTCTAACTGTGGAGTCTATACGACAGATTACATATCAATGGAAAATAATTATAGCCAAAAGAGTCAGAATTGGACTTTAAAGTCGGACAATTCACGATTTATAGTAATATTTTAAAACAAATAATTTACTTTAGGCCAGTATGGTTGTTTGATTTGTATTTGAACATCCTTAGCATATGGCCGAACTTTTTCTCTAATTATGTAAATTTTTTTGCATTTAAATCAGCTTATTTGGCCAAGTTTTGGCCTGTTTAAGCCCAAAGCAAATATTAAAATTTATGGGAGGATAACTAGATTAATACACAAAATTTGTATAGGAACTGTTAAAAGGCTACTTGGTTCAAAATAGAATTTAGATAAAACTAAACCAGACCTAAATAACTAATGGGAAATCAAGAAGCCTTTTTTATATTTCCTATAAAAAATTTGTGTATAAATCTAGTTGTCCTCCCATAAATTTTAAAAATTTTATTTAGCTTAAACTGGCCAAAACTTGGCCAAATGAGCTCATATAAATGCAACAAAATTTACATAATTAGATAACAAATTTGGCCATATGGTAAGGATGTTAAAATACAAATCAAACAACCATACTGGCCTAAAGTAAATTATTTGTTTTAAAATATTACTATAAATCGTGAATTGTCCGACTTTAAAGTCCAATTCTGACTCTTTTGGCTATAATTATTTTCCATTGATATGTAATCTGTCGTATAGACTCCACAAGTTCAGAAATTAATGCCAAGTAGGGCCAATATTAAGAAAAAAAGAGCATTAAATTTTTTGTTCCGCCAAATCTTGCGACCAACAACCGATGGAGCTAAACCGAAGCCAGTTTTGGAATCTGGGCAGATAACTTTACATATTTATATACCAGCAAGGCTGGACAACACAATGTTGGTCATTTTTTTGGCCTGTGTTATTTATAAACCTAAAGGTTGAAATGCGGCGGCTAAGTTTTTATTTTAGACCTATGGTTTCTTGGGCAAATATTCTTAGAATTGTCCATAGATTGCGATTCTGCTATACGCCTATTTCATTTTTTTTGCCCCATACAAATCGACCCGCCCTAATGCACATACATGTTTACTTACTTGGTTTTGCCAATGCTCCAGTTTAGCAAAAAATATGATTGCCTGTCCAACCATCGACGGAGGCACAATGCTATGCAATTGCTCCCATTTAAGGACGCCGAGAGCCTCAATGAAAATGTTGTGATCTGTACCAAAAATTTTTTTATATAAAATAAGCTGAAAAAAGTACCACATACATATGCTATGTATGAACAGACCATATACTTTAAAATACATATGTACAATGTACATTGTACATACATACATGCATGCATTCCTCGAAAAATTATATTTTTACTTACCGGAAAATTTTTTCCAAACGCTTGGCCATTTAATTTGGCGAGAAATGCCTCCATTTTTCGAAAAGCGGTTGCGCACAACTAAATATAAAAACGCAGTACACGACGCTGCTGCGCAAACGAACAGTGCTGTCTTGCCTGCACGATTGACAGCGTTATCGACCTAGCTTTTTTTAGCTAATTATTGCTAATGTTAGCTGTTTTAAGTTGCCATTTCAGCTTTTTTTTTAGCATTATTCCACACTGCAATATTTTTTGCGAAAATTGATGGTAGTGCTAAAATGTTTTGCATGCAAATGATCAAATTGCTTAAAAAATTACACTTTGAATGCCAAAACCACAATAAATGCAACTCCCTCACTAACACTAAATTAATTACCTTACTACATATTAAAATCTAAGTAACAATGAGCAGCACCGTGCACGTGTTCTTAATTGCTTGTTCCATGCTCTTCACCTTGGTTGGGCCTTTATTTTATTTTTAGAAAAAAGCCCTATATTCTACGGAATTTTTTTCTAAAAACATTGGTTACTTTTCTGAAAATTATTTTCAGAAAAATTACACTGATATTAAGAAATTGTGGTAGGAATTTTAAGGGCTTTTATGCTCTAAAAACAAAGGTCAATTTCGCCCTAGATTTTAGAAAGTGAGTTTAGAAAAATCCACCCTATTTATTAGAAAAACGCACAACTTTCTGGTTTTTAGAAAGGTTTTTTCTAAAAATATCTTTTAAGGGCATTCTTTTCTAAATACAAAAAAACTTTTTCTGTTAATTAGACAATTTTTCTAAACAACAGGGCGATTTTAAAAATTAGGGCGATTTTCTAAAAATGCATGGCAAATTTTTTAGAGTGTACATAACGAGCAATTGAATTAAAAACAACCTCAACCTTACGCATATCTCGAGAATCACAATGGCCAAAGACTTCCACCCCATAAAAGAGTGATGGTATTAGGTAGGCTTTCGCAATGAGCATTTTAATATTCTGTGGTAAAAACATTTGTGTAACTGAAAGCTGCCGCAACAGCCCATAGGTCCGTCCAGTGGCTCTCGAAATATGCCTACTCCATGACAAATTATTACTAAAAGTAAAACCAAGGTTAATAGCATGTTCCACGTATTGTATGGGAGTATCGTTTATAAAGAGTTCTGGCAGTTGACTTGTATTCACCGGTTTATTGTGTATAACTATACATTTGGTTTTAGACGGGTTAAGACCTAACCCGTTCTCTTTTGCCCATGTATCAACCTTAGAGAGAACAGCATTACAAATACGAATACAATCAACAATCTGCACTATCGGTCGACTAACATATAACTGAACATCATCGGCATACATATGTACTTCACAGTTGGACAAAACATTTGGTAAATCATTGACATATACAGAAAACAATAATGGTCCTAAAACAGATCCTTGTGGGACCCCCCGCAATAAGAGATTAAAGCCGGACATACACGATCCTGAGACGACTGCCTGAAGTCTACCAGTTAGATACGAGTTAAGAAAATTTACTGCAGTGTTGGAAAAATTAAAGAGGTTTTGAAGCTTCGTGCAGAGAATATCGTGATTTACTGTATAAAATGCTTTACTATGATTCAGAAGCGTCAAGAAAGTAACACTGCCGGTATCAGTTTGTTGTCTAATATCTTCGACTATGTTGGTTATTGCTGTTACACAACTTCGATTTTTTCTAAAGCCTGATTGTTTACAGCTCAGAAGTGAATTATTGTTTAGAAAAAGTAGCATTTGCGCGGCCATAAGATTCTCAAGCACTTTTGCCAGAAATGGCAGAATAGATATCGGTCTAAATTCATTATTCGGTTTGGGAACAGGAACAATTGCCCTTTTCCATAAACAGGGAAAGGTAGAACTTGAGATGGCAGTATTAAAAACATAAATAATATGATCTAGAAGGTACGGAAGTAAGAATTTTATAAATTTAGGGCTCATATTGTCAAGACCTTCAGCGTTAGATTTAACCTTAAGAATACATTCTAGGACATCACAGGTATTGACACACATAAAACTAAAGCTATTATCACAGAGAGGTTGGGCATTCAGGTACTTGTTGCATGTAGCCTCAGGTACATTAAATTGCACAAACTTGTGATTAAGCTCATTTACATCTATGTCCATATTTGTCTGTCGTCTCGCTTTACCTACTCCTAACTCAATGATATTCCTCCACTTTTGTCTTGAAGTGATGCCGTTTTTAAATTTGGTGGTATAATAGGCCCGTTTAGCAGATTTGATCATTCTAGTTACTTTGTCCCGCATACTCTTATAATATAAGTGCATGTCATTCGCTTCCACCTGTGATAAGCAGAATTGCGTAAATTAATGTGTATCAATATTTCTGAACTGAACCATGATTGCTCCCTTGGCTTAATTATTTTAGTTTTAATCTTAACATACTTATTAAAGAGATAGTCAATGTTAGTGGTCAAAACTTTTACTTGACAATCGACCGATGTCAAAGAGTAAATAGGTGTCCAGTCACAGGCATGAACTTCAAATTCCAGAGCAGGGTAGTCAATATTCTTATAATCTCGAAATTTGATCACATTTTCATTATAGTCGAGCATTAGGTGGTAAGTCAAGAAAATAAGATCATGTCTTGAAAATGCTGGTTCGGATATCTGGTCATACAATAAATTTTTACAAGCATCACTAACAAAAAATACGTCAAGAAGTGTATCACAGAATTTAGAAAAATGAGTGGGTTGCGTTTTGTTAACTGCATATAATCCTATTGTCTCAAAATTGTTCAGTAGATCAGTTTCTTTAAGAAAATTACTATTTAGATCCCCCGTTATGATAATATCATTGTACGTTAACGATATGTCAGTAACTACTTGAAGCAGTTGCATATAGTCAATTGTACGATGGGGCCTGTATATGCATTCGATAAGTGCCTTTGTAGACAGCTTATAGTTACATATCTCTAAGAAAAGATATTCTATTTCACTCGAATCCGGATTTTTACAAATTACTTTAGGAACTAGCATTTTATTGACATTTATTGCGACCCCACCCGCATGTCCTACACGGTCAGAACGAAACACAACATAGCCATCACATGAAATAGACAAATCACTTAATTCAGACATAAACCAAGTTTCCGATACACATATCACATCAACATTAGACTGAACGAAGAGAAATCTGAACTCGTCAATTTTACCTAAAAGACTTTGGGCATTAATATGCACAACTTTTAGACCTTGCTTGTAATTACTCAGGACTATAATCATTGAATTCGCCGTGGAACACCGCATATCATTTAGTATTGGGAAAATTAGACATTATTAGAAGCACCCGCTTCGCACATATACCTATGAAGATAAGCTTAATATTAATTACATAGAACACACACATTCTGGGACCTACATTTAACTTCTGATAAGCAGATACATAAACATAAACATAAAGAGAATGATTAGGAGCGAAAGTTAGTGGCGTTGTTGTTCAGCTCTACTGTTCCAGACAATGCAACATCAGAAGGTAAAGAGAGTAAAGACGGGACTACCGTTGGCAGCTTATCAGCATTAGAGTGCGCCTCACTCACTGCAGCAATGCCATTATCCAAAGAGGCATTATTATTTTGTGGGCGAGGGAATGGGGGCTTGTTGGCAGAATTAAAAGAAAGAAGCTCTTCCATGCGCTCGATACAGTGCACGCTCTCACTCCCACTACAGCGCACGTGTACAAGACCTCGACGGGTAAATACCGCCGTGAGCAGCTTGTGCTTTTTAAGTCGCATTGCCTCTTTAAAGATAAGATAGTGTTCTCTTAAAAGCAGCTCATTGACATACACAGCAGCATCTGAGTCAAATCCAAAAAGCTGCAGTTGTTGTTTGGTCTCTTTTCTATAAGCACCTATTGAACGTAAGAGCCTATATTTATCACGTGAGTTATCCATTTTAATGATAATGACCGGGTCAACTAGGGTGTTTTGTGTCTGTCGTGCCCGGAAAATTTCGCGAATCCTCGGTGGATGTGTGAGATGCAGTGCAAAACACAACGCGTGGTAATGTGCCCTCACATCCTCTCCCTCAATATAGGGCAGTCCATGCATTCGCAGATCACATGCATTGTTCGCCATATGCTGCGCTACACACTTCGCCTCCAATTCCCCAACTCTTAGCAACGAATAGATACTATTCTGAAAATTTAGAATATATCATTCGCAATAATGAAGATGCTATGGGCAAAATGGCTTCACGTGCTAAATTTGCAGAGGGAGAACGCCTTAACGTTGAATCAAAACTACGTGCCTTAATAAAGTCAATGGAAGAACAAAAAGAAGCCCATGGTAAAACCATGATAAAACTGGAAATAGCAAACCGTGATCTACAAAAAAACGGTTAGATTTGTCACAAAATGGGCCTATACCGCACCCGGGAGTTACTTCCTCGGTCACTTTTATCAGCCACCGGCCAGCTTACCCGCCGTTCCACACGCTCGCCTTGCTTTAATCCCACAAACACACGCAGCCACGCCTCTCCGCTCCAGAAACCGTCCAACCACTTCTTGCCTCTCTCGTACACTTGTAATAATGTCAATCGATGATTTTCTTTTTACTTTTCGTCACTTTACACGTGTCCAGGTGAAAATTTTAATACTTTTGACGCGGTGCCCCGCCAGGTACCATGACCTCGCGCACTGTTTGTTTTCACTGATCTTTCTTGTTTTGCAATCGTCCAACCACTGACTTGTGCCAAAATTTTGGCCGGCGCCTTGAGCTGTGTCTGCCTTTTCGCTGCCCATTCCTCTGCCAGCGTCGACCGTGGAACTGCCTGCCCAAAGAGCAGTTTCTGCTGCTATCGGTGACTCCGGTCATCTCGCTTACTCTGCTGTGCGATCCTCGGCGTGATGGTATGCGTGTGTGTTCGAGTCGTTGGCTTGGCATCCGTTAGTTTTTCAAAACTGCATCTGCGTGTGTGTGTGTGTGTGTTCTAGTTGCTGGCGTAGCATCCGTTAGTTTTCAAAACTGTAGCTGTGTGTGTGTGTGCGTGTGTGGCCGGCGGTGATGACACTGCTGTTAGGGGTGGGTTGTCGCGTGACACGGCTGCTAGTGGTGGCCTATCGGTTAACGAAAACATACGTTGGTTCTTTGCTCTCCTCTTAGTGAGGGATTATTTACTAATAAAATTATAAGAACTTACTTACTAGGGTCTAGGAACCTTCTTGGTTTTTCTTACATTCTAGGTATATATATGGGTAAATATAAAAGAAAATAAATGTGGCGTGGATTGCTACGCCACACCCCCCCCTTACTTCGTGGGGTGGATGTTAATAGACACCTGGTTCCTGGTGTTGATTCTAACTCAACATTTTTTATTATCGCCGGCCTCCAAGAAACGTATGTTTCGGTGCCCGTTGCGCTCAACCTTGGCCCGGATACGAGCCACCACGGCCGCTGGTAGTCTCCTATTCGGAGCGTCAACCTTCCAATCAGGGGGTGCCACTACCCAACCCTCTTGTCTCGATGTCTTCCCGTGCCAATGCTACGATAGCGGTGTCGGGTATCAACATCGATTCTCGGCGGTTGTTTCCATGGCACGTTGATGGAATTTCGGCCAAGGGCGCTAAGAGAGGGCGCTCTCCCATACGCAGATCTAACGCTTGCATAGCGGGTACAAGGGTGGGTGTCGTATCCACGTTACCCCGTCGTGGTGGGTCGGTTGCTAGCCGTTGCCGAGCGGCGGCTGATGTGCTCGGTGCTTCCGTATCGATGGTTATGCTACTTGGACTTTGCTCAGTGGCCTGGGTCGACTGCCTGGCTGCCAAAGAAGCTTGGTTTGGGCTTATCGTCTCCATCACTCGAAGGTCGAGAGCTTTATCCTCGGGGTTACCAAGGGACGCTACTTGCTGCTGTTGATGGTTCACACTGCTACCCTCTGACTGGACTCGGGTGCTGGTTGTTAGCGTGTCCTGGTCTTCATCCGAGCTAATGTCGGAGTATTGGGTCCTCTGCGAACTGGCTCGTTTTGGTGCGAGTCTGCCAGGTTGTGCCACGCAACTAAAGGTTTCTTCGTAGCTTGGTGGTGGGGTGTCCGACGCTTCCCATGAACCATAAACCGGAGGAGGATCCTCATCCGCTCGTGGTGTCGGTGAACTACGGGGAAGTGTAACCGCGTCTTCGTCCTCGCTGAGCTCAATAATTTCTGGCTGATTTGCGTCACGAATGGGTGTCTGCTCTTCGGGTGTAGAATTAGCAATGCTGATGACCTCGTCACGATGCGATACCAAAGGGCTCACTACCCGATGGACTAACCGGGCGAAATGTCCTTCCGGGAAAGGAACGTCCTCGTCCGAGCTACTAATTAGTGGTTTCTGTGGCTCGTTAGGCTCTGGTTTACTACCGAGTACTCCGCTATTCCCTGCAACCTGTGCCGCCAGATCTCCTGCCAACGGGCTCATCCGATCCCAATCAGACAAATGAATGGTCTCTAGGTCCTCCCAGGACAATCTCCAGGATGGGTTCTCGATGCTAGGGGGAGAATTGGGCGGCCGGCCACAGCTAGTGGCGACCTCGCCTGGATCGACAGGGGGTCGATCCCGGACAGATGACTCGTTGTGAGAACGGGAACTCGGTTGTGGGCTTGTGGTTCGGCGGTGGGGACGCTCTAGTCTGGGCGGAATGGAGTTGGCTCGACCTGGGCTTGCTTCGTCTACACCACGACGTTGACGCCGAGTGTTCCTAGCCGGTGGACTAGACAAGTGCCGCGCAGTGTTACGGCTGTTACGGCTGGTACGTCTGGTACGTCTGGCATCCGTTGCGGAGTGTTCTGCCCGGATACTTGTATGTTGCTCGCTTTTGTGTATTCGGTGGCGACTACGAGAACGTGCCGTTCGTCTACTTCGGTGGCGTGACGACATAGTGCGTTTTCTGGAAAAAGGTCTTATTAGGATCGAGTCTAAATTCCCTAGCGGTTCCCTGGGTGCGGTTTACAATAGCTGATCGAGAAGATTATTTATAAGGGATAGTTAATAGCTACAGAGGGTTACTTTAATTTAGTACTACTTGTCTGCTGGCTCATCTGCCGGATCACCTATGGCATCGTTCGAGGTAGTACCGGTTTCATTCTCTCCGTGGAAAGTTTTTAGGTCGGTGAGATTGGCTGTTCGACGACGTCTTCCCTCTGTACTTTGTAACCGCACGATGTTTGGCGAGATAAACTTGATAACCTTAAACGGTCCTTGGTACTAAGGCGTCAACTTGGCTGCGAAGCCTTCGGCGGCGTTGGATAGATGATGAGTGCGCAGCCACACAAGTGATCCGATTGTCGGCCTCCACTCGCGTCTGCGTAGATCTTAATGACGACTTTGCCCCTCGGCCGCACGGTGCATATTATCGATAGCCACTTTGAAAATGCTTCTTAGCTGTTCGGCTCTAGTATCAGGGGAGACTGGATCCTTGCCGACATCAGGAGTCACCTCCTCGTATAATGCTCCTGGTAGTCTGGGCTCTCTGCTTTGCAGCAAATAGGCTGGGCTATAACCGGTGGTATCGGAAGCGCTGCTGTTGATGGCCAAACTGATCTCCGGGAGGAGTTCATCCCACTTATTTTGCTGACCATCAATATACTGGGCGATCATTGTCTTGATGGTTCGATTCGCACGCTCCGTGGGATTTTGTTGGGGTGTATAAGGAGCCGTGTGTTGCAATGTCATCCCTGCCTGTTTGCAGAAGTTTCGAAACGCTCGGCTGGTAAATTGTGTACCATTGTCGCAGACGAAGGTTTTTGGTATTCCAAAACGAGCAAGGATACGTTCACGAAAAGCATTCTCCAGGTGAGCAGTGGTTGCTCTGCGGAGGGGTACCAGTTCTACCCATTTGCTGAATAGGTCGAAGAAGACCAAAAGCACGGTGTTGCCATGCCTGGATCGAGGAAGTGGGCCGAAGAAATCAGCGCACGAAACCTCAAAAGGCTCCTGGACTTGTCGAGTGTACATACGGCCGGGCGGTTTGACTTGACTCACCTTGTGCTTTTGGCAAGACCTGCACTTGCGAACGTATTTGGCCACGTCACGAAATATTCCAGGCCAATAGTAAAGCTGAGAAACTCGATTTGAGGTCTTCCAAATTCCCGGGTGTCCGGCGCTTGGCTGATCATGACATTCTTCGAGGACCCTTTGTCGGTGTTCTGTAGGGACGCAGAGTTTCCATGGAATGTAATCCTCTTCCTCAGGTCGTTGTCCAAAGCGTCGGTATATCTGGTCGTTTTCTCGCACGTACTCTGGATATTTTTCCGGTTCTCGTTCGATCCTTCGTAGCGTGCGATCCATTTGCAGTGGGTCTGGTCTTGCACCGTCTGTTGTAATACCTCCAGTAGCTGTCTGGAGAGGGCATCGGCGACGATATTTTGGTTCCCTCGGCGGTAGCATACGTCAAACTGGAACTGCTGCAATTCTAATGCCCAACGAGCGATGCGTCCAGTGGGGTTCTCGATGGTGTAAAGCCATTTGAGTGCTAAATGGTCCGTAACGACATCGAACCTATAGCCTTCCAGATAGCAACGGAGTTTGCGAATCGCCCACACAATGGCCAGGCATTCCTTCTCGGTTGTGGAGTAGTTGGTCTCGGCGGCAGTAAGACGTCTGCTGGCATAAGCGATTACCCGTTCTTTCTCCTGGATTTGTTGTGTCAATACGGCGCCTAGGCCGTAATCACTGGCGTCCGTTTGTAAGCAAAACTTTTTGGAAAAATCCGGGCAAGCGAGTACTGGGGCTTCAGTAAGACAACGTTTCAGCTCGTCAGGTTGAACGATGTTTGCGAAGTTGGGTACAAAGCGACGGTATCATGATGCGATGCCCAGACAACGTCGGAGTTCCTTTACTGTGGTAGGCGGCTTCAGCTCCCTAATAGCGTCGATCTTACCCGGGTCAGTATGGATACCTGCCTCGCTTATTACGTGCCCGAGGTAGACGAGACTTTTCTTGAAAAAACTGCATTTGTCCCGGTTGAGTCGCAAGTTTGCTTCTCGGAGTCTTCTAAAAACCTCTCGCAGGTTCTGCACGTGCTCCTCCAGCGTTGTACCTATGACGATAATATCGTCAAGGTAGGCGAAGGCATGGGGTTCCATCGATGGTCCAATGACGCTATCCAATGCGCGCTGGAAAGTCGCCGGGGCCGAATGTAAACCGAACGGCATAACCTTCCAGTGGAACAACCCGCGCCCCGGAACGGTGAACGCTGTATTGTAGTATGCATGCATTAGAGACATCATAGCATGTACTCACTGTTCACATACCTCTACTTAAATACGAAGTTGCGATAAGAAGAAATATATTTACTTGCATTTATAAAACATATTATATACATATGTCTATACACACATATAAGTACTATAGGCAGCCAGCCCTACGCTGAGTATGCATTTCTCATTAGCCCGACGCTGCCGCTCAAACTGTAATTTAAGCCTTTTGTTCATATGTATGTAAAAGCACCGCATGAGAGCGGCCGCTCCAACTTATTTACTGGTACATATATATATCTATAAGCGCAGCCAAACTTTATGTATTTAGGTCTAAGACTTTTGATTTAAAGAATAAAGAATCATTCATATTTGCCTGGCCTCACGGGCAAGTACCAAAACAAAACTGGACCTTCGTTTTAATTGACTAAAGAACCGACTGGTCAATATCTTTTTCACTACATGGCGATCCTGCCAGTATAATATACCAAATCGAGAATATCAGGATAACAACATATCGAAGTCATTGCGCCGAGCCCAAAACATTTGAGGTTTTGTCCCCATAATGGATCTTTAAAGAACACAATTATCTTCAATGGCAGCAGAATTACGGCCGCCTTCCATAAAATAAAGTGAACACAAAATAAGCAAAATTCAAGATTAATCACCACAGCCATAACCAGGCTGTGGTCAGTGGCGAAGGAATCAATCATCAAAATGAAAAGAAGACAACAAGACGAAAATCTTAGTTAAAACAGAAACCCGTTACCTGTGCATCCCGGCACCGGTACCAGACGATAAACGGTCGACCGTTTGTAAGAAAAAAAGAAAAAGTAACCAGCAACGGGGCCCTAAACAAAACAAAAGGACAACTATAATGAAGACCGACAGTGCAACAAAGTGCGCCAACGAAAGATTATTATAAGCTAAATAAAAATAAAATACAATTTCACAAAAAAAAAAAAAAAAAAAATATCAAATAAAAATTTAAAAACTTAAGAACATAATGAAATGTAAAGATTCGTTTGTAAAAGACTTGCTAACATCCCGGCAAGGCTTCTTGAGCACCAAGGGCATAATAGCCGGTGTAACCTTCTAGGTAGAAAATGTAATAATTTAGGTAAATTCACGAAACACAAATATTTTTCTTCCATTCACAATTCAGATGCTATAAGCTTTTCAAACACTCACAATTCTTTGTCAGATTAGCAATATATAAAATACTAATATTCCTTCATGAAGTATTCTTCAAAAACAAGATGTAAAATCATTATTTCGGTTTGTTTGTTTGTGATTGTATGTTGGTTATGGTTGAAATTGACTTAAAAATCTTAATCTTAATAATGAGTGTACGAGTAACAATCGAAGAATACCGTGCAAGACAAGCTCGCAAAAAGAAGCGGAACTAACTAAAATTCCACAGACTAAAGGCCCACGTAAACGTGGTGGACAATTATATAAAGATAAACAAAGAATTAATTATCTTAAATTCATTCTTTACACAAATCAACCACCACCAACTTGGCAAGAAGCTATTGAATTAACAAATGAATTAGATGCCTTAAAAAGAAAACTCCAACTAAGAAAAGAAAATAAGAAAGGCACACAACAGCCTGTTGCACAATCACAAGCGAAAAAACTAAACAATAATAAAAATATCAATAATGGCAACAACATAGTCATTAAATTAACCCAATAAAAACAATATATATTCCATTTTAAAATGGGTAAACAACAGTCAAAGTTAGAAAACGCCTCGGCGAATGTTGTAAACGAGGTAGAAATAATAGAAAACGGTTTTGGAATAGATCAAATAATGTTGCTCATAATAACGTTAGTACTGATCCTTCACCTTGCGCTTAAAATATATAGCACTAATAAAAAAAAAATTAAAGAAAAGATATATGACAAGAGCAATGTCATTAAATCAGGTATAAATATTGCAGCTAATGCATTTCAATTTTTTTCTTCGGTAAAGCTATAGATTATGGAATGGAAAATTACATTAGGAAGACTACAGGAAATTAAAGATCAATTCGACAAATCGTACAAGTGCCTAAACAAAAACAATGCAATCAGTACGACTACTTTGAACAAACACACTATCATTTTAGTAGAATGTCTTAATAGTATCAGGGAAATAATAAGAGTAAGTCAACAACACTTAGATTCCTTGCAAAGATTACAAACCGTGGAAATTTACACGCGCTTAAAGGAAAGATTACTTGTCTTAACCGAGAAACATACGTTGGGAATAATACTATCTTCATCTTTAGATACCCCAACAATATTTAAAACACTACCTGAACCAGAGGTAGCTGAAAAAAATTCCATTTCTGATCAAAGCGAAGAAGAAACCAAAAATGCCTCAAACAGTAATAGAATTCCTAAACACCGCCAGTAAGCTTATTTCAGAGTTTGACGGAAAGGCAGAAAATTTACAAAGCTTTTTAGATGCGCTCCAGCTTGTGAATTCAATTAAAGACACACATGACAGTACGGCAGTGGAACTTGTAAGAACAAAGCTTAAAGGTCCTGCACGAAATCTCATTGGAACAGAAGCCACATTAACACAAATTATAGACAAACTAAAGAACTCTGTTAAAGGAGAATCAGTAGAAGTTATTTCTGCAAAACTGATGAATCTCCAGCAGAAAAACAAAACAGCAAATCAATACACAAAAGAAGTTGAACAGCTGAGCTTGAATCTGCCTATATATCTGATGGCATTTCGGTAGAACTAGCAAAAAGATATTCTACACAAAACGCTATAAAGGCAATGACTAAAAATTGCTCCATTAACAAAGTCAAACTTGTTATGGGAAGCTGGCACATTCAACACTATGAATGATGCAATTTCCAAATTTATTATTACATGCACGGAACACACGGGCCATGCAGATTCTGTAATGTACTACAGAAACAATTACTACAACAAGCAACAAGGTCAAAGAGGACAGAGCTGTAAAAGATTTTAAATCATTTTTGATTTCAAATCTCAGATTTATTTACATATTGATTGCATTCAATTCTTCTTTAAATCACCAAGATTTAAATCTGATTCAATCATTGAAGATTGCTTTAAGGTGATTTATAAATCATTTTTCAGCAATCAGATTGTTTTACATTTTGATTTAATTCATTTGATTTAAATCATTGAAGATTTAAATCTTCAAGATTTAAATCTACAAAGATTTAAATCATTTGATTTAAATCATTCTTTTGAAATCATTGATGATTTAAATCAATTATTTGCAATCATTTTTAAAAAGATTTAAATAGCTTGATTTAAATCAAATGATTTAAATCTTTGTAGATTTAAATCACAAAAATGATTTAAATCTTTAATGATTTAAATCACAAAATGATTTAATTCAAATCTTTAAATCTGTTAAAAGGAAATACAATTAATTAAATTAAATGATTTAGAATCGTTAAGGCACACTTAGCAAAATTATTTTTGTATATTTTATGTATGTACTATAATGCCAAATATGTCGGAATGGAAGCTGATTAGTAACTACTCCGCTCTATTAATAAATTATTACGAAAATCTACTATAGAATGTCGCTAAATAAAAGCTAGACGTAGTTTGCTTTTGTTCTTAAAGCACTTTTGTCCCATACCTAGCTCCTATATAAAATAATTAGTTTGACGTTGCTGTAGTGCGGTCAGACAATTTTCTTTTAATAAACATTCTTTAAAATGTCTGAAAACAATATTTTTGATGACGATTTTTCTTGCGATGACGATCTCTTAGATCCGGAAAGAAAAGATTATGTTGTTGAAATGGCAAATCGATTGCTATCAGCATTGGACAACAGATTGGACACATATGTTAATTTTAAAAAGGGGTCGGAATCAGCTGTTGTTGCTTCCGTTCTCTGCCCTTCAGTCAAACTAAAATGGATCAAGGCAATAAATCCAGCTTCCGATAGCTCTAAAGAAGCCGAAGTGATGGAAACTGTGAAGACGGCACTCAAAAACTTTTTTAAGGATGCGGTATCTGAAGAGGTAAATCAGATTGATGATTCGGAGGCATCTAAATATTTTGATTTTGGAATATTAGGTTCGTTAAAACTTTTTATCCAACAAAAATATTTAAAAATTGTAACCTAATGTTTTTCTAGAAACCCCCGACGAGCAGTCCCAATCCGGTTCTCATGAATGGCAATCGGAGTTATATGCTTACGTTGCCGATAACTCAAAAGGCTTACAAATGCTAAATAACTATTACTTTATGAAGAAAGCATTTCTTAAATTTAATTGTCCGCTGCCATCTTCAGCAGCAGTGGAGAGACTTTTTTCGCATGCTTCATTTCTAAATACACCAAGGCGAGGTTGTCTTACGGATGAACATTTTGAACAGTTGCTACTTTTGAAAGTGAACAAAATCGTTTAACCAAACACATTAAAACATGGTCAAATACATGAGCATTCAACTAAATCATAGTTTTTTAATGGATTTCGCAGTTACCTTAAGTCTGTAGTAGCCATGTGGGACAGAGCACTTGTAATTATAAGCTAATATAAGCATCACTGTTAATATAAGCTAACATAAGCATCACTGCAACTGTAAACTAACATAGGCGGCACTGCTAAGTGAACGTCATTCGAGGCTGTTAAAATAAAAAGCATTCAGTATCTGACGATCAAAGAAACCAGACGTGTGTTGCCTACAAGTCTAAATTTTATATTTATCTAAACAGATTAAAAATTTGAATTAAATCATTTTGGGATTTAAATCACTAAAGATTTAAATCTTCATAGATTTCAATCATTTTGTGATTTAAATCTTCAAAGATTTAAATCATTAGATTTAAATCAAGCTATTTAAATCTTTTCAAAAATGATTGCAACTAATTATTTTAAATCATCAATGATTTCAATAGCTTGATTTAAATCAAATGATTTAAATCTTTGAAGATTTAAATCTGGGAGATTTAAATCTTCAATGATTTAAATCAAATGAATTAAATCAAAATGTAAACAATCTGATTGCGTTAAAATGATTTATAAATCACCTTAAAGCAATCTTAAATGATTGAATCAGATTTAAATCTTGATGATTTAAAGCCGAAATGAATGAAATCTTTATTTTTAAAATCAGGTTGAGATTGAATCGTGAATCAATCTCAAAATGATTGATTCATTTACAGCCCTGAAAGAGGACACGGTCAGAACCGAGGCCAATACCAAAATCAATATCAAGGTCGTGCTGATAACTACGGTAATAGAAATTATAATAGTTATCAGAACCAAAATCAGAACAATCGTTACGGTAACAACAACCGATACAGAAATTATAATGGTAACAATCAAACTAATCAATATAATAACAGAAATTCGCAAAATGTTCGCACCATGAATAGCGAACCACCCTCGGAAAACCAACCGCCTCCGCCACAAAATCAACAATAAATAGCGCAACACGATCAGTCTATACATTTAATTTAAATTTGGGCAACTATATCCACACAAAGTCAACACTAAATAACTCCAATATGTACATTTTAAATTGACACAGGAGCAGATATATCTGTCTTCAAAGAAAATGAAATCACTAAAGATATTGCCTTGAACATATCCGAAATAACAGACATTAATGGAGTAGGTAAAGGAACAATTACTACACTAGGAACAGTAGACAGTGACTTAATATGCGAGGATTTATTAATAAAACACAAATTTCATATAGTACCACAAAACTTCCCAATTAGTTGTACTGGCATATTAGGACGCGATTTTTTTAACTAAATACAATTGTTTTTAGACTACCAACCTAACCAATACTGGATCATCTTGAGACCAGATGACTATTTCCAAGACATTGCTATTCCAATGCGCAATGCACCTAAAATAAACACCATTACAATCCCAGCCAGATCAGAGGTTATTCGATTGGTTGAGATTGACTCACCACATCAAAATATTTTTATACCACATCAAGAATTTACTGAAGGAATTTTTATTGCTAATACAGTAGCAAACAAAAACGATACATTTGTCAGAATAATAAACACAACTAACGAAAACGCAACGATCAATAACGTCCGAATAAAGTCAGAAAACCTAGATGATTACGAAATATTAACCACTAGTAAATGCATTAACACTAAAGACAAAGAAAAACGAGAGCGTAAGTTGAAGTCGGCCCTGCTCGACTTCGATATACCCGTTACTCAGGGTAAGGGTTTTTTTAAGAATATTTTATTAGATCACAAATTGTGGAAGATATGAGTTTTTTTCCAAATTGCGGGGTGGCAACTCTACTATAGTTCATCTGATCGGAAAATGATGAATGGCGGATCGATAGGTAATGATGATTAAAAATATATGTCTAGAAGGTTCAAACAATCTATTTCCAAAATTGTGGGAGATATGAGGTATTTTTCAAATTGCGGGGGCGTGAACTTTTCTATCATTCATCTGATCAAGAAATTATGTATGGCGGATCGGTAAGTAATGATGATTAAAATATATGTCTAGAAGGTTTTAACAATGTATTTTCAAAATTGTAGGAGATATGAGTTATTTTTCAAATTGCGGGGGTGGCAACTCTGCTATCGTTCATCTGATCGGAAAATGATGTATGGCGGATCGATAGGTAATGATGAGCATAATATATATCTAGAAGGTCCGAACAATCTATTTTCAAAATTGTGGGAGATATGAGGTTTTTTTCATATTGCGGGGGCGGGAGGGGGCGTGGCAAAAATTTGAAACAAACTTGATCTGCGTGCAAACAATACAAGTCTACACTGAAAAATGGTAGCTCTAGCTCTTATAGTCTCTGAGATCTAGGTGTTCATACAGACAGACGGACAGACGGACGGACGGACGGACGGACGGACGGACAGACGGACAGACGGACATGTCTAAATCGACTCGGCTATTGATGCTGATCAAGAATATATATACTTTATGGGGTCGGAAATGCTTCCTTCTGCCTGTTACATACATTTGCACGAACTTAGTATACCCTTTTTACTCTACGAGTAACGGGTATAATTAAAAAGACTCAGTAAAAACTTTCCCAAATTTGCAGAGAAAACACTGCACAAACTCTGCTCAGAGTTCATAGATATATTTGCGACAGAAGATGAACCGATATCTCATAATAATTTTTATCAACAGAAATTACGAGTTAAAGATGACGACCCTGTGTACGTCAAAAACTATAGAATTCCACAAACACAGAAGCATGAAATAAATAAACAAATCGACAAATTAATAAAAGATGACATTATTGAACCATCAGTGTCACCTTATAATAGCCCCATCATTCTTGTCCCTAAGAAATCATTACCCGGGAATAACCAAAAAAGGTGGAGACTTGTTGTTGACTATAGAGCTATTAACAAAAAATTAATAGCAGATAAATTCCCATTGCCCAGAATAGATGACATTTTAGATCAACTTGGAAGAGCTAAATATTTTTCATGCCTAGACTTAATGTCAGGCTTTCATCAAATTGAACTTTGCGCAAATTCACGTGACATTACGTCCTTTACGGCAGTCAATGGTAACTATAGATTTTAAAGATTACCATATGGTTTAACAATAGCACCAAACTCTTTTCAGAGAATGATGACAATGGCATTTGCAGGGCTAACACCTTCCCAAGCATTCTTGTATATGGATGACTTAGTAGTGCTGGGTTGCTCTGAAAACCACATGCTCAAAACCTTCAAGATGTATTTGAAATATGCAGAAAGTACAATCTTAAATTGCATCCAGATAAATGTTCATTTTTCAGTCATGAAGTCACTTATTTGGGACACAAATGTAGAGATCAAGGCATTTTGCCTGACGAAAGTAAATATAATGTCATCAAAAACTACCCAATTCCTCAATCAGCGGACGATACTAAAGGATTCGTCGCATTCTGCAACTATTATAGGAGATTTATTCCAAAATTCGCAGAAGTTGCAAGAGTATTAACAAGACTCAGTAGAAAAAATACACCATTCATTTGGACTGAGCAATGTACCAATGCATTTAACTTCCTTAAAGATGCTCTTTTAAGCCCACAAATATTAAAATATCCAGACTTCTATAGACAATTCTGTATTACCACAGACGCAAGCGGATTTGCATGCGGCGCTGTTTTAAGCCAAGAATATGAAGGTAAGCAACTGCCAGTTGCATATGCTTCAAGAGCCTTCACCAAAGGTGAATCAAATAAGGCAACAATAGAAATGGAACTCGCAGCAATTCATTGGGCAATAACCTATTTCCGACCTTACCTTTACGGAAAAGATTTTTAGTGAAAACAGACCACCGTCCATTAACATATCTATTTTCGATGAAAAATCCTTTATCTAAACTAACCCGTATGAGACTTGATCTAGAGGAATATGACTTTGTGGTGAGTACATAGCTGGAAAAGAAAACTATGCCGCGGATGCGCTATCCCGCATAGAAATATCTGATTTGAAAAAACTTGCAAGCGAAGCTTGTAAAATTATGAGAATGACTACACGCTCAAGAGCGACAGTGTCAAATAATGAAAATGATAAACACACTACCCAAAAGAGTCTTAAGGTTCCCAATATATACGAAGCGCTATACAAATATGAAGTTAAAGACATGTCGAGCTTATTTTTCAACTTCCCGAATATTTTATTCAAAAAAGGAAAACGAATTTGTAGCTCTTTTAATGTGAATGACTTGATTACTTGCGAGAAAATCGACTTAGGTCAATTATTTTCGAGGCTCAAACTGGAAGCCGGTAATCTGGGAATCACCAATTTACAATTGTCCTTAGATGACAAATTGTTTCATTATACCCGGGTTGAAGAATTTAAAGAAATGGGAAACAAAAACCTTAATGACATTCAAATCGCGTTAACGCCTAAAACAACTTATATAAATGACAAAAAATCGATCGATAAAATAATAAAGAATTTCACGATGATCCTGTTAATGGTGGCCACCCAGGAATCAATCGCACAACAAATAAAATTAAACAAAAATATCATTGGAAAAATATGTCACACGACATTAAAGATTACATAAAAAAAAATGCGCATGTTTTAACAAAAACAAAACTATAAAATATAATAAAGAACCAATGATAATCACTGACACACCCACAAAAGCATTTGATATAGTCCAAATCGACACTATTGGACCATTGCCAAAGTCTGAAAACGGCAATGAATACGCTGTCACAATCCTTTGTGACCTGACAAAATATTTAATATCAATACCAATAAAATCAAAGCATGCAAAAGCTGTAGCAAAAGCTATATTTGATCATTTTATTCTTATCTATGGCCCTATGAGAACGCTCATTACGGATATGGGTACAGATTACAAAAATAGCATTTTCATAGAATTATGCAAATTACTTAAAATAAAACACCTAACATCAACACCCCACCATCATCAAACACTGGGTGCAGTAGAACGCACCCATAGAACGTTCAATGAATATGTACGATCCTACATATCTCTTGACAAAGATGACTGGGACGAAATGGTTAAAGTACTTTACATATTGCTACAATACCACCCCATCTACTGTTCATGGCTACTGCCCTTTTGAACTTATTTTTGCAAAAACCCCCAAATACGACTTTTTGGAGAAATCTAAAATAAGCCCCCCTTTACAATCATGAGGCATATGATAAAGAAGTTAAGTTTAGATTACAGGTAGCACTTAACAGATCTAACTCGTTAGTAAGTAAATCTAAAGAAAAACAAAAACTAATTTTGATAGAAATACAAATAGAATAACCATGAATATAGGAGACTTAGTGTTAGTCAAAAACAACACAGGACATAAGCTAGATAACAGTTATAACGGACCATACGAAATAGTAAGCATAGACGATAGAAATAACTGTACATTAGCAGATAAAAAGAAAAGATTTAAAATCCATAAGGATAGGTTAAAAGTTTGCACATAAAAACGGAATATATATAAAAAAAAAAAAAAAAAAAAAAAACAAAAAAATATATATATATAATTAATAATTAAAATAAAATTACTTATAAAAGATAATGATCAAATATATTTTAAAGAATAATTCCATTTAATAATTACATTATTCTTTTTTAAAAGGAGGGTAGTATGCATGCATTAGAGACATCATAGCATGTACTCACTGTACACATACCTCTACTTAAATACGAAGTTGCGATAAGAAGAAATATATTTACTTGCATTTATAAATCATATTATATACATATGTCTATACACACATATAAGTACTATATGCAGCCAGCCCTACGCTGAGTATGCATTTCTCATTAGCCCGACGCTGCCGCTCAAACTGTAATTTAAGCCTTTTGTTTATATGTATGTAAAAGCACCGCATGAGCGCCGCTCCAACTTATTTACTGGTACATATATATCTATAAGCGCAGCCAAACTTTATGTATTTAGGTCTAAGACTTTTGATTTAAAGAATAAAGAATCATTCATATTTGCCTGGCCTCACAGGCAAGTACCAAAACAAAACTGGACCTTCGTTTTAATTGACTAAAGAACCGACTGGTCAATAACAGTATACTCTCAGTTGGTGCTACCGGGATTTGCCAATATCCACTTTTCAGTTCCAACGTCGAGATGAACTTGGCGTTACGCAACTTCTCTAAGATGTGCTGGATTCGTGGCAGTGGGTAAAGCATCTGGGGACAGAGCGAGCATTTAAATCGCGATAGTCCACACACATACGAGTGTCTCGGTTTTCTGGCCCACTAAGACGATCGGGCTCTGTGCGGACCCGCGATGGTTCGATACGATCTTCCTCAGGAGTTCATCAACTTGTTCTTTGATGATCTTCTGCATCGTAGGATTTTTCGGGTAGTACCTTTGCTTAATCCGGCGTTCATCCCGCAGGGTAATGGTATGCTCTGCGATGTGTGAAACTCCTGTCAGCTTATCAAACTTGCTGAGTTCCTCGTCTAGGAATTGGTTTAACCAAGCCTCACTTTTTCGGGCGACAACCATTTGGTTAAAATTAGATGTCTCCTCCAAACTGGCGAGAGATTCGTCGGACTGTTGAGCAACAGGACCGATAGTGCGGGTTGTATCACTGCTGGCGCCTGTGTCACAGTGGGGTTGGCGAAGGTATTATGGATACATCTGCAGAGATCGGCGTTGGCTTACGAAAAGGGTTGTTTCGCACTGCTGTTGCGTTGCTGGCGGGTAACACGGGGGTCATCTTTAGTTCGGTTGGGACAATGATCTTCTGCGATGGCGAGGTCGTCGCCTTGGTGGGTGACTTCGGTCGCTGTTCAGGCTGGGTCGAGATTTCTTGCGGTCGGACACTTGATAATGGGTTTTCGGCTGTTACCTGATTCCCGCTGTAAGTTGGCGTTGTACACGCGGTATTCAGAGAGGACTTGGGTGGCGAAATTGGTTCTAGCTTGAGAACGGCCTGACCACAGAATAAGATCGCCTCCATTCCACAAAAGGAAATCGATCCCCAGGATGACGTCGTCTAGCAGTGGGCATAACTAGGACTGGCATGGTCAGCCTGCCCGAATCTTGTGGCGAAGTGACGAATGCTGGTTGCCGAGTTGTATAATCGGAAGGTGGTCGTCCCTGGCGCTTTTGTTGCATATCTCTATCCCGAGCTGTCTCATAGTTCACCACCAGTTGTGTCAGCTGGGACAATGAGGTGAATTCGTGGCGACGGATGAACATTTGGCTTTCTGGCAACGGATTTTCGTATAGCCGATGTAGTTCCTGGGTCTCGTTAAATCCCGCTCTGTGCATCATCAAGCGCAGATCGAGCATAAAGTTTTTGAACGGTTCCCCCTGTTTCTGGAATCCAACTCGGATATCGTCTTCTAGTCTCTGGAAGTAACGGGGTGGGAGGAAAAGTCTAAAACTCCTGTATGAATTTTTCCCACGTGGCGCCTTGTAGTCTGCTAACCCAAAACCAATTCCCAGCCCGATCTGTTAGTACTCCAGAAATAGGATTGAGAAATTTGTTGTAGGTCGATTTTGGTAAGCGGTCGCCTCTTCCTCCAAGTGTTCGATAAAACGCAATGGATCCGATTTTCCACGCTGAAGGTGACCCCCACTTTCGAAGTTGATCAGCCAAGTTCGGGTACGATCGACGTTCAGTGGCGACTAGAGAAGGATTAAGCACTCTGGCAGGGGCGTTGCTCGATACCATGTCCACTGACGACTGCCGTTGGGGATTGGTGGATCAAATGGGGACGGAATGTAGAGTGTGTTAGCCGCTTGGTTAGTCATTTCGTGTTTCGCTTCGGAAAGCCCCAACACAGCCCAGGCTTATCACCATAATCCGTCTCACCTCAGGTTTGACACCTTTGCAGGCACGAGGGAGCGAAGAAACCAAACAGAAAACCTATTGCCCTGACCGCATCCGAGGTTGTCACCTAGGCGAACACGTTAGGTGGGGGTATGGCCCACTGATTTCCCGCCCAGGGGTTAAATTTTCCAACAACTACGCCAAGGTTAATTGATACGTTATAAATTTATTACTACAAAAAACGGTTAGATTTGCCACCAAATGGGCCTATACCGCACCGGGAGTTGCTTCCTCGGTCACTTTTATCAGCCACCGGCCAGCTTACCCGCCGTTCCACACGCTCGACTTGCTTTAGTCCCACACACACACGCAGCCACGCCTCTCCGCTCCAGAAACCGTCCAACCACTTCTTGCCTCTCTCGTACACTTGTAATAATGTCACTCGATGATTTTCTTTACTTTCGTCACTTTACACGTGTCCAGGTGAAAATTTTAATATTTTTGATCGCGGTGCCCCGCCAGGTACCATGACCTCGCGCACTGTTTGTTTTCACTGATCTTTCTTGTTTTGCAATCGTCCAACCACTGACTTGTGCCAAAATTTGGCCGGCGCCTTGAGCTGTGTCTGCCTTTTTCGCTGCCCATTCCTCTGCCAGCGTCGACCGTGGAACTGCCTGCCCAAAGCGCAGTTTCTGCTGCTATCGGCGACTCCGGTCATCTCGCTTACTCTGCTGTGCGATCCTCGGCGTGATGGTATGCGTGTGTGTTCGAGTTGCTGGCGTAGCATCCGTTAGTTTTCAAAACTGTAGCTGTGTGTGTGTGTGCGTGTGTGGCCGGCGGTGATGACACTGCTGTTAGGAGTGGGTTGTCGCGTGACACGGCTGCTAGTGGTGGCCTATCGGTTAACGAAAACATACGTTGGTTCTTTGCTCTCCTCTTCGTGAGGGATTATTTAATAATAAAATTATAAGAACTTACTTACTAGGGTCTAGGAACCTTCTTGGTTTTTCTTACATTCTAGGTATATATATGGGTAAATATAAAAGATAATAAATGTGGCGTGGATTGCTACGCCACAACTGGTACTGACCGTTGTGCGTAACGTACGCAGTAAATTTACGGATTCCTTTTTCCACATCAACATGGAAAAATCCATTTTTCAGATCAAGCGTACTGAAAGCTTTTGCATCTAGGAGCCTATCCAATTGATCTTCGATCAAAGGCAGTGGAAAATGGTCACGTAATATCGACTTATTTACTCGCCTGTAATCCATGCATAGCCTTTTGCCTTCACGCTTTTTTACCAATACGACCTGGCTGCTGTATTCGGACTCTGAAGGTTCCATTATACCTTTCTTTAACCATTGATCGACTTGGTCATCGATAGCACATCTTTCAGAGAACGCGAACGCTGGACGCGAGCAAATTGGAGTATCGTCTTTTATCACAATTCGAATCTCTACGTTTGTCGACTTTTCTTTTCAGGTTTATAGTTCTTTATAAGTTCGTACACTTGATTTTTGGCACTTTTACTGGCACTTACGTCAATGATAATGTTCATTTCGTTTGTACTTTCCACGTTTATGTTCATTAACGATGTTATTTCAGCTTCACTTTCGAAATTTTCATGTTTTTGTATTGATTTGCCATCGCGATTTATTGTAATTTCTGCTTTCTTACACCTAAAAAGACATCCACGTGTAGAAAATCGGACGACACTACCAAAAAGTTCGTTTCAAACTGTTGACCGTCTACACTTAGTGCTCCGTTAAACGATCCGAATGGCTTTACTTTATTTTGATTACCGAAACCGATGAGATATATATTAACTTGGCTTAAATTTGGCTTTTTCAGATTTTTGTACGTCGTTTCAATGATTATGTTGTACTTACTACCGGTATCGATCAGAGTAATAAAATTTCGATTATTAATGCTTATCTCTTTGCACATAGACAAATGATCATCCGAAACTTTACGCGTGTTACTTAACTTTGGTTCATTTAAAGCACTTTCTCCCTTTATTTCTGTTTTCACACATTTCAGACGTATGTACCTTTATTTCGCAGTTAAAACATTTTACATCTTTGATCTCACGACTTTCTTCAACTTGCGGTTCTTTTTTATTTTGTACACCTTTATAGTCAAAATTTTTAACATTTTCGATCTTTCACGCATTTTTTCATAACACTTTAACTTTTCCTTGAAATCTTTTAGGTCTTTAGCATTATACAAAATTGCTTTATTCAAACTGAGGTCATTAATTCCATCAAAAACATACTGTATTAGCGCACTGCTCTCTATGTTACCACGCGATGCAATTTCCTTCATTTTCAACAGGTACTCTTGAACACTTTCACCTTTCTTTAATTTTCTCTCCGACATAAGTTTGTGTAGTTGAGCACTGTTTATTTCGGTTTTAAACTCACTGATAAGCGACTCTTTCAGCATTTGCCAGCTTTAAATACCACGCTCACTCATAATGTACCTTTTGGCCAGACCTATTAGTGCTCTTTTGGTAAAAATGAATTTTTACAAATCGTCCCAAAACATTATGGTAGCCATATCTTCGAAATCGTTTACCTATACTTCTACTGGCAATGACTCATCTTCACTAAACGAACGCAACGAATCTTCAAAATCGCGAAAGTTTAAAGCGAACCTCGGTGTGGCCATGCTTACATTTTGCGCTAACGGAGTTTCAGTATTTTTGGCCACGAGTGTAGAGTGCGCGCGCGTTTGATTTTCCTTACGTGTTTCGACATTTATGGCAGCTGTTCTAAAACCGCTCGCAACACTGCTAACCGAAACATTTTCACATTGTACGTTTTCACTTGGATTCATATCATTGTTCTCTTTACTCTTATTTATCACACACTCTATGTCTTCTTTTTCACTTTCTTGATCGTCTTCCTCTTCCATGTGGGCATCTACCAACAAATTTGACGCTTGCAAGTTGTGAAATATGTGTGAGGTTACATCACTTTTGTCGTGTTGTAGTCCCAGCATGTTACAAATAACAGCAAGATCGTTGTTTGAAAGGTTGTCTGCTACATATGAAATTTTCTTCCAATATGCTTCCTCTTCTACGTTAAGGCCTATTCTCAGATCCGCGGAAAATTTATGATGCTAAATTGCTCATAATAAATTTAGCATCAACATAAACGTCCAGTGTGACCTTATATCTGCCAAAGAGGCCAAATAAAGTAACGGTCATACTGGTGGTCAGCCGTTTTCTATTTAAAAAAAAAAATTTATTTGTTTTGCTTTCAAGAAAATAAAGTAACAGAAACTGGGATTAAATAAATCGCCTATTAATACTTCTACATCCTATTCGTGCTGGTGTTCCACAAGGAAGTGTGCATGGCCCTGTTTTGTACACAGTGTATAAGGCTGATCTTCCCACCCTCGATATCAGAGGTTCACTTAATGCCAAATATGCGCATAACACGGGGTTTCTGGCTACAAGTACCAGCTCCAAGTCTGCATCTAAGCGTGAGCTGACATTTATAGATGAATTTGAATGTTCGGCCTACTGCTAGAATAAAGGAGCTAATGCTACTTTTTCACTTCGCAAATAGCATCTCGGCTCACCCTGGACGGGTTAAGATTGCTTATGCTAGGTGTTATACTTGGCAGAAGGGTCACCTGTGGGCATCATGTTAACCGGGTCTGTGGCTCTGCCCGCTTCAAACTTTGGAAGATGGATTGCCTTCTTCGGCCGGAGAGCGGCCTACCCTTCCTATGCTTAACCGGGGCATTACGTGTTATCCCACACTAATTATCTGGCCACGCAGAAATCGAGGGCTCCTAAGGCTTCATCCGCCAGACTTTCGAATCTGTGGCGAAGTTTTAATACACTTGAAAAAGTTTACTCCAACTGATTAAACCGGTAATTATAGAGGATATAGATATTTTAAATTTTTAAATCATTAATAATAAAAATTTGATTTCATAAAAAACTTTTCTTAGTAAAACACATTTTTAGTCTGATCGGTTCTATGGCAGCTATATGCTATAGTGATCCGATTTTGATAAATTTTTCCATAAATGTGTGGAAGCATATAAAACTAACACATACCAAGATTGGTGACGCTACGATGGAAAACAAAAAAGTTTTTTCACTAGATCAAGTTTTTTGACCGACCGTTTCTATGGCAGCTATATGATATAGTCATCCGATCCGGCCGGTTCCGACATATTAGTTGCGTGCAGTAAAAAGAAGACTCTGTGCAAAATTTCAGCTGGATACCTTTAAAACTGAGGGACTAGTTTGAGTAGAAACAGACAGACGGACAGACGGACGGACGGACAGACGGAATTGAACTTGAATATAGCTTATTTTTTTCTTTATATTAGTTGTTTGCTTTCAAGCTGGTTGATAAAAAACAAGAAATAATTTTAATTTGGTGACCCCGAGGTGCCTGTCCAAAGATTCGCAGGTCTGGCGGATGAAGCCTTAGGAGCCTTCGATTTCTGCGTGGATGATTAGTGTGGGATAGCAAACGTTCCCCCAACACGTAATGCCCCGGTTAAGCGTAGGAAGGGTAGGCCGCTCTCCGGCCGAAGAAGGCAATCCATCTTCCAAAGTTTGAAGCGGGCAGAGACACAGACCCGGTTAACATGATGCCCACAGGTGACCCTTCTGCCAAGTGTAACACCTAGCATGAGCAATCTTAACCCGTCCAGGGTGAGCTGAGATGCTATTTGCGAAGTGAAAAAGTAGCATTAGCGCCTATATTCTAGCAGTAGGCCGAACATTCAAATTCATCTATAAATGTCAGCAGACCTGAAGCTTGGTACTTGTAGCCAGAAACCCCGTGTTATGCGCATATTTGGCATTAAGTGAACCTCTGATGTCGAGGGTGGGAAGATCAGCCTTATACACTGTGTACAAAACAGGGCCATGCACACTTCCTTGTGGAACACCAGCACGAATAGGATGTAGAAGTATTAATAGGCGATTTATCATCAGTAAATCCCAGTTTTTGTTACTTTATTTTCTTGAAAGCAAAACAAATAAATTTTTTTTTTGAAAATAGAAAACGGCGGACCACCAGTATGACCGTTACTTTATTTGGCCTCTTTGGCAGATATAAGGTCACACTGGACGTTTATGTGGATGCTAAATTTATTATGAGCAATTTAGCATCATAAATTTTCCGCGGATCTGAGAATAGGCCTTAAGCGTCTAATATTTGCAGGCGTCTCTGAAAATTGTCTTTTAACACTTTCTTTTAATCACTTTAATTAACTTTTTCGACGTTTTTCACATTCATTCAGCTTCTCGTAGGTTGAGCCCCCATATTTGTGGGATTTAGGTTGCAATTAGTCAGAAAATCCCAGTTGTTTAGTTTAAGTTGATATTTATTTAATATTAAAGCAAAAAAGAAATGATCAATATAACGAAACGGTAGATTAAGTGAACTTATTTTATAACTTTAGTCTTTAATGTTTCTTCTTAGTTTTAAGTCTTAGGGCCGTTTTCTCATGTTGCCGCACTTGCACAATCCAGGTGGATTTCGAAATCCATCTACATTTTACATGTAGGTGGATTTCGCTCAATTGCTTTTCTCATGTAGATGGTTATTGGCTTTAGGTATTGTGGTACGGTAACACCGGCAGGGCTGCAAAGCCACTAATTATAGGTTGGCAGCACGGTTTCACACAGCTGTTTTTTTGTTTTGATTGTTGTGCGGCAACTGACATAAAAAATGTCGAACAAGGAAAATAATAAAAAAAATAGAAGGCTAACATCGGCTACGCCGATGTTTTAAATACCCTTGCAGTTTTTGAAAGGCGCTACCATTGATAACCAAAAAAGTTTTTCTCACTAGAATTAGTTTTTAGACCGATCGTTCCTATGGCAGCTATATGCTATAGTCATCCGATTTCGATAAATTTTTCCAGAATTTTGTGGGAGTATATAAAGCTAATATATACCACGATTGGTGATGCTACGATGGAAAACAAAAGTTTTTCTCACTAGAACTAGTTTTTGGACCGATTGTTTATATGGCAGCTATATGCTATAGTCATCCGATTTCGATAAATTTTTCCAGAATTGTGTGGAATCATATAAAACTAATATATACCACGATTGGTGACGCTACGATGGAAAACAAAAAAGTTTTTCTCACTAGAACTAGTTTTTTGAGCGACCGTTTATATGGCAGCTATATGCTATAGTCATCCGATTTCGATAAATTTTTCCAGAATTGTGTGGAAGCATATAAAACTTATACATACCACGATTGGTGACGCTACGATGGAAAACAAAAAAGTTTTTCTCATTAGAACTAGTTTTTGGACCGATCGTTCCTATGGCAGCTATATGATATAGTCATCCGATCCGGCCGATTCCGACAAATGTGCAGCGTATTTGTATTTAAAGACTTTTTGCAAAGTTTGGTCAAGATAGCTTCAAAACTGAGGGAGGAGATAGCATAGAAACAGACGGACAGACGGACAGACGGACAGACGGACGGACGGACGGACAGACGGACAAACGGAAATGAACTCAGCTCGTTATGCTGATCAAGAATATATATACTTTATGTGGTCGGAAATGCTTCCTTCTATGCGTTACAAACATCGTGACAATTTTAATATACCCTCTGCAAGGGTATAAAAAGCAAGCGATTCACGGCGGAGGAGGAGCTAATTCTTGTGGAATTCGTTGAGGAAAATAAGGATGAGTTGGAGAACAAAAAGTCAGATAATGTGACCTGGAAACAGAAGGAGGAGGCCTGGATCAAATTGGCCGAAAAATTCAGTGCAAAGACAGGTGTTTTGCGTGAGTGGAAACTGCTCCGCGATAAGTTTTTTACAATGAAACGGAAGTCCAAGTTCGAGCTGGCAAACGAGAGAGCTCAGAAATACCAAACTGGTGGTGGACCGCCTACAGGTGCGAAGTTATCTTCCCTGTCGGAGAGACTTGTTACTATAATGGGTGATTCAGCAACTGGTCTCAATAGTGAACTTGACAGTGATGCCTGTAAGTATTTAATAATTTCGTAATGATTTTAAGTTAGAATTTTCAATTTATTTAACAGGCACTATTAAACGGGAACGTAGCCTCGTGGACCGTGACAATTCTTTGGCAGTAGACACAACTGACCTGGAGGTAAATGCTGATTACATAAAGTGCAGTACAAATACATATAATGATTTTCAGAGTGACATAATTGATTTGGATGATGAAGTGCCCAGCACAAGTTCGAAGTGGGCCACTTGGAACCCAACGACTTTGCGCCAGCCAAAATAAAAAAACTTGATCCAAAATCTGGTCAGGTGCGCAAGCGTACGATCGAGGAAGAAAAGATTAAGCTAATTCAGCTCCAGCAGGATTTTTTTAAATCTGAAAACCAGCGAGCGCAGGGCAAACATGAGGACGAAACTCGCAGGAGTCAAAGCCGAATTTGATTTGTAAATTAATTTATTATGTTATTGCGTAACTAGCTCGATAGCTTTAAAACTGAGAGACTAGTTCGCGTAGAAACAGACAGACGGACAGACGGAATTGAACCTAGCTCGTCGTCCTGATCAAGAATATATATAGTTTATGTGGTCGGAAATGAATATTTCTATGCGTTACAAACTTCTGGGCAAAATTAATATACACTTTTCAAGTGTATAACAAGTAAGAAAGTCGGTCAAGCCCGACTGTAATATACTCTGTACCTGTTTGTATGTAACTGATAACTTTAAAGTGTGAGGTTTTTTCAAAATCTGGGGGTGGCAACTCTTTCGACAATCGTTCATCTGGTTGAAAAACGATGTACGGGCTCGATAAGTAATGATGGGTAGAATTACCCTAATACATAACTAATACTACATAACTAATACTACATAACTAATACTACCTAATACATAATTATAAAATTTGTATATAATTTCCTATTAACATAATCATATCTATCATATTTCTGACCGCAGGCCATCTCAATTGCATCGCTCCTCTCATACTTCGTCTTAGCCTACTTACACAATCTATTGGAAAGAAGGGAGGGGGAAACTGAAAGCGGCGCAGTCCAGTAAGCTATTGCCCTCTCGCTCTCTCTTTCTCGTAAGTGGCTGCAGTGTTGTTGTTGCCGATGCATTAAATTTTCTTTTAGATATAGCGCCACTATTGTTCATCGGATCGGGAAACGATGTATTGGGGCTTGATACGAAATGATGAGTAGAATATATGTCTTAAAGGTTCGAACAACGTAACTCCAAAATTGTGGAAGATATTCAGTTTTTTTTTTAATTTGCGGGGGAGGCAGGGGTCGTGGCAAAAATCAAAACCAAACATGATCTGCCTGCAAGTATAAGAAATATATGTTCCATACACTTCAAACCTCTATCTCTTACCCTCTAGATCTTTTGTCAACGGCAGACGGACATGTCTATATCGACTCGCTGTTGATGCTGATCAGAATATATATACTTTATGGGGTCGAGATGCTTCCTTCTGGCTGTTACTACTTTTACCTTCTACAGAGATAAAAACAAACAAAACTCTTTTGAAACCTGAAACCTTATCGGCTTTTGCGGAAGAAAGTGTAGTGAGCTCTGGCCACAAAACCCGCGCTATCTGAAAACAGTACAGTTCTGATAGATATAGTAAGTGTTCTTGATTCTGCAGGCAAATACTTTTTTATGCACCTATTGATCCAGATAGTAACATAGCAGAGAAAATTAGCGCATGCCATCTATGTCACATCGGCAATAAACTGCAATATTAGCTTTAGAACAATTCAATTACGGAAAAGGGATAGTTTTCCGAATATCAAACCTGTCTAGGCTGAACCAAATTCAGTGTTAGCAACTTGGAAATTAAGATAGACAGCTTAGGGTAATGCAGTTTAACAAACACCCAGTCAAAATAATGAGTTGGCCTATTTGTTTACTATAACTGCATACTGCTTGGAAATTAAAAGATTTTTGGAAATGAAAATTGTAATGCTTTATTTAGTTCTGCAATCAAATACTTTTTGTGCACCTATTGATCCAGATAGTAACATAGCAGAGAAAATTAGCGCATGCCATCTATGTCCCATCGGCAATAAACTGCAGTATTTGTTTTAGAACCAATAAAAAAAAATTACTGAAAAAGGATAGTTTTCCGAATATCTAACCTGACTATGCTCAACCAAATTCAGTGTTAGCAGCTTGGAAATTAAGATTGTTTATTAAACAAGAAAGGGTGCTACTACAAATAATGTTTCATTCAGCGGCATGACCGTAGATCTGGTCCCCAAGCCCTGTTCCAGCGAAAATTCCGCACTACATAGGAACACTAGGAAAATATTACTAATGTGTATGAAGACTCCGGCAATACAGCTATATTGAAGCTAGTATAGACTCCAGGATGTCACACAAAAGCATGTTAGTTATAACACTGTTTTGTAACTGGTCATTAAAGATCGCTTGAACCTAAGATGTTTCAACAGTACTCAGCTTCTAACCTAGGACAAATGGAAATAAAAAACGAGAAGGCAAAGCTAACTTCGACTGTGGCGAAGTTTTAATACACTTGAAAAAGTTTACTCCAACTGATTTAACCGGTAAAATATATATAGGATATAGAAATTTAAAATTTTTAAATCATTAATAATAAAAATTTGATTTCATAAAAAAAACTTTTCTTAGTAAAACACATTTTTCGTCTGATCAGTTCTATGGCAGCTATATGCTATAGTGATCCGATTTTGATAAATTTTTCCATAAATGTGTGGAAGCATATAAAACTAACACATACCAAGATTGGTGACGCTACGATGGAAAACAAAAAAGTTTTTCTCACTAGATCTAGTTTTTTGACCGACCGTTTCTATGGCAGCTATATGATATAGCCATCCGATTTTGATAAATTTTTCAAGAAACTTATAGAAGCATATGAAACTAACATATACCAAGATTAGTGACGCTACGATGGAAAACAAAAAAGTTTTTTTTCACTAGAACTAGTTTTTTGATCGACCGTTTCTATGGCAGCTATAAGATATAGCCATCCGATCCGGCCGGATCCAACATATTAGTTGCGTGCATTAAAAAGAAGACTCTGTGCAAAATTTCAGCTGGATAGCTTTAAAACTGAGGGACTAGTTTGAGTAAAAACAGACTGACGGACAGACGGACGGACGGACAGACGGAATTGAACTCAGCTCGTCGTCCTGATCAAGAATATATATAGTTTATGTGGTCGGAAATGAATATTTCAATGCGATACAAACTTCTGGGCAAAATTAATATACACTTTTCAAGTGTATAAAAAGGAATGGGATAAGGATTTTCAAATCATTAGATGTTATTGATTTGTTAAGATTTTTATAAGTCAGGGCGAAATCGTTTGTAAGTGCAAAACAAATATTTTTGCTCCTTTAACACGTTTCGGCCCCACGTTGGGCGCCAAATATTTTATTGTAACATGTCACGTGTAAAAAGTTATACACTTTTATAGAGCTGATGGTCGATTAACTATGATCGGAGTACGCGCTGGCTTCAACGGCTGTGGCTCGTCGGCAAGTGGGGTGGGTTCTTTAAGTTTACCGAAGTTAATATGCTCCGCGGTCACATAAATATATTAAAATTCGCGCTCTGTTTTAAGATAAGGGAAAAGGAGCGGAAAAAGGGAAGGCTCAATAAACTAAGTAACAGAAAAATTAAATTAAAGTGCTACTGCCCACCCTACCTAGATCCTGTAAGGCCATCTGACAAAGATTTAATTTTGATCAGGATCCCTTAAATAAGTCCTTGCTTGATTACCCTATCTCGTTTCGGTGATGCATGGTTCCAAAAATAATAATATCTTTAAGCTTGCATTACAAATATTATAAATATTTTATTATAGGAGCTTATCATTATGGCCTAACATCCTAATATACTAACAAATGGACACGATAATAAACAAGTGGATATGAGTTTGATATATATGAGTTAATAAATAAATATAATATATAAGAATAAAGTAAGATAAAAATATAGAATATGATCGGGCATATAGATATTTTATAAACAAACAAAAAATATATTATAGTTTAAATGCCATAAGAAATTAAATATAAAATTTACATGCAAAAAGTAAAGGCAATGTGAAAAATCAAATATTTTGTAGGCATGTGTAGGCGCAGTTGGTTTGCAATCATATATTCGCTGCATGCCAATAAAATGTTTATTTCAAGTTCAAAGCCAACGAATGTTTGAGTAAAAGAGAAGCTTTCACTTGATCAGCATATACAGTAAAGCTTAATCGCGGTAGCTGTTCATTCGGCTGAGGGCCCAACATGCAAAAGAAAAGCTTTTGCTAACCATATGTATGGTTGGCTTTAACTAGATTAATATATGTTTTTACTCTTACATCATCATCCCACGCAGAGAGATCTTTCGGTATATGAGGGTGTTAATCGTGGGTTTAGGTTTAAGCTCTGAAAGAAAGCTTTTCTTTGGGCACGATACAAAGCTCTTGCATATTACGCTATGCTTTGGCCAAGAAAATAAATTAAATATATGGACATAATTGATAGTTTTGTTAACACAAAAGCCTTTTCTGTATTTTCGATTTAGAATTTACGTTAATAAGCATTCAGCAGATTCAGTCAAATACCTATATAACTCTTTGCAACTGCATACACCACTTGCAACATTAAACAATTCACTTATTTAACAAAAAAATGCAAAATGACTTATACAACAACACTAACTCAGGTTGCTGCCTAGGTTATGTTCGCCGGCTTTGACGAAAATTTCTATTTCCACGCCGACGTCGAAGTTCCATTTATTGGGCCATAGAATATAGCTGCGGGGTCGATCGCGATGTTAGGGGACAATTTCCCAAGAAGAAAAGTGCATCCGAAGGGTAAATGTTTAGTATGTAACCTTCACGTCCAAATAATTTTTTATACCCGTTACTCGTAGAGTAAAAATGGTATACTAAGTTCGTGCAAATTTATGTAACAGGCAGAAGAAAGCATCTCCGACCCCATAAAGTATATATATTCTTGATCAGCATCAATAGCCGAGTAGATATAGACATGTCCGTCTGTCCGTCCGTCCGTCCGTCTGTCCGTCCGTCCGTCCGTCCGTATGAACACCTAGATCTCAGAGACTATAAGAGCTAGAGTTACCATTTTTATACTCTGTACCGAAGGTACACAGAGTATATTGGGTTTGTGCAAATGTATGTAACAGCCAGAAGGAAGCATCTCCGACCCTATAAAGTATATATATTCTTGATCAGCATCAACAGCCGAGTCGATATAGCCATGTCCGTCTGTCTGTCTGTCCGTCTGTCCGTATGAACGAATAGATCTCTCTATACGTAAAAGAAAATAAAAACCAACGACTACAACAACACCGAGGCAATTGGAAGAACTTACGAGAAAGAGAGATCGAGAAGGCAATAGCTAACTGGTAATTTCCCAATTGGACCTTGCTATGAGAGGAGCGATGTAATTGAAATGGCCTGCGGTCAGAAATCACGCGTGATTCCCGCGTGACCAATATAGATACGTTTATGTTCATAGGTTTCGGTAGTTACCGAAATGATTATTTCGGTTAAAGGTTCTATTTCGGTTTTAAATTTATTTCGTTTTTCGGTTTCGAAATCAAAAATTGCAAAAGTAAGGTGAAAATGGGAGCACAAGTGTTAATTTTGGTACGAAAATTATTATTTAAGAAATTTCACATGAAAAAAAAGTTCTAAGACTGGGAAACCATATCCAATGAAATATAAAGTTTTTATTAAAAAGGCTTGAAAATGTTGAGGAACCAGCCTTTCTAGACTTTTGGTATTTAATTAGCACCTTATTTTTTAAGAATCATATTTCTTAATACATACACTCCCACCAATAGAATAGGACACCCCTTATGTCTGTTTTATATTGACCACTGCTTCCAAACCACGCATGCCAGAGACTTATTTTTTTTTAAATTTAATGTAATTTAATTATTGCTATATCAAGTAGTATCAAGTAGAAAGATTTAGCGACAAAGTTTTAAAAATTTGCAAAAAATAATTTATCTTCTTTGATCAAATCTTGTCAATCTTTGATCAAAATAGCTCGGTTGACGGCCTGTCGACTTCGAAACTCAGTAGTATTATTTAAGAATATTTTATTATCAATAAGATATGTATTTTTACAATTGGGGTGAGCAACTCTACTATAACTCATCTGATCGGAAAATGATGTATGGCGGATCGATAGGTAATGATGATTAAAATATATGTCTGGAAGGTTCGAACAATCCATTTTCAAAATTGTGGGAGATTTGAGGTATTTTTCAAATTGCGGGGGCGGGAACTTTTCTATCGTTCATCTGATCAAGAAATGATGTAAGGCGGATCGGTAGGTATTGATGATTAAAATATATGTCTAGAAGGTTTTAACAATGTATTTTCAAAATTGTAAAAGATATGAGGTATTTTTCAAATTGCGGGGGCGGCAACTCTACTATCGTTCGACTGATCGGAAAATTATGTACGGCGGATCAATAGGTAATGATGATTAGAAAATATGTCTAGAAGGTCCGAACAATCTATTTCTAAAATTGTGGGAGATATGAGGTTTTTTTCATATTGCGGGGGCGGGTGGGGGCGTGGCAAAAATTTGAAACAAACTTGATCTGCGTGCAGACAATACAAGTCTACATTGAAAAAATTCTAGCTCTAGCTCTTATAGTCTCTGAGATATAGGTGTTCATACAGACAGACGGACAGACGGACGGACGGACAGACGGACAGGTCTATATCGACTCGGCTATTGATGCTGATCAAGAATATATATACTTTATGGGGTCGGAAATGCTTCCTTCTGCCTGTTACATACATTTGCACGAACTTAGTATACCCTTTTACTCTACGAGTAACGGGTATAAAAAAATCAAGAGAAGCCGACATGTTATAACCGCATTTTGAATAAATGAGTCTAAACATGGAAATAACATGAAAGACGCTTTCTAATGGAGAAAGGCGACTAATATTAAGAAAAACTTTAAAAATCTCTCGACTTTTTGTCTAAAATCAGCATAAAATTTGGTGTTAAAAGCAGTTTAACAACTATGCGTCGCGTTATTGTGTGCTAAGCATATAAAAAGATAAAGGTTCGAAAGGCGTTGTGCCTCAGTTTTTGTCTCGCACATATGACCTGCACATCGACGAATAAATTTTGACGAATAAAAATTCAATTTCGATGGTCCTGATGGCTATAGCTTAATAGCATGAATAGAATAGAAACTTAAAATTGGAGTTGGAGCAATTCGTATTATAACACCGTAAAATTAAAATGTTTTTCAATCACAATGAATGCTTTGTCTTACAGTGGTATATTGAAAAAGACGTTTCCATACTTTCATTACCTTTTTATACCTCTGCCGAGGATGCGCCAATACATACAGCCCGGGTTGTTAAAACGCATTTAAAGAGCCAAAATGTGAAGCTATTAAGCTGGCCGATTTACTCACCGCATCAAGTTTATGGATCAGGACAACAATATTCAGTTATAACTGAACTAATTCAAGCCATAGAATCAGCTTAAATTTCGATTTCTTTAAATTATTGGGGCAATGTGAATGAATCACTTCCAACCCGGCTGTGTGAAGTTTTGGAGCAGAAAGGTGGCACAACACACTATTAAAACGTTTTTTTAAATTCTAAAATACTTCAATTACCTTGGACTTAAGCATAATTTGTGTTCAGAATTCCCTTTTTCGTTATATTTAAAAATACTTCAATTACATTGGACTTATGCATAATTTGTGTACAGAATTCTCTTAACTGGCTCTTTCGTTAAATGTTCTTTTCAAGTGGCGAAAAATTAGGACCCCAAAATGTTTTGGCTTTTTTGTAAATAATTTTTTTGTTAATACTTAAAACTTTTTCGATAAGTCTTTCTTCTGGATATATTGCAAGAGTTAACTTGACTTTAATTTAATTAAAAACGAGAAGGCAAAGCTAACTTCGACTGTGGCGAAGTTTTAATACACTTAAACAAGTTTACTCCAACTGATTTATCCGGTAAAATATATATAGGATATAGATATTTTAAATTTTTAAATCATTAATAATAAAAATTTGATTTCATAAAAAAACTTTTCTTAGTAAAACACATTTTTCGTCTGATCGGTTTTATGGCAGCTTTATGCTATATTGATCCGATTTTGATAAATTTTTCCATAAATATGTTGAAGCATATAAAACTAACACATACCAAGATTGGTGACGCTACGATGGAAAACAAAAAGTTTTTCTCACTAGATCTAGTTTTTTGACCGACCGTTTCTATGGCAGCTATATGATATAGCCATCCGATTTTGATAAATTTTTCAAGAAACGTATAGAAGCATATGAAACTAACATATACCAAGATTAGGGACGCTACGATGGAAAACAAAAAAGTTTTTATCACTAGAACTAGTTTTTTGATCGACTGTTTCTATGACAGCTATAAGATATAGTAACTGATCCGGCCGGTTCCGACATATTAGTTGCGTGCAGTAAAAAAAGACTCTGTGCAAAATTTCAGCTGGATAGCTTTAAAACTGAGTGTCTCTTTTGTAGAAACAGAAACGGACGGACGGACAGAAGGACAGACGGAATTGAAGTCAGCTCGTCCCCCTGATGAAGATATATATAGGAAAATAGCTCGGCAACCCTAGCAGCATCTAGCGCCATTTAAATCGCTCCCAAAAATAAACATTATTTTTAATATAAATTTTTTTAAATTTGTAAACCTGTCTTAAAATTTTGTGTCTGTGTTTGGGTTGTGGTGGGTTTTATTGGCTCATAAACAATCAACAAACAAAACAAACCTAAGTGAAGCTCTGTGCTCCATATACACAGAAACAACAACAAATCCACGCAGCAAAATCACTCACACTCATAAGCTAACATAAATACGTCAACCATGACCACTGGCATGGAAGCAAAGGTGCTCGATTTTCGGATGCTCCATCCCCTATGCTGCTTGAGATGATGGACCAAAAGTTTGGCGAACAGATGCAACGCATCACGGACAGTATACGTGAGTCCGAGGAGCGTATTCTGCGTGAGTTTCAGGAGAAACTAAGTCATGTGAACAGATGTAGAAGCTCACCCAGCGGCTACAGCAGCTGAGGCAGAGGCTAATGAGGTTCTCCAGCTTAGGACCGGTTCGCTCCACTTGAAGCTGAGGTGGGTGAAGTGCAGGCACTTCGTGGGCGTGTCGGTGAGCTAGAGGCCAGGTTGCGGCGCTGTCCTATACAAACGTGGCATGTGATCTGCGAATCAATGGTGTCCCGTTTGGCGAAGATGAGAACCTCTCAACGGTTTTCAACACACTCTGCGTAGCCCTCAACCTTTCAGCACCACCGAGGGTTAAGGAGATTTTCCGGGTCAGCAGCAGCAAAATATAAACACAATTGCCGTTCCAACAATAATTGTTAAATTGGAGCACTTGCGCGATAAGGCTGCATTGATGTGGGCGGCCGGCAATTAGAAAACAAAGCAAACAGCCACTGATACTTGCGCTCTTGGGGTTTGACTCATCGGCACCTTTCTATATAAATGAGCAGCTGTGCAGAGAATCATACGCTGTCTTTAAAAGGCCGATGCGCTTAAAAAAGCATAAGCGTCTCTCTTCTGTATTTACGAGGCGTGGAGTCGTGCACATCATAAAAGAGTGGGAGGAGAAGTTTTGTATAGACACCATACAAAAACTTTTGAGTATACGAAGAGGAACATAGAACACAAGAAGCAGCTGAAGAGTCAGATAGAAATATTTTCTTTTTTATTTTCCGTTTATCAATTAGGAATATAATTAAAATTAGTTTTTTAATCGAATTATTTTTTTGTGTGTAAAATTAGATTAGTATTTTTGTTGGTTTTTTTTTCCGATACTCCGCTAAAACACTAAACTTTATAAATAAAAAAAATAGGTCCACATCGAACAGTGATACAATGATTAGGGTTCTTATAAAAAAAAATGGGGCTAAATATTTATACAATTTAAATGCACAAAGCCATAGCAAATTGACGAGTTTAGGTATTTGTTTGCAGAAGTCCAATGTAGATGTAATCTGTGTACCTGAAACGTAAGGCTTCCCCAATTAAGTGATGTCCTTTTTATGTGATGGATTGACATATAAACTGATCTGACAGAGAAAAAGCCATGCTGGAGGAGTTGTAATTCTTATTAATAAAAACTTAAAGCCAAAGTTGTATGCACCCAGCCTCCGAAGTGCAATTGAATACTTGTTTTTGAAAGCTAATAGGGGAAAGTACATAAGCATGCTTGGCTAGGCTCTATCGGTCACACCGCTCCATTGACTTCTCGATGTAATTGACATAATCTTCACACTTTAGACTTTACCGATATTGTGATTACAGGCGACCCAAATAGTAAAGATATGCTCGGGAACGACATTTATTCTCTGAAATGGAACCTTTGGGATTATGTTAGTCAATCAACCATCTTTACCATTTTCTGGTACGACTGATACACTGTTTGACGTTTTTTTCGTTGGTAATAGAGATAAAGTTCTTAGGACCAGGTTGTAGTATCTGCTTTCTCCAAACACGATCTGATCTTTTTAATATATGACTTTAATCCAAGTCATTACACAACCATTTATAGAGACTTTAAATATATTGAATACAGATCACTTCATGAAAACCTATGCGTTGGAACACAAATTATTCATTTACAGACGTCAACCCACAGTTAGATGAACCCAGCCTATATTAATATCATTTATAGCAAAGTTTTACCTTTAAAATCAAAGTAATTAGTGAGTTAGACAAGCCATGGTTTTCACGTGATATTATGAGAAAATTGTTGATCGAGATAATGCTTATAAGAAGTGGAAGAGATACAAAACTTTGATTGTTATACACGTTTTAAAGTGATTAGAAGATTGGTAAATACATGATATATATATAACGTAATTATTACTCTCTAAATTTATAAGTAAAGGTCCACCAAACAGACATGGAATGAACTTAAGAAATTGGGAATCGAAAGATAAAATCTGTTAACAATATCATCAACAGACGTAAATGAACATAAATAAGAAGTTTTGTAATCAAACGTACCTGAATTCTTTATCAATCCTTACCGATATATAGTAGATAATAACGTGATAGTATTTTAGGTTTTATGTGTAAACTCTGTGATGTCCTGAATGTTCTTGAATCATCGAATAAGTTTAGATTAGATGATATGTATCCGTAGTTCTTCAATCTCATTTTGCCTAAAAATCCTTAATTATGTGACCTATATCTGTAACACCGCATTTTTACTACTTCAACCTTTCCCGAAAACTGAAACCAGCTTACAAATAATTCCCAATGTTCCAAAATCAAATAATGAATAAGGCCCGATACAATTCTACCATTTCTGTCGAAAGTTCCTTGAAAATTTAATGTCGCACCAAATGAAACCAATTCTAAGCCTTAACCAAGCAATATGCAATCCGTTTCCGAGATAGAAGGCATCAAGTAATTTTAAAGTAACAGAGAGTATTCGAATGCAAATTGATAACAGTTATGGACATTTCAGATTACTTGACTTAGTAAGCGTTTTAGACTAGTACGCCACGACATACTATGTACAAAATTAAGTAAGTTCTTTGAATTTACCGACACTGTTATTAAACTGATTTTCGTCAAAACCTGAGTGGAAGAAGAGAGGAAGTAAGTATACCCGCGAAGAAACGTATCGCTATTGTTTCGAAATGTAAATTACCCTAAGGCTCATTCTTGGTCCCATATGTTCATGTATATTAACGAACCTTCGGTCTATTGTCAAACAGTAATGTGCATATGTATGATGATGTCCAGTTGTATCTATTGTCCATCGAGTATAAATGAGTGTGTAAATCTGTGTAACAGTGAACTGTCTAAAGTATAAGACGAACGCCAGTAATGACACTCACCAATCCGTCTAAAGTAAATGTAATTATTCATAAAAACCGTTAAGCACTGGATCCGTTGCCCAAATTTAAAAACCAGATGGCACACCAATTGAATATGTAGAACGAGTTGTCAACCTTTTATCACTTTTAATAGGACTCTATCCTAGAGAAGACCATGTAATTAAAGCTACAGGAAAAACCTATGGCTTAGGCAACTTTCACTGACTCAGCAGTATTTACCTAACTGACCTCAGACTCTAATAGCTAAAACTCTCTGACGCCCACGCTCTGTTATGGTATAGAGATATTTGGAAATTGCGATATTGGTTCTCAGCGTAAGCTCACAGTCACGTACAACAACATAGCCAGATATGTTTCCAACATTGAGAACGGGCCCATATCAAACTGCTTCACACAAATATATGAACTAAATTTCCAAATCCCAGCTGATTTTAGAAACTACTGCTCCTGCATCAAACTTCAATGAAAGAGCCAAGCTACTTATTCAACATACTGTGTCTCAGCACACTCACCAGAACTAGAAACATTAATAACATACGCCATAAGTTGTCAAGTTCAGAACGCCAATACTCGTACACACTACTCGATTGTGAACCACTACCTGTCCAATTAAAAGAAGTGTGAAGGCAAAGCAACTTAGGGACAAGCTTAAACAGTTTTTTAAGTCAAACAATTAATTTAGTATTAAAAATACAAAAGTCAATATATCAATGTAATTTTAGGTTAAGTAGATCACTTCTTTTAATTGTGTCTAATTTGTGACTAGGCATTAATATATGTTGGCCCTTGTCGAACTAGGGAAGTAAGAATTTAATAACAACAAATATCAAATATAGTAAGTGTGGTCGGAAATTAATATTTAAGGAAGTTACAAACTTGGGCTAAAATTATATACACTTTTCAAGTGTATAAAAAAGTAAGTAAGCAATGGTCAAAACAGACATAGGGTTGTCCTATTCTAGTTGATGGGAGTTTTGCAGTATATTCCGATTTTTTTTTCCGATCTGAACCAAAAAAAATGTTATTGGCTTAACAATCCTTTTGAAACAAAATAGGAGGATTCGCTCATTAGCAATATCCTTCGTCGCCGTTGATTCAGTGCGACAGGCTGATCGCCTCCAGCTTCGAGGGAATAATATTCCCATCCGTTTTTTTTTTTGGGAAGAACCGCTCCCTTTGTGATTTAGTTATTGATCATTTTTGAAGTCCCACGAGTAGACAGGAAATGAAGGTCACCCACGACACATAGCCCAGTGCCGGGAAGCCTAAGTGCACTGGAGGTCGGCAGGCATCCACAGTTCGGTATACTAATGACCAGAGACGCCTCTCGGCCATTCATCCTTCGGCATATGCTGTTCCACCTTTGGATTTGAGGGCTTGGTGTTGTCTCTCTCGCCTGACTACCATTTGCCAGCACCCTTGGCAGAGACACGATTCTGTACCAAGGGTTCAGCCTCCAGCCGCCCTCGCGTATAGTATAGTCACACTCGACGGTGTTTACAGTTACGGCCATACATATTTTGATGCCGCGCGCGTATCAACAGATCACTCATGAATAAGTGTATGCACCCGCCCAGATGTTGATTCATATCTCCATATACCCGTTGACGGCTGACGGCCTAAGTAGACATTGAGGATCTAAGGCAAATTTTAAGTTTTTTTAAAATTGCACCAGCAGAAAGAGTCTGATGAGTAGATGATGAGTAGAGTTGGTCATAGCTCTTATATATTGATCTTATATTGTTTTTATTCTTGTTGTTATAGTGGAATTGATGCGTTAAGATACGCAAAATTTTAAGGAACTTAAAAATCTGTATGACCAGCTTAGACTCGTT